>VWZS01005895.1:183395-329736 GCA_013397075.1 Rhabdornis inornatus
TTTTTTTTTTTTTTTCCTCTCTGCACTAGTGTGGCTTCGCCATGGGTCCTGTGTGCACCACAATACGAAAAATATATTGTGTTATTAGAGATTGTCCAAAGGAGGGCAATGAGGATAGTGAAAGTTTTGGAGAAGAAGCTGTATGAGGAGCAGCTGAGGTCACTTGGTCTGTTCAGCCTGGAGGAGACTGAAGTGAGTCCTTATTGCAGTTACAACTTCCTTGTGAAGGGAAGGGGAGGGGCAGGCACTGACCTCTTTAATCTCATGACCAGTGACAGGACCCAAGGAAATGGCCTGAAGCTGAGTCAGGGGAGGTTTAGGCTGGATACCAGGAAAAGGTTTTTTACCCAGAGGGATATTGGGCCCTGGAACAGACTCCCAGGGAAGTGGTCACAGCACCAAACCTGACAGAGTTCAAGAAATATTTGGATAATATTCTTGGGCACATGTCAATTCTTGGGGTATCCTGTACAGGGCTGGGGGTTGGACTCCATGGTCCTGATGGCTCCCTTCCAACTCAGCATATTCTGTTCCATGATTCTATTTGATTCTGTGGTTCTGAGAGCACATATACCTAAAAAACTTTTATTTCAATGATGTTGTAGAAATAGGTCAATTTTAGAAAGAAAGAAGCAAATTAATCTGGTCAACATAACAGCCTTCTTTTTGATAAATAGAGAAAACTTGTTATCGAACTTGTTATTGATTTTTATATAATGACTGATACAACAGAAACTACTCAATGAGAGAACATTGTGACAAAGCCAGAGAAAGACTTGAAGTATGTGGACTGGTAAGTTTTCCAGGGCATAAAAAGATGCATATTTATTTTATTATGTGACCATATGTTTCCATTAATGTAAAAGATGAAGCAGAGAAGTCTGCTGAAAGCCAAAGAGATAACAGAAGAAATGTTGCTAAGGTATCTTTGAGGGAAAATTAAAATAACTTTTTTTTTGGAACAGATGGAGACTTAGAGAATCTGATATGTCTCCTAATATATATCCTCAAACATTTTCACTGGAATATTACCAACCTCTTCTATTAGAGTTTGGGATTGTAAGGATTTTGAAGTTGGTTCTGCTGGATTTCAGACTCCCTCTGACACTAAAATATTTTATTGAGAATGGAAAATTTAGTGGGAAACAGAAGTACAAAGTTCAGATGTATTTCATGAAAAGAAAAAAAGAAACAATTTTTATGGGAGTATTCTTTTGTACAAATTAAGTGGAAGAAAAAAAAAAAATTAGCATCAAAATATATGAGTATAATTTCCACTAAATAGTATATCAGTCAATGTTTCTGTCAATAAACATTCCAAAATCAATATGAGAATCTTAAAACTCTTTTCTGTATGATCTAATAGACAAGAAAAACTTGTAACAAGTCAGCCTCTGTCTAGAGACACACTAATAATTCTGCCTATTCTGTTCATGAACTCAGCAATAGCCAAAAAAATGGAGCTGGCAATAAACCACTAGGTAACTGCAAATGTGCAATTGGCACAAATTTGTATCTAATTAATTAATGATTATCATGTGATGGCAGATTCAACAGAGGACAATTCAATTCATGTTTGATGGCTGATAAGTCCTATGAGTTTCTCATCGTTTAATCTGTGCTGTGGTGTTGTTTTCCCACACTTGGAGGGAAAGGTGGCAGCACCAAATGAGATTGTGACTTGTCCTATCCTCTGAGCTTTAGCTCAACAGAAACCTTCTGTGAGAAGGAAAAATTTGTACTTTTCTGGGCAATAAGATTATGCTGATGGGACCACCATTTAAATTCAGGTAAGCATGAGGAAAGCAGAAAGCTTGCAGCAGAAGTTCAGGCATATATATATATATATGTATATATTCCTTGTGTCTGCTTTTAGGCATCTGGGATGCATATAGAGCCTTATGAGCTCTGTACCCTCATCTCTTGTTAAAATAAACAGAGCAAAAAAGACAGTCTTTAGAGATGGTGTATTATTTTAACCACATATACATGAATCACATCTATAAGAACATGAATCACACTGTAAAAACACTTAGGTGTCTCCACTATAAAAAAGACAGCTGAAGGGGAGGTGGGTATTTAGATTTGGATGGATCAGCTCCAACCTGACAGGGTCTTTCTTACTTGTAGCAACAAATAAATCTAGCACCAATTCTCAAAAGTGATAAAAAGCAAAATGCTTTTCTAGTGACCTAGATAGTGCTGTGAGGCTTGTGTAAGACAGAACTAAACACAATCAACTGCAAAGTGGATGAAAAAAAGAGAACCCATCTTGTGGGGATGAGGAAGGGAAGACTTATGTTCAGAACTTTATTTACTCTGGCTCATTGAACAGCTGTGGGTTTATGCTGCTTAAAGTGCTGCTTTCCTGTTCCCATATATATGCTTGTGACTTCCAAAATATACACCCTTATAAAATGCAGACTTTTGAAGCCTACTGGTGTCTATACTTAAAAAAAAACAAAATAAAATATGCAGAGTAGATTCACATAACATTTTTGATTACCTAGGATCTGGTCACACCAAATTAACTCCTACACAGATGTGACTCTAGGAAAGGTTCTTTCTGTGTATGGAGAGCTTAGTGAGCCTAAGCTACTGTAAAGATATATTTGCTGCATCAAACCTGACTCCAATAAGCTTTTATAAAGATAGAATAAGATCCAGAAAACATTTGATATTGTTCTTTGTATCAGTTGTGGGTGATTTTTGCAAGAATTTTGTCTTTGTGAATACTAAATGAGAATTTCACAAAAAAGGCTTTCAGATCTCATGGGTATTACTGAAACTTAGAGATTCACAGCTGCTCATGATTCCAACATTCAGCCCTTCAAACTCTTAGGTCTGACTACAATATTTCTATTTTCTGTCTTTTCTACATAGATCAACATTTTGGGGCATGAAAATACGCACTATGAACTTCTAAATATTTCAACAACAAAAGTAAACAAATACTAATTACCTATATACAGAACATGGAGTTGTAAAGAAAAGCTAACTTGTCTTTGTTTGTGAGCTTTTAGTTTTATTGGGTTTATGTAGTAAGATCATGGTACCAGGGGAGCTGGAAGGGTGCTCTCATGGCTTCTGTGGAAATTAAATGCGCACATATAATTTTATAGCTATTTTCTTTTAAAATATGTTTGGCTAGAAGGGAAACTGTTGTAATTTTTCTGTAGGATTTATGGAATCTGAGAACAGTTGAGGAAGGTAGGTAGCTCTGGAGAGCACCCTGTCCCACTCTTCTGCTCCAAACAGGTTACTCAGGACCAGATGCAGCCAGGTTTTGAGTATCTCTGAGGAAGACTACACAATTTCTCTGGGCAAGTCTTAAAGGAAGAATTTACTTTTCTTATGTTTAAATTTAATATCCTGTATTTCAATTTATGTCTGTTGCCCCTTTTCCTACCACTGAACATCAATGAGAAAAGCTTGGCTCGGTCTCTACAGACTCCCATCAGATATTCACACACACTGATTAGATCCTCCCTAAGAATTCTATTTGTTTACTTAAACATGATAGAAATTATTATAATTAAAACTTCCTTTCAGCACAAGGTATTTTTTTAAAAGATAACTTTATTTTCAGAGAACTGCAATAATTTTAATTATCAGTAATTCTTCTTAATATCTTCTTTATAATTTTACAATAAAATTATAAAAGGAAATTTTTATTTCAAACTTTTTCCCAACATTGAAAGTGCCTTAAAACATTTTAAACACTTCTGACTTTTATAAATTGTTTCTGCCAATCAAACCAGCTTTTCTTGGATTATTAAGGTAGCTATCAAAAAGTTTCTACTGTAACATATGGAATGATGCTTTGATTGATTTACATATCAATTAATTATTTGTCCAGTTCTTAGATCAGAATTCGTAGTAGAAATTTATATTTTCCTATATATGATTTTGGAGGTGAACTTAAGAACATATCTGCACTTCTCATGTTACATGCAATTCGTTGGCAGAGATTTTCAACAGGTTATGCTCATTATATATCTTGTCATTTCCTTCTTCTTTTCAAGAATTTTTGTAATATTTTTAATATGGTATAAAATAAGGAAGCATAAAATTTAGCTTCAGTATTTAAAATACTTCATTAGCTGCTTTTTAGAGTGGAGCTGTACCAAATGTAGAGGAATACAAATTTTGACTTTAGTATTGTTTCAGTTTCTGACCAATTATTAGGCAAAATGAAAGTAAAGTAATAGAAAACTCTAAGCTTAGTTTTGACATATTACCCCATATTTGCAAAGAGCAGAATAAATCTATTAAAATGCATATTTAAAATCAAATGGTACTAAAACTTCCAAATTCATTACTTAGCTCATAGGATGCTTATAAAATATTTCAAGTGTGGTCATCATAATTTAAAATAAAAATAATTATGGAATTCAGACTCTGCACTCTGACCTTAATTTATTAAGTATTTTGCAGTTACAATTTAAACTGCAGTGAATAGTTCTGATTGCTTACCAAAATCGCTTTTTAAATTCTAGCTCAAGTATAAGTTGTTAAGCAGGTTCATACTATACATTCTTTCAGAGCATAATTTGAAAGTTTATCTCAGGAAAACTAAGATAGTTAATCCTATATTTTCAATCAACTTCTTAGGATTGTTTAGGATTTAAAATTTGAATGAGTGATTTCAGACAGAAAAGCTTCCCTTCATAATCTAAGTTATCCTTTTTGATACCATTTTTTCAGGATTAATTTATATGATGCTCTGAAATGTGGACACTTCTCAGGTAGAAATGAGTTGCTATTGGTCAATGCCCACAAATAATATAAAAATGTATAGACTACAACAAAGCAATTCTGATTTATTGCCCAGCTCCTACCCCCATTCCACCAAACAGTAGGGAAGTGGATTTTTTTTAATGCTAGCAATGCTGAAGACTATATTTAAGAAGAATCAAGATTACAAAAATCTTAGTTTACAAAATCTAAGTTTAGCAACCATCTTGGTGGGTATATACAGGTTTGCACATGCATATTTTGAGATTTCCTGATGAGATTATTTTCAAGGAGCAGTGTTAACATTTGCTTTCACTCAGTTTCAGAAGCAGTCAATCAGTTCTATATTAGCTATTTAAATTTTCTTCATTATTATTTTACCCTATAGCCCAGCTCTTCCAGGATGTCACTATGTTCACAGTGTTCTTTGCATTAGAAAATCACTTGTGGCAATCAAGATGAAATACATTTAGCAAACAAGAAATTGAGGTTCTGAAAGAAAGTGAATTTGTAGTAATTTAATCATCCTCCTGTATAGTGCTATTATTTTCTTTAGAGGTGTAGCTGTCCTTAAGAAAGGAATAGATCAGAGGTAAACTAAATCACTAGAAGCCTACCAATCCAGCCCTCAGGAGTGTAAGGGTGGGGAACAATGAGACCATATATTCCTTCTGGATGTAAAAAGAAAATGCTTAATAATGACAATGAGGTAAAATCCATAAGTTTATATATGTACAAGACATTTTAACTGTCATTAATTCTGTACAAATACCTCCAAAACACTCTAAGAAATAGTGAAAGGGATAGATCTATTATTGATTAATCAACAGTCAAATTAAGTTTGTAACTTAAACCAGCAAAAGAGAAGGGAAAGCCAGTAGATGCATTCCTCTTAAAATGAGACATTTCAACTCAAACATCAACTGAAATAGTTTATACTGAATATTTAAGAGTACTGATGCCATTTGTTCCATGTTTTCTTGCAAGACAAGAGAGAAAAAAGGCATTTTTATTTTTTGCAATGGTTGAGCATTCAGCAGGTTCCAATATAATTAAAATGATAGGACATATTTTCACTTTGTTCTTAAATTATGGAGCTGTTCTCATTCTGTTTCATAACAGTAGGCATAAAGGAAGAGGCAGAATATAAAACAAAAGTTTTCTGACTTCTGCACCCCAGCCATTATCATTGTTGCTCTGTTTCTCATTTTAGCTAGAAATTCCCTTCTCTCCTACATCCCCTAACAAAACAACAAGAACAACAACAACAGCACACCTAACACGGAAAAGCCTGAGATACACTCCTGTGAAATCATAGAAGGAGTAAAAATGTGTTTTTGGGAAAAGTATACACACTTCAGAGAACCAATATTTTTCAGTGGAACAACAGTGTAGCATCAAAAACTGACTCCATCTTGTAACATTACTGTGTTCTCAAAGGATGCTTGTGCTCTTCAGTCATTTCTGTATTCTAGTTGCAGATTGTGTAAACATATTTAGCCTTAAATTTATCCTAAAATAGCTAAAGTTTTCATTAAAAAAATAAAATCCCAACATGCAAAGTGCAGAGCTGCAACAGGATTGTCTGCTTTCCAAGGTACATGGTCTGGAGCTTTGGTCTGGACCCAGGCCAGTGACCAGGGTCAGTGAGTGAGCTACACTAAAATTTTAAACACCCTCAAAATTCAACAGCTTGGCTCAGCAATACTTCTAGCTCAATATTAAAATATTTCTGTGTTGCATGATGTTTGGACGAAATACTAAGATCATTGTTTTCCTTGGGAATTTGATTAGGGGTTTTCTTTCAGGATGTGGAAGATTTTTATGGAGTAGTGAGGTAGGGCTACCTTTTTGAAGAGGCGTCTTTGGAGGTTGCCTTCTATTTTGGGTCATGCATTCTCTTTGGGGAAGGGAACAGCTAGGAAACACTACAGAGAAAGACTCAGTAACCATATAAAGTTCAGAGTACTTCCATTTGTTCCTCTCCAATGCCTGAAAACACATGCCAATCACCTGCACATGTGACCTCAGATTTTCAAAGGGCTATCCTTCCTGTACTTGTGCCATGAATATCTCAAAGCTACATGCCAATATGCACATTCAAGCAAACAAATCACAAATGTTATCCCATTATGTCACAAGCTGTACTTGTTAGGTGTTCCAAAGTACTTGACTCTATTGCAAATGGTCAGGCTGCCAACGCCCATGCATATGGTGTAGTCTCATAAATTAGCAATAATTGTGTCCAAAATTTCTCTGTGTTAATTCCACTGTGAAGGATCTGAACCAATATTTTTTTAAATATGGTTCCTTTTCATATCACTTTTCAGGTCTATGACGTTTTTTGGCTAAATTAAATTAACCAACAATATTTCTGGTTTGAAGAAAAATGCTTATCATTTTTTAATGAAAGAGAATTGCTAGCTGCAGTTTTTGCTTTTTTCACTGCCAAAACCCAATCCAAAACCAACTATGTGATTTATGAAGGCAGCTTTGCCCTGGTTCCTTTTCAGACCCACCCTTTACTGCCTAAATCACAATGTCTAAAGCAATGAAACATTAGAAATAATCTATTTATTCTACCTTTTTTTTATAAAAAACTTTTATTCTCAAATCTTAATAAATAAAATATTTCTAATCTGAATTCATGCAAATAGTATATCTGTTTAGTTTATCCTAGAGTTGGCTGACTGTTAAAGCAGAAATGCTATCCCATTAAGGCCAGCCTGGAATGACTATTCTTTTAATAGGAGTAATAAAGACCATGCATTAAATACTAGCTGCATTTTTTTTTTCAAGAAGAGAACACATTTTCCATGATTTATTAATTTATAATCCTCTTTTGTATGGCCAGAATTGAATCCATTAACATAATAGATCACTCCTTAAGTTAATAAATGCTTTCTTTAATGTACTTCACTCTGGTGTGTAACTGGGCACATGATTAAGTACAGACATATGCGTGATGGTGGGACAATGTCTTTCTGACCAAATGACCTCATGATCAATTGACAGAGAAGTCTCAGTGAAGTCCTTTTTAAAGAGATACTGTAAAAACTGTAAGACATAAGCATTAACCTGTAACAAGTGTACAGGGACAAGTTGTCATTCACTTTTGAGAGTCCAGGTTTGCATTTTTTGTCACTTTATCATTACAGATTGCTTGCTCTATTTAAAAGTACAGCATCACTCATTGTAAAATTCCCAGACATTGTTCTTAGGTCTTGTTGATTTGTTTTTTTCCCCGTTATGTTCTGTTATGTCTGCATCTGCTATTTTAGATCTTTTCACCTATTAATAAGAACTGATTAGATTCCTAAAAATACCTCAGGATATTGTTAGTAGTCCAAAATTCTTGATGAAGATAGAACCAATCAAACAGGCCTTATTGGCAAAGCATGACTTTCCTAGTGTATTGTTCACTGCAGTAGTCACATTTCAGTGTACTCTTAACTTGGAAACACCATGGTATACCTGTTCAGTCGTGGGAGCAGTAAAGTTTGAACTTGAAAGTTTGGCCCAGAACTGTCTTACTGAAATCATGTCTTCCTTCTTCCAGTTTCTTGGAATATAATTATTGTTTGCACTCAAAATCGTTTGAGTATGGTTCTTTCTAGCACAATGACGCAGAGTAAAATGTTTTCAGTTTACAATGAGAAGAAATACCTTTCTGCAGAAAAAAAACCCATATACAAAGTATTTTCCAAATGTATGTGTTCTTGACTGTGCTACAGAATACCTCCTGGGCAAGAAATTTAATATTTCTTTGCTTCAGCTTTCTACCAGAAAAAATGGCGATAGCAGTATTTTCCAAATGCTTTCTATCCATCTTGTCTGACTAAAATATGGGCTCTACTGTGCAGCAACAGGAAGTGCATTTTACTGCATAACTATTTCCCAAACACACTGAAAATTTTTGTAGAAATTAGCCAAATAGAAGACTTTGGTCCAAATGAATATATTTTTCTTATTGTTGAGGCATTTATGGAAATAGTGTAGTAGGATTCATCTCAGTTTTTAAATTCTTTTTCTAGAGATAATTAATGAACAATTACAATCAGAAATCAGGATACATTTATGAGATTTGCAGAAGAGAATAGACAGAGAAAAATTTCTGATGGCCCCTTGACTCATTTTTGCAAAACAGTAAGGCACAAGTTTCTGTCCATTCACTTTGCTGATTAGTTAAATTCACTTCTTCCAACAAAAAGAAGAGTGAAGCAATAAATCTATGTCTGTTCTTTACGCATAGACAGAAACAGGGCAGAATATGTTGGAATGAGATGTTAACTTGAACATTAAGCTGTCATGTTAATGGATCTACTGCTTTCCCTACCAGAGAAGGCCATGCTTCAATATTCTACCTTGACCAGATTTTTTTCATTAACTCTTCACGGTGCAGTATTTAAGGGGACGGTTGCAATTGGTTCACATATCCAAGTAAAATAGCTGATTGTTCTTTATGCTATTTCTCTGTCCATCTGATGTGTTGTGGTACATCAATCTATCAATCAATCAATAAGATTAAATAATGTTGCTTTCACAAAATTCTGGATACTTTAATAAGAATCTTCTGAGATTAACTTTTCAACTACATGTATTTCACTGCATTTTTCTTCCTCTACAGATTGTTTAGATTTCAGACCAATAGAGTTTTCCTGACAGAGGTTATTTAATTGAGGCACTTCTCATTCCACCAGATGTCTGTTCCTAACTGAATTGATTCACTTTTCATTAATTATCCCTCAACTGCAAGAAAGAATATTGGAGACAAAATGAATAAAAAACCAGACCCACAGTAATGTCCCTAGATGGATAACCAAAACACAAGCAAAATTGTCAACTAATGTTCACAAGAGTCAATGGCAGTCTGTTGAATTTGGACACAAATTCTCTTTTCTGACCACTAGTCCTCCCCTGGGGTTTCATTCTCCTATTAACTGTAAGGCTACACATGCAAGCAAGGTCTTGCTTGCAGAGTTGGATTTAGTTAGTTTCTTCAGTATTCCATCTGAATTTTTAAAGCCATAGAACTGAAAGGCAATTCATTCATCAGGAGAAATTTAAGTGTGCTCAGAAATCACCTCTGTTGACTCCACAGTCAAAATTACTCTCCGTAACATATTGACCATTGCTGCACTTTTTTACATTTAAGATAAAACTTCCACTTTCAGTCAATATGATCCAACTATGACAGCAAGTGGTATTTTTGATGTCTCTTTCTGAACTAAATTTTAAAATTAGAAATTTCATTCTACTTTTTATAAATATTCCACAGACTAGACAACTATTGGGATTATCTCTTCCAATTACATGGTTAAACTGCAAGAATCTATGAATTCCAAGAATACATAATTAATTATTACATAGAAATATCAAAATATGTCAAATATATTCACTATGTGTGACTAAAAGAACTTTTATATTCACAAAGAATAATGCAAGTGTGAATAGCTGCCTACAATGAGCCCTTTCTGGTGAAAATGCAAGCTATATGTGGCAGACCTATACCCAAATGACTACTGATTTACACATTGGCCAGACCTATGAGTAGAATTTTTTTTTAAATCCTTCCAAACAGTCCTGTTACATCATTACAACATTACAAACTTTTCTTTTTTTATCTTTTCTTTTTTCCTACTTTTTGCATGAACTTGTTAAGCTGTAGATAAGATTTTGATTTGCATTCAAATTCTTGAGCCAAGTTTATAGTGGAATACAACATAATCCAGTTCATGGGAACATTCCCTTGTGTATCGCTGAAGTGCATTCTGGAGTCAAATTTGTCAGCTATTCTAATAGCAGACAGCAAAGATACACAGCAATTTAGAACAAGAAGTCAAGAGAAATGTCACATGAGTGGTCTGAGGATTTACTTTGGAAAAAACTTTATAATAGTTAAGAGTAGGAAATTCTAGTAAGGAGAATTTGTAAGAAGTAATCTAGCTGGAAAGTAAAAAAAAAACAAAAAACAAAAACCCAACCAAACAAGAAACAACATTTGTGGTTTAGACTCATTGCTAAAATAAAAACAGAAAACACATTTTAATCTAATAATTAAGTAATTTTAAATTAGAGAGTTAAAATGCTATAATAATATAATAATTATATTTTTTTTTGCCCAGAGTTGAGAAAAATAACAAAAAACCTTGACATGACACAGATGTCGATTAGAGGAATGGTTTCTTTCAAGTGAGAAGGATTAATGCTTCTCAATATACTGTGACATGAAAACCTACGCTCTGCAAAAGCTAACCTTCTTATCTTTCCATAGGATACTGCTGTCACACTGTAATGCAAAACAGCTTCAGCATTGTGTTGAAAGTTGGCACAGAGACGAGAGTTCATAAGTACAACATTGGGATCCAGATATATTTAAATTTATTAAAGGTTGACAAAGCATTGATGCTATTTTCCAAGTCAATACATCATATCACCTAACAATGACTTGTTAGGTTAGAAGTGAAAAATTAGACCTCTGAAATGTTTACTTCAAATAATAGATTAGTTACAATATGAAGTATCCCAAGAGTAGATTCTTAGGGTTTATCCATTGATAGAGAAGTCCATGAAGATTTGATTGAGGATAAGAAACAATGTATTATTCCTTTTTTACATCAGAAGGTAAGCCAACACACCAAATTGAGGACTATGTGGAAACAAAACATATAAGAAGGCCAATGAAAATATAATTACAATTGGTCTAGAAATAACAACACAAATTATGAAGAACAGAATGAGCAGTGTTGGCCAGGAAGAACTCAAACTCCCATTTCACATTCTGCTTGGGTGTGGGAATTTGAGAGAAAATTTCCTCACATGGAGTCTCATTTCAAGCAGCCAGAAGGATGGAGTGGAATTCATGTGCATCCCAAGAGCAATGGACCACAGGGTGTTTGAAATTGCACAGATTTACTGGTATCAAGGGGGGAAAAAAAAAAAAAAAGTAAAAAAACCAAATTCTGTTCAGGAAAGTGTCCAGGTGCCTTCCCTGAGTCCAAGTATTTACTTCAAGAATTTAAATTGAAATTGTTACACATAAAAGGAAAATAATGAATTCTGGTACTCATGTTGAAAGTGAAGAAATACAAAATATTTTTTAAAATAGAGCAGTCTATTTAGGAATTTTCTCCTTCTCTACCATATGCAGTGAGATACCATAGCGAAGGGAAACAAAAATTCCTGGAAAAGTAGATTTCATATTACAGCAAAGTTTATCTGTTGAAAATACAGGATGCTGTATTTCAAATTGCATGTAGTAACAAACCAGTGCCATTTCTTCTGAGCTGTACTATGAAAAAGGATTATAATGAAGTATGTTACAAAAGTATAAGCATTTGGAATTAAATGTTTGAAAGTCTCTGAGGATTGCTTAAGGATATTCATCCCTAGCACTCTGTAGCACAGAAAATCTTCAACCCTTAAGTTCTCTGCATTGAAATTAATCCTCAGCCTTTCAAATCTTGGTATAAGAAAAATGAAAATATAAATCTATAAGACTTTTTGAGATGCCTGTAGACCAAGAAACTGTCTTTTTCTACTTATTGTGGAAACTAAATGTGCTAAAGGCTGGGGCTGAAATTAAAAGGGAACTCTGTCAAAGAGGCTGAGCCCTGCTTAACAAGAGGAGAGCATGGTGCAACACAATGGGGGGAGGGCTGATGTGAAACCCAGAGGTTTCTCTGAAAGATCTGATAAAACTCATAGTTTCCCATAAATTTTTCAGTTTTAATGAGTGGAAAAATTTCCATGAAAAGAAAATATTTCTAAGGAAACTCGGCAAAAAATTTGAGATTTAGCTTTTGAGAGGTATTCACAAACATTCTGCCTCTAGGATGCCTATAGATAAACATGAAAAATGTAATTATAAAACTATCAGCTCAGGTACTGGAGACTCTCTCCCTTTCTGCATTAGTACCAAACTTCATCTATATTTTTTTGCTGCACAGTGAGACTGTTACCTGAACTTTTTTTTTTAGTTTGGTTATCTACATTATATGGATGTTCTTCTATATCTTTGAAAAACGTTTACAGACTCCAGTTCAGGGGTTTTGTCGTACTTAATTGACTCTGTCTTCTTTTCTTTATCTGAGGAATTCTTAAACTTAATTTGATCATAATGTGAATGTGAAGAAAGTTTGAGATAAGGGTTGTGAAAGTAACAAAAAATGTGCTTTATTTTTCTGATATTTATGTATTCTATTAAGAGTATTTTAAAAATTATCACAAAGTGTTGAGTGGCAAATGGAATAGGAGGGGATAGTATATGATAAACAAAAAATGGGCTGTGGTGGGTGCACAAGTAAAAATATCTATCGAACTGTAAAGGGAAAGTTTGGGAAATGGTCTACCCTCGTGCTCCTAACTTTGACAGGAACAAATTTTCTTCTTGCAGATTCCCTGATCCAAACACATTTTTGTGTCCTCTTCATCTTTAAACTCCCAACACATCTTTATGAAATCCTATGGTTACAGAAATCAGGAGGAATTAGTCTATATTTTACCTGCAAAAGTCTCAGTTTTCAGTGAAGCCCATATATGACAATTTAATTGTGACTATCCATTTGGAAAAAACCGTCCAGTTCTTTTTGCAGAGGCATACGTGTCATAAAACTTGTATACTGTAAGGAAGTTTCAGCCTTTCAAGCAAGAGATAAAGAACTGGAAAATCTATTATACTGCTACCCAGGTCTGAAAGTCACGAGTGGGAAGACAAGAAAGGGCTGAGGGCTGGAAGAAATTAAAGAACCAATAAACATGCAGATAAATGTATGTACATTGGTGTGATTCTCTGCCTGCTGCAAAAATATTATGGCTTTTATAAAAATAACTTATAATATAAAAATATTTATGTTATTTTCTTCAAGGATGTATTTTGCTTGTATTATCAGGAGGCAGTAACAGATTCTGGAAACTTAAGTGACCTATGGCAATAAAGAGACAACAAGAAGTAGCCAGTTAGAAAAAGCCAACAGTTAAAAAATGCTTCTGTATTATTCTTACTATAACTTTTTAAGCAATAGATGGAAATTTTTAGTAATTTTTTTGTTGATCATTAATGATCTTAGTCACCTGTATTCTTCAGGCACAGGAACAAACAGAAAGAGCAATCTTTTGAAAAGAATGGATTAATGTCTGACCCCTATAGAGAGGAAAACAATTGGAAAGGTGACCCACTATCTCAGAAAGGCACAGAAAAAAATTCAAATAAAATTAATAATAATAAAAGGAATTTGTATACTTTATTTCAAAATATCACTCTTTTAATAATATTTAATGATTCTTGGGTTTCTGATTTCATAATGCCTTATGTTACCTTTTGAGAAAGTAGTACCAACATGGATAATCATTAATTAAATTGTAAAACATATGAACTTATAAAGAATGTGACAATATATACATGGGATCTTCAAAGTCAACATCTCTTCAATATAATACATGTTTAGATGAAAGTACAAAAACATTATACCAAAACATATTATGATAATCCTCATAATGTTGCTTCCAAGATTCTAGTAAATGAGAAAATATCTTAAGACGTATTTCAGAGAAAACACTTGAAACAAAAAAAA
This sequence comes from Rhabdornis inornatus, assembly GCA_013397075.1. Classification (NCBI taxonomy): domain Eukaryota; kingdom Metazoa; phylum Chordata; class Aves; order Passeriformes; family Rhabdornithidae; genus Rhabdornis; species Rhabdornis inornatus. The sequence continues at coordinate 197,705 of VWZS01005895.1, forward strand.
CTGAGGAAATAGATTTTGGGGAAGCACCTCAGTTAACAAAATAGTGATTCAAAATCATAAGATATCATTGCGTATATGAGGACAGGTGATTTTATCTCCTAAAATGTAATGTACTACTGGATTAACTATGTGGTAAACATCAACATGTTGTTGATATAAATGGTTGAATCTTTCATAAAAGCCAAAAGATGAGACTTTCCCTGCAGCACTCAAAGTACCCTTTGTCAGCACTGTTTCTTGTGAAAGGAACTCAGTCTTCACGCTGTAGTTAATCCTTGACCTGCCATCCACGCCTGCCAAGAAAACTGACACTTAATGTCAATTAGAGTGATCTCTGTTGTGGCTTGGACTCAGCTCCGCTGGGAGCTGGATTGCAATCAACAACAAATTACATGAAGGACTTTGAACAGGTCAGATCATATAGTCATGAAATTGAAGCCATCAGACATGACTTAGCCAAATTTGAGCTAGCAATTGATAGGCTGGCAGCTCTATATTACCACTTCTGTTATTCTACTGACAATTTGCTGATCCATCCAGAATATGTCCGGGGTCATATGTCTCCGAAGACATGCACCAGGGTATGCCAGACTGTTTCCATTGCATAGATGAATATTTTCAATCCATTGCTGTCAATGTGCCTTTTTTTTTTATCAATCCAGATAACCTGAATATAGAATCAAAGCCAATCAGGAAAATGTCATAATAAAGGGCTACATATTTTAAATGCATTACACAATATTTACACCACGCTATGCAATAATATTTTATTTCAATCACTTTTCAGCTGCAGTTCAGCATTAGAACACTAGGATTGTATGTACTGTTTTAGTCTTTCCTATGTATTTATCCCTGACCTTAGCATGAGTTAACTAGAGTTAGGCCTGGACTACTATATAATCAAAATTTTTATCATTATCAGTAGGCATAAAGCATCTTTCAGTTTAGGTCATGGTAATCTGGTATTAAAAATGTCACTGTTAAAATTGAAGTGAAAGACGTATATTTATAAATAGAATATCACTGGACAAACAGGATCATTTTTACAAGAAAAGGAATTTCTTTTAAAGAGTTAGAAACAGAGGAACCATCTGAGAAGAATTTGCCAATAGAGCATTAAAACAACACTGTGGAGTGCTAGAAAATCTGGAAAACCATTTGAGACGATAGGAAATATAGTAGAGTATTGTGTATGAATAAGCCAGGAGGAGCAGTTCCAGAAATAACTTCTGCTTACCTGTAGGAAAGACTGGATTAAGCAGAAGGCTAAATAGATTCCCACTCCAGCTCTGAAGGTCATTATACTTACAAAAAATATACAATATAAAATATGAAAATAAAAATGTGTCCATAAATCTGAAATATAATGGTTTACACATTTTTACTTGGAATAAGGACTCGAACCCATGCCTAATAAAAGTACAGCTGTCCTTTTTAATATTCAAAAAAATGTGAACTTTGCTTAATTAATCTCGGTGACAGCAGATCTCCAACTTTACTTTGAGGGAATGAATGATTAACTGTTACCACTTCTTTCCAGGTTTTTTTCTTTTCCTATAACAAGGGCTGGAAATAAGATTATGCCTGTGAAACTGTGACCACTACTAGACACTTCCATTGCAATGCACAACGTTCATCTTTGTGCTGGCAAGAGTCAGGAAATACCCAAAATTTCAGCATTTTAGATCAGGAGAAAACCTGGGCTGGGCTGACTGTAGTCCACAGAGGCAAAAGGATTTTTGGGTGGCATCATTACTGACCTGGGACTCAGCTGGACACACTCGAAAAATCCACTAAATCTTTTCCTGAACAGAGAACAACAATAATATTTCAAGGCCAATCATACCATAAATATTTGTGGGAACCAGACATTCTTTTATTTAATGAAATGTGAAACTGAATGAATGATCTTTTCAGCAATCACACACTTTTAACTCCAATTCAGAAGCTGATTACTTTAAATATTGACAGTCTTTTAATGTAATGCTTATTTTATATTGGTTAAAGTCAACTGAAATCTGTAGATTTATTCATAATTTATGTTGGCATAAACAACTTTAAAACCAATAAAAATCCCACATTCTCATAAGGCCTGAGCTTTTTTGATTATGTTTCTTTGGTGGGTTTTTGTCTACTAGCTGACTTTCAGTTATAGAGTTATAACTTTGTGTTTCACTTAAGGAGTTTTAAACCTTGGTAAAAATGTACAAAAGACTAGCAGCTACTGAATATTCAATACAAAAATGTCCCAATATGTCTAGAAAATTAATTAAACCAACCCTTACCAAAGAGAAGTTCTGTATGTCTTCAGCCAAGTAAAATATCAGCTAATAATTCTTTAAGGATCTTTGTCTAAAAGAAAATAAAAAGCAAGTAAAATAGTTTTTTAATGGACACTTCCTGGGAAAGTCAGGCTATGTTTAATAACCTTCATTTTGCACATATGATGACCAGAGGACAATTTGCTTTATCAACTTCCTAAATTGTTGTAGGAGATGGGAGCCCAAAGTGCTATTGCCAGCCTGCTGTCACTCTCTGAATCCCTTCTTGTTATTTTAAGAAAGCCTGACAATAAACAGCAAGGCATGAAAACTGAAGCTTGGCAGTACCCTTGGTAAAGCAGAAGAGTTTTCAATCTGTGCATTGGACACTTCAATACCACACGTTAAATTGCTTGATTTTTTTTCCCCTAAGCATTATAATAATAAATGGAAATCAAGAGGGGGCACCCACTGTGATCTTTTAGATTCTCAGATAGTTTTTGATGACTCTGGTGAGCTCAGTGATCATGGAGTAATGTCCAGATGGAAAAAAAGTCTGAAATCCTTCCTGTTGAGGTTGTGGCATGGAATAAACAAAAGCCTTTCTTCCTTTCTTGAGAATGGGTCTCTGGGATTACTTATTTTAAATGAGGTTGAAAATTCTTAATTCAAGGAGTGTACCAACTCTCTTTTATAGGCTTCTTTTTTTTGGGTGGGGAGGGGCTTTGAAAGTTGAATGAATCATTGCTATAAATCTATTATACTTGGTCAGTGGAATGAATTTCATTTATGCTCTGGTTAATTAATACAAATTTATTCCGTAAAAGTGAATGAAAGGTTATACTGAAGTTTATACTATGTTCTGCTTTGAAGCATATGAAACAGACATCGTGTCTGAGAGATGCAGTTTTAATGATACACTACATTAGAATTCATTATTCTCTTTAGATCTGTGTGTTCTGTTATGCATACAGAGAAATGCATACATGGGTACAGCAGACACTGTCAAATGAAAGAAAAATAAATTACTTTGTTGTCAGTGCAAAATCCCCTATCTTTATCTCTATGCTTTGCATGGCCAACAGAGTGTTGAATTATTACCTCTTCTGTAGACATAGAAGGCTAGATCCACACAGAATACGGGCTGATTATAAAAAATGGCAGCATTTCTCTGGACCTACTGCATCCCAACTCCATAGTGTTACTAGAAAAAGTAAAAAAGTACCTCCACAGAAAGCTCATTGAAGTGTCGCATGGTCTGTAGGAATGCTTAAAAGCTTGGGAACTTTGATCTAGAGAATCCATGTCAGATTTCAGTACAATCTGTGTCTACATGTTTTTTCATAGAAAGTGTAACTGGTATTACGTAAACACTGTTTAGACATAGCAAGTTCTTTGAAATGGCCTTCCTCTTTTTGTTTCCAACAAGTAAGAAGCTGCTTTCAGATTAGTAACTCTTAGCAATAGTAAGCAATAATTGCCAGATATGAACCTATTTCTTTCCAAAAAACACAAAAACATAAAATAATTAAAAAATTTAAGAGTGTTAGCTTACTAGATATTATTAATTTGCTAATGTTACATTTTAGACCATCAGTAGGTTAGTGATATATGACAAATGAAAGTGTTTATTGGGCTGGATGCATATGTGATATTTTTTCCATACTAAGAAATAGAACACTGACTGCAAAGACAGCTCAGTGCAAAATGGCTGAAAACCCACAGAACTGCAGTCACCAGTTAGCCGACTCTTCTGTTAGCAGATTTAAATATTAACAGAACATACAATATAGTACTTCTAATGGGACATTATCAAGGGTTTGCATATAAGTGTATATATGTGTATTTTCCTTTAGTTTTAAAAGCCTGTTAGGCACTTTTTCAGAATAGATTCTCTTCATTGGGCGAATTGATTTATTTCATTCTCAGTGCAAGACATCTTGACCTATTGAGAATAAAACTAGCTTTGCTGCTTTAATCCAAACCCAGAGTCATTGAACAGTTGGCACTATTATATTCTATGGGTCTGATTAAATCTGTCATATGCACCTATGTGGTAAGGGAGAAAATAATATATATTCAGCTAACAATAAAGGTCCCCTGACATATAGAAAAACATATCAAAAAAAGAGCATGGTTTTTATTGGTGACATTTATGTGTAAAGCGATGTCTCTGTAACTTATTCCTCAGTGGAGGTTCCCTCCAGGCTTCCCACACACAAGGTGGGATTCACTGCATTGACTTCACAGCCAGCTCAAGGTGCTTTGGCTCCACATTGGAATCTGCAGGGTAGGATATCTCTCTGAATCGAAACCTGCTTCCTAATGGAGCAGCAGTGTCATGGAGGCCAGGTGGGGATGATAACGAAAAGAAAGGTTTTGGAGAAGGTGACACGAATTCTATCTAAGTATATGGGTCTTGCATAGGTCCTGTAGATTGCTGAACAGGTTTATGAACTTAGCCATCAACTAAGCACTGAGTTTGCAGGTAGTCATTATCTAATATGTAAATCAGGAATCAGTAGCTTTCTGTTCTGCTGTCATTTGTGAGAGGAAAGAGAAGGTAAGCATTCCGTTATTTCTTTTCATCCATTCTGATTGGACAGATTTAGCTAGTTTCAATTTTTTTTGCACTGATTAGCATTGCTTAAGGGAGAACAGAGAAGGGAGAATAATCTCAGAAATTATTAGGCAGTAGCATCTAATTTTGATGCAGACTGCTGCCCATCATTTTTACTAGCACTAGGAAAAGGAAATTTCAAGAATTTAAAAAAACACCCATACATAAACAAACAAACAAAAAAAGGCAATATTTTGTTGCAGGGACTATTAAGGATCTGCAAGTTGCAGATCAGCACACAGTGCTGTGGTGTTGTGACAAAATATGTAAATTTTTACCATAATGCAAATTCAGTCAGGGTTGACCACTTCCATAATTGGCTCAAACATTTCCATTGTTTTTCACTGATATTCAATACATTCTTCTACTTAAAATGAAACTTAAAAATAACAGAGGTCTAATTATAGTCACATTTAAATCACATTTTACATGGCAGTGAAATTACCTGTCATTTTCTAAGGTTGAACGCTATATTGACTTTATCTAAATATTTTTTAAAATTACTCTCTCCAGTTCTAAATGGAAGTCATTGGTGAGCAGGGGTATAATGAAGTGTGGGAAAAAGATGTAGTCATGATTTAAATTGCTAAATTTTATGGAAAGACACAAAGAAAAAGAGCTCATTTGATATCTTTGTGTGCATTTTTTTTTCCCTGTGAAAGTTAAGGCTGAGAGAGAAATATTTAGTAAATTAGTTCTGGTTTGTTCACATAGAAATATTGTATTTTAGGAACTATAATATCTCGCATAACTTCTGCAAATATTTTTATTAATAATGTTTCCTTTTGCAAATATACACAATCTTCATATATAAGCATATCAATCTTCCCGAACGTGTGATCAGAATCAAATTATTTGGGCTTGAGGATCTTTTCTGTTTAGGAAAGACTCTGTTCTTGGCCACACACAATGGTCCACAAAAAGTAATTTCAAACCAGTTATTCTGCACTAGGTCTTCTTGCTTCTCATTGCACCTGGAAAATATCCAGAGAAAGACAGATTTTAGCTAAGTTAAGTAACAGTTGTTCTTTAGAATTTGCAGAATTTGTTTCCTTTCATGTTGTTTTTATATGAAAATTCTGTTGGAACTTATTTCTTGGGTAGCTGGCTTTTACTGAAAAATTGTACTAAAACCCCATTCCTTTAGATATGACAATTTTGCAGTCTCTGTGCTACAGCATATTAAAAAGTTAATGCGACACCAACAAGTTTTCCTATTTGTACTGCAAACAAATATGAACTGATAGCAACTATAGAGTTGTCAGTAGGAGTAGGTGGGTATGGGCTTCATCCCTGGCTTTCAGCTTGGCTCATCTGACTCCAAGCCATGAGATACTCATAAGATCACTATCATGGACACCTAAAAAATCATGAATGCTCTGGAGTTAGACTAAAAACTGGATGGGGCAAATCTGGAACATGTAAACCTGCACAGGCTGTTTCAATTGTCTGTTACTGCTAAGCATATTTTAATCCAGTACACTGTGGGACAGTTTTGGAGATCTTAATTCAATCCCATGTACCACGAAATCACAAAATCTTGATACCACACATTTGACTTCCTAACTATACATCCACAGAGTTTTTGAGACAAAACTTCTCTTTTCCTTGACAACATCTATATTTACATAAATATACTCAAATGAATAAAATATCCTGAAAGTCTAAATAACTTTTCTATAGTCTGGAGGGAGAATTAGTCAGTCATTAATGACAGTTAGCTATAAGCAGAAAGTCACAAAGCTGAGCTTTCCAAAGACAGGCATGTATGTATAAGAAGCAAGACAAACTTATGTTATAAGCAAGGTAAACTTATATCCTGTTTATGACTTATTGCCAGGAGACTCTAATTCCTGTCATTAGCTTGTAAAATCATTTTCACTTCCTTAGCCCTCTTCCTTTTGAGTACATCATTTCCTTTTTTTTTTAAGGCATGTACACACAATTCAGAGTGAGGTTTCAACCCTTAAAAGCAGCAAAACACAGGAGACAACCAGATGTAAGATATCAGCATTGGGAATATTCATGGGATGATCCTGTGTTTCTTACTGAAATAATGAATTGGATTTCTAAATATTTCTATGTAATATTTCTAAATATTATGGTTTCAGATAAAACTGGAAACAGCAAATCTAAAAGAAGGTTCATTTTTTATATTATTTTGCTGTTCTCAAGCCAAACTGGTACTGGAAAGACTCAGGATTGTTGCAAGTGTTGTTATGAACTGAGTCAATGAGAAATTGAAAAATAAAGACAAAAAAGTACCATCTTACAGAGAGATTTCTTTCTCCTGGGACCCTTTGACATCTCTTTGGGCTGGTAAGAATGCTCCTTCTCAATAAGGCGACTATAATGGTGTGATCTAACACATTCCATCAATTGGCTTCAGCTGACCTCTTTATCATTCAGTTCCCTCTGAAAATGAAGTTGGTACAAACTTAAGGAATTTTATTGCATGTTTGAGTGGATTAAAAAAACAAGAATTTAGAAATTAATGCAAATTTCAGAAATTTAATTCAAATCAGTTTTTTCTATATTTAAAGAGAAAATTTTAATATTTAAATTATTACATATTTATCTACCTATTAGCAATCATGATTGAAAGTGCAAAGATGACTTTGAAATTTGGTTGATATATTATACCCAGACAATGAAATCTATTATAATATAGCTGACATTATATTCACATTTAGCTTATAAGAAAATTCTAACCATCTTCATACTTCTGTCTTGTGGGAGGGGTGCACTTTTGTTGAGCAAAGGTATAATTTTCATGGTTCTACTGGAGATTCGCTTGTTTTGAGGAAAATTTAGACTGATGCTCTTGACTGTCATGTTATCCATGCTGTCAAATATCAATGAATAATCTCCTTGATGAAGGCTGAGTACTGTACTATCTACTTCATCTGCATTAAATAGTGAGCTGGAGAAAGATTTGGGGTTTTTGGATGATGACTCAACATGACATGGCAATGTGTGCTTGCAGCCAAGAAAACCATCAAAATGCATCAAAAGAAGTGTGACCAACAGCTCGAGAGAGGTGCTTCTCTCCCTCTCCTCCACTCTTGTGAGACTCCAGCTGGTGTGCTGCATCCTAGTCTGGGGCCCCCAACATAAGAAGTACTTAGACATGTTGGAGTGAGTCCAGAAGAGGTCATGAGGAGGATCAGAGGGGTGGAGAATCAACGAGGCTGGAGACCTACCAGAAAGACAGAGAGGGACCCTTTAAAAGGGCATGTAGTGACAGGACAAGGGGGAAAGACTTCAAACTGAGAGACTAGGTTTAGATTAGATGTTAAGGAGAAATTCTTTGCTGTGAGGGTGGTGAGGCACTGGCACAGGTTGCCCAGAGAAGCCATGAATGCCCCATCCCTTGAGGTATTCAAGGCCAGGTTGGATGGAGAATTGAGCTATCTGATGTGGAAGGTGTCCCTGACCACGGCAGGGAGGTTGGAACCAGATCAACTTTTAGGTCCCTTCCAGCCCAGGCCATTCTATGATTCTATGATTATGATTCTATGATTCTATGATTCTATGATTCCATGACTACCTCAAGTTTCATTGATATGGTTGTGACAAGGAGGGTTTATGATAGCTAAGGAAAACCTATGTAGCTTTTCTTGTTGGTGTTTTTAAATTTGCTCATTATATTATTGATGAACCTCTTATGCTTAACTTATGGAAACAGCATTCGCTAAAAACTTGCAAAGTGTTTCAAATCTGCCTTGGTAATAATGGCTTGGCTCAGAATTGCATAGCACTATATACATTGGTATTGCCACAGGGGCTTGAATATTTCTGTTGCAATTTCTTTTTTTTTTTTCTGAAAATGAAATCACTGTCTAACTTGATATGTAGAGGGTATTTTCCCACTCTTTCAATATATTTTTCAGTTTCGTTTTCTAAATAGAACTGTATTTTCTGGCACAACTAGAAGTCATGCCAGAACAGGGTAAATGAAGAACCATAATTCATGAATCACCAGCTTAATCTCCTGTAAACAAAAGCTTCTCAGTACAGATGATCTGAGAAGCATGCCAAGCGTCCAAGACAGAATTCACATAACAGGCAAGTCAATAATAAATTCTTATAGTAAAATTAACTGTGCTTGTATAGGAAACAAAAGCATCATGCAGTGTCTCTGCAAAGAGAAGCAATGTGCTTACACCCTTTGGTGCCACAGGTACAAGAGCTATTCAACATTCAAGAACATTTTTGAACTGCAAGAATGACGCTGAAGATTCAGTCTTGCTGAGTCTTTGATGAATATGGTAACACATTCTGAAAATGTACCTTCTTGCAGCTAGAATAGCATCAGTTATTTTATGTTTTAGATGTGGATACACAAACAAGTTAGTGTGGGGCAGTAGATCTCCTCCTCTACAGTCCCTGTGCACAAATATCTATGACAAAAATCCTTCTTCAAGAAAATAGTAAATGCAATGAAATATGTGTCTTTCATTGTGTGAAGGCCCTTTTTTTGGCAGCCATAGTATTTCACAGATTTAGTGGGATAGAGCAACACTACTGTACAATAAATCAGGTTGCTTTTGAATTATGCCTACCTGACTTTTGCTCATGTGTTGACAGGCTGATTCTGACAGCAGACATTGTGTATCTCTACGAATACTACGTTTTGTTTATGCAGCACATCAGGCTTGTTGCCAAAGACTTTAGATGTAACCTCAAAACCGACATTATAATAACAAGAATGTTTTACACCACATTGCACTTAGCCTTAGCAATCACCTAATTCCCTTTAATGGCAATTGCCAGCTACAAGACTGAGACAGCATGGAGTGAGCTCATGTTAGGAGATCATTAACACAGCTAGTTGCCAAAAAGTACAGCTCTGTCAAGTATCAGGTTCTCAAGAAATTCTGCAAAATGGAATTCCTCTGCTTCTGTCAGCATCACCATGACCTGACTGCAGTCTAAAATTTCACATAACATGTAGCTGAATTTAAGGATTTTCTTTTTCTGTGGCTTTCATTTATAATACCTTCCTCCTATATGGATTCTCTTGTATCTTACAATGGCATTAATTAGCAGAATGGTTCCATCAGTGAGATAGGCAGCGTCTCCTCTTTCACATGTTTGTCTATTTTCACTAAATTCATAAGAACTTAATTTCCCTGCGAATTACCTGTCATGTGTCAGTAAGTATAGTGAAGGACGGACAAGCAAAAATACAGTATTACTAAGCAAAGTTCATTTTCTGGACTGCTAAAAATAACTCAAAATCTTTCAAAAAATGCTAACAAAAATACCCAAACATAATTTTAACAAAAATCATTTTCAGGGTGCTAGACCATCAGATAGAAGAATAGCAGATCTCCTGTCCTTACCTCTGACCAAAGCTGGATCTGGTTTTCAGCAGGCCTGAGGAGCTCTTCAGCAGCACATCCCTGCTGCTGACACTGCAAGAGTGGCTGTGGCACCTGCCTTTCTCCTCGTCAAACCAGGTGCTCCACATCCTGATTCCAGCCATGCTGCGGGGCCTTGCCATGGTGTGTGTTACACAGGGCTCCACAGCTGACCGTGCAGTCACCAAAACCAATCATGGATGTGGACGATGCTGTGGCCAAGCACCAAGGCCTCTTTCTGTTGTAGCAGAAATGAGAGTGAGTTCATGCAGTCACAGTGGGGAAAACCACAGCAGGAATCACTTGGGAACATGAGTCAGCCTGCCACTCACAAAGTGGTATTCTTACCTCTCCTTATAGGATGAGGCAGTCCTTTTAAGAATGATAGAATCCTTATGCTATGTTCTTAGTTTTTAACTTCTCCCTTCCCCTATCCAAAAATCTTTCTATTCTCTGTTGTGCCAAGATGCTAAGAATTTTGTTTTCCATTTGCTTTCCATCTCTCTTAGACAATGCTCATGATGTAAGCCTGATAAAGAGTATTCACAAAACCATTGACAGCTTCACTACCCTCACAGCCCAGGCTGGACAGTGCCTTTGCTAGTGGCTCCCTTGGTGTCAGTAGAGGCTTCCCAAGGGACCAGCAGCTGAAACATTCGAGTGCTGATCATCTTCTGTTTAGAGAAGATAAGCTACTGTGAGGCAATCTGCAGTATTTATGAGTCTCTTACCACCTCAACAGTTATATTTTTTAATTCTAGCAGTGGATTTCTAGAATTATGTATGCAGCTCTGGAAATATATGCACTGAGGGATTCAGGTCTTTCTCTAAAATATTTTCAGTAATGAGGTCTGTTGAAGTAGGTTCTACACTTTTAATACGTTTTCTGTTGAAAATGATCATGTGCTCTACATTTAAAATCCTGTGGCTTGCAAAGAAATCTATGTCCAAGAATACACCTTTTCTGTTAAATTAGCTCTATTTATCAAATAGGTATAATTCCAATTATAAGGTGGTTTAGGACGAGACTTGTTAAATAACTTCTGAACACAAGTTGTAATATGTGCCAAGTCTCTACATATGGTGAAACTTTAAACAAATACTTAGTAGGATAATAACTCACAAGGGAGTTAATTGTCCTAGTTGTACATTTTTTCCTTGCACAAACTGTTAGAGTTCAGGCCTTTTTTGTTTTCATATGAGCATGTTGCCATTTTGCTAATGGATTTACCACCATCATTTGGTCCTATTTCCTCATCCAATTTCCTCATGTCTACTTCAATCAGCACACAAACTGCTACACAGAAAGAAATGCATGTAGATTCATCTCCTTCATTTCAGAGCCCTCAAGGAGGAAATCTGTTATTCTTTTTTCTTTGAAAAACTGTGTTTAGTGATGAGGTATAGCATGCAGTGAGACCTTCCCCAGAGCGAAGTTGACTTCAGAACAATTGAGATCAATGCTGTTTTCATACAAATTACAGAAAAATACCTTGTTTTTTCCTAATTTTTAGTTATCATCACAGTTTTGTCTTAATTGCTATTTACTTTCTTGTTTCTTTGAACTTTTTTACCTCCTTAGTTCATAAATTTAATTCTCACTCTCACAGTCTTTTGACTATCTCCATTTGCCTTAATTGAGACCTGATTCTAGGAATTGCTCTTTGGAATTCAAGATGTATTTTGGTTCGCGTTTGTTGTTTTTCTCTTTTTGTGAAGTTCCCTTAGAGCAGATAAGTGAGTAGTGTAATGCTCCATATAGCAAATCTGATTAGAAAAACATAATCAAAGTTGACTGCCTTTCAAGCCACAACTTTTTATTAAAAATTATCCTTTTTTATGCACAATTCAAGGTTTTACCACTATGAAAGGTGCTAGCATGTCACAAAAGTCTTTTAATTATGATATCTGAAACTTAAAAGGTACTTTCTCCTGTTTTAGTGTAGTACTACATTATTAGGCATTATGGCATTAAAAAACAAACAAACAAACAAAACCAACCAAACAAAAATCCATTGTAAAATTACTAAAGTAAGTAATCACGAAGGAAAATACTAATAACTGAAGTTATTTGGGACAACATATTTTGCTGTCAGAAATCAGTGATTGGTTTTTTTGTTTCTTTTGAGATTTGTCTGTATGTTAAGAAGAGAAGAAAATTGGACCTAAATCACAATATTAGTGATTTTCTTTTCTTGATGATGATGAAAAACATCAGTATTTCCTTATTTTTCTTTTCTAGGTAATTGCTTTCAAAAATCTAGAATTTCTAGAATCAGAGGAAATCTGATTTCTTGCAAAAATGTATCGTAGAAGTCATTGTTCACTGCTTTCTGAGACATTTCCCATGTGGCTTCTACAGTTAGGAGAGAGGTGTTAAAATTTTACTCTCTCCTGTTTTGCTCCATTAGCACGGAAGGCAACAAGCCCCTCCATGACCTACACAATTCATTCTTTTTATATAGTTCATACTACTCAAAAGAGGTTTTAATGCTGTTTTCTTAATGATATTTTCACCAATTGGACTTTAATTTTCTACTGAATTTGAATTTTGCTATCTGTAATGCTTCTGGAAGGCAGCTTCCAGATCCCTGTCTGTGACTAATTGCAGAAACCAAGTTGTGACAATAATGATGTTTTTATATGAACAGAAACAACACCATATGACTGCTCTGGCCATTCTCAGATTATTAAAGACTGAATACTGACGATGTCTACAAATTTTTTGATAAGAAAACTGCATACTTTTTAGTTGACAGAATATTCAAAAAAGAATGACTAGGAAGAAATTGTTAACTTTTCATAAATAAGAGGGGAAGGCACTAAAATAGCATACTACTATTTTAACATGTTTCACTGGATGAATGCTTATTTAGTATGTTAACAATATTTTTTTAAAAAAATTATTTTGTATTCAATTTTATATGCTTTTTTAAGATGTATATATCACCCACACATTGTTTGAAATGAAGGGGGATAAACCTGAACATTATACCAATTTTTATACACTGTCACCCAACATGGTTTGTCCAAGATATGTCCTGTCAGAGTAGGTCGATGAAATGCAGTCTTTCATGAGCATTCAGTATTTGAACCACAACTATTTTATATTCTTATGACAGACAGGGAAATTATCTGTGATAATTTTCATTGCTATTACTAGGCTCTAACTTCTTGTACCTCTTCACCTTGTTATATATATCAGTGAAAATAACAGAACTATTCCCGAGATTTAAAAAAACCCAAAAACATGACTGTAACCTGTGGCAAAGAAGGTCTCAAAGGGATGATTAGCAGTCTGTTCACACATCATTTCTGTGTCAAGACAAACTTTGATGGGCAACATTGTTAACTTGAGGCTGTTGCATGGTCAATTTAAACTGATTGATGACCCCATTTCTATTCATTCTAAATGGCTTGGACATCACAAAAATACTTTGGCATCCTTAGGAAGGGTCAGGAGTTTAACAAACTGTACTGTTGTACTACTTTGTCACTGGTGGAGGTGACAAGGCCTGGATTTATCAAGACAGTTAAGGGGGCATTATCCTCCTATGCTGCAGTCTAGTTATGGTGTGTACAGTCTCAATCATGTGACAGCAACAGTGTATTGCTATAATCATCCCATCCATGGCCTCTGTCAAGCTATTCACCTAAGGGAGGCTAATAAATGTTTGCTGCAATGTTTTCTCCTTAAATAGATTGTAGATACAAGACAGATTTCTTTCCACAAAACGTTTCAAGGCACTTAGATTTTTTTTCCCCTAGTAAAATGGAGGGAAGAGTGCACCTTATTGGTCCCGTGGGAAAGAACTCAGCAGCCCATGTTCGAAAGTGAAAAATTGAATAACACTGGCTCTTAATACAGTTAGGGTGAAACCCAGTTAATTTTTAAGTGCCTCTATTGTGAGGTTTTGAACAGTTTTCTACTAGATAAATTATCTAAAAAAGTAAACTATTTTATGGATCAACTTTGATTAATGTGAGAACTGGCAAGTGTCCTGAATTTGCTGTCCTATATGTGGTCCTAACTGTATTCTTTGAGTAGAAGATTGGCAGTAGGAACTTAAATTGTTATGTAGTATTATATTTTACACCCATAGTCACTGCTGGTTTTTCCTTTCCCTAATCACAGACACAATTTTACAGCAGTGGGATGGTCTTTATCTACCTTTGATCAGAGCAAGTTACTTCATTGTTTGTAAATCTATGTCAAAACTTTATGAAAATAACTTTCAACTTCTTCTTGGTTCATGAATGATTTAAATATTGCTCAAGGTAACTTGCTGTTTGAACAGAGAATTATGTCACCCCAGTGATATGTTTTTGCTCTATGACTTCATGAACTCCAAGCAAAAAAAATTTATTTTATGCAGCAAATATTTCTGAAATTAACATTTCTGTAAATATTTTCCACATGAAAGTGAATAAATGTTTTCAAGTAGATGAAAACTTTATTCAAGGTAATGCTTGTGAAAAGTTTTTAATACATGCTAAAATCTAGACTTTAGTTGCTGTTGGATGATAGCATTTTGTACAGTTTTTGACAAATCTCCTGTAATCTAATTCAGATTTTTTAAATTTTATTTTTGTTGGGTTGTCTTTCCTTTGCAATGAAATATAAGGACTGAAATATCTTTCATGTTGTACCAGACCTTTACTTTAATTAGACTTGAGAATTTCTTGTGAGATGTGGAAATTTGAAGTAGCATGAAAATTATGAGAGAAAAAAAAATTATATATCAGTATCTCTCTGGACAAAGTCTTTAAGCAGACAAGAATCTTTCCATATGCCTAAGTAGGAAAAAAATGAGGTTAGAAATGAAATGGGAGCACTATCTGCATATTCATGCTTTACAGACAGGTAATGAACCCTTTGGAAAGAGTTGTTCTCTTCCCTAACCCTTTGGAAAAAGTTTAGACTTCTTGTTCAAATTGACTTTTTCTCTGCTTCTAGATAAGTCAAATGTCGCAGGAGTCAGAGTAAAAATATACTGACATTTATGCCATTGAATTGGGTGATATCCTTTTTTATTGAAGGAAAATTTTTAATAAGTTTCCACACATATACATATAAAATTAGATTGAAGTTACAGTTGTCTGTTCTCTTTATGTTTAGTTTGTACTTGTGTATCATTGTTTGCCGTCTGTCAAACTCAGACAAACTACTCTGGCTTTTTGCTTCAAGTATCATACAAAATCTAAATCATAAAAAGCCCAAAAAGAATAAAATTGGAAATTTTAAAAACAATATTTGAACCTATAGCCTTGTCTTTTTGGAGATGGAG
The DNA here is from genome assembly GCA_013397075.1 of Rhabdornis inornatus. Lineage (NCBI taxonomy): Eukaryota > Metazoa > Chordata > Aves > Passeriformes > Rhabdornithidae > Rhabdornis > Rhabdornis inornatus. Next base: position 213,240 of record VWZS01005895.1, read on the forward strand.
TTTCTATCTCCTAAGTTCACCACCTATAAGGAGGAAAAGAAGGTAAAGGCTGGTCTTGAACCAGATAGGTAATTTGGAAATGTTCTGCAACCAATGACTGCCACTATGGAACTTAGAGTTGGAATGCAAAACTCTCCTTGGTAAATTAAAGGCCAGATTTTAGCACATATTTTCATAGGTAGAACCCATGGATTTTGTTGATGTGTCCTATTCATTACCTTTCCCCAGGAGAAGAAAAGTTGCTTTGTTGTCCACAGAAAGTCCACAGAACTGCTACGGCAGCACATGGGGTGCACAGATTCCTGCTAGCAGCAGATGTGGGATGTTAGCATCTGTCCCACAGGAATTTAATTAATATCTAGTTTCGTTTTCAGGTAAGGAACTACTTTAAAATTTGCCTGTATATTTTACAACTATCTAGGAAAATAAACCCATCTAATTTTTAACCAGCAATGGATAAATAAATAAATTATGTGTCTGAGGGACAGGAAAGCCTAAGAACTTCACATTTCAGAATCCTTTGAATCAAATCCGAATTGGTAGAAAACAGAACACTGATGTCACCTAATGCTGTTTGTTAGAAAATGAGCTGCCAGTCTCTATCCAAAATCAACAGCTGTCTACATCCAGAGTTTCAAGTAGTAGCATTCATGCAGAGGTAGAAAATATCACACTTATCATACATACAGAGTTCTAAAAGATGTTATGACTATAGATGTTGAATTTCTGTTTCAATTTTAGAGAAAAGTCTTTTTAAAATCTGGAAGAAAAGAGTAGAGAAAATTTGCCCTGTCATTTCTCATGTTATTCATGGGTGAAAGGTGCTCCCTCTTCCTGAATAAAAACCTTTCTTTATAACTTGAGCTATCTTAAATTTCAATGTCTAGTCTAAGAAAATAAATTTTCCTTTCCCATATTAAATACTGTTGAAAGTTATGCATCCAAAGGGCAATTAATTTAATTTTATAAACAAGTGACAACTAAGTCAGATGAGCAGCTCTTTGATGACATATTTTCTGTTCCATTCTCTAATTAGGACACCTAGGCTCCCAGACTAGAAAGGGAAACAAATTTGTACATAGAAAAAGTGAAGAGGGAGAAATAGTAGTACCAGGCTGTTACGCCTATATATCTTTTGACTGAAACTTAATTTCAATTTCCTCTCCCTCTGTAATCTCCTTTGTTTTCCTTTTATTGTTGTGGAAATAAAATTTGGTTTGCAAAGAAACTGTAGTTGCTGAAAGTCAACAAAAAGAAGAGAAATTATATATGTAGTCATAAAAAACCACCGCCAAGATTGAGCTGAACAATGTCGGTCTACTTCTAGTGGGAGTTGTATGCATGGACCTGTCTAAGTAATCTAATGTAAGACCTCTATCTTCTTCACATCACAGCCTGAAGCAAAAGGAGAAAGATGAATAGTGTAGACCAACTGGTGCTTTAAGTCTCCATAATAAGCTGTGTGTAATTTAAATCCTTGTTTCCTTTGGTAATTATAGCAATAAGGACAAAAATCAGAGCTTGTACTGAAATATATGTTACCAAGTTGGTAATCTGCCATCCTCACATTCTCCTGTAAAAAATAAAGTTGTGAGTCAACAGAAACAGAAGACATCATCCCAGAATAACTATCTGGAGATGGACCAACTATTATCTCATCAGAAGTTAATGCAACTATATTTAAAATTAAGAGCCAGAAAAAAACAACAGACGGAAGGAATGCAGTCAGCAGCAAAAAAGCATTGCTGTTTAACTGTAATTTTGATCCTGAACCTTTCCCCAGGGTCCTCTTCCATCTTGCAGTGTATCAACCAGTTGGCTCACTGAGTGCTCTGCACACGATGAAGATAAGCTGCACATGCTGCTGTGTGTGTTTGGCACAGACTGGGTCACACAGCACGGCTGCTTGGAGAGCTTGCACTTAGTCCATGAACTTCATATCTCCCCCCCACCGTTTTAAGTTTCCCTTGCCATGCCTTCAACACCCTTCATGCTGTTTAATTTCAAACAGAATATCTCCAGAATATAGAAAGCAGAGAGTAATTTTGTTTGAGCAGCTTTCTAAATTATTATAAAAGCAACAGTAATGTGATTATTTAGTCCTTGTAAATTTGATTCATTAACTGGAAGGAAAAATGAGATAGTGGTTGTTCCATTGTTTTACAGGGAGAGAAAAATATTAAAGAAATGGTAATACCTTTTGTTAGACCACCTTATAAATGAAGGAAAAGCTGACTTTTGTACATGCAGATCACTATCCTCAAAGAAAAACAGAACAACAAGCACTTTTATGGTTTTCCAGAATTACAGTATTACATGGCTGGTGGTAAAGGTAGGGAGATTAATAGGTTGGGGTATTTTTGTAGAAAAACTGAAGTTGAAATATATTCAGTGGTATATGGATAGAGATATAGATGCATTAGGGATTTGGGGTTTTTTTTGTTTTGTTTGTGTTGTTTTGTTGTTCTGAGTTTTGTTTTTTTTTTAAAGTAAAACATTGAGCTCAAACGAAACACCTTTTAAACTCCTAAACAGTTTTGACAAAAAAATCTAAAGTTGTAATATGTCTTGACTGCTTCGGAGTTTTTTGCCGTGTCTTCTCCAATACAAAGGATTAAAGATCAGAAGTGTCTGAAACTTATTTAATTTAGGAGAATGCCCAGGATTTGGACTGTGGAACCTGTGTGAAAGCAAATAATCTCACAAAATTTATTTCTCTTTTGAGCTAGAAAATGACAAGAACAGCATATGAAATTTTGTTTTTGACATCCATCTCATTCTCTGGCTTACTTCTTACTGACACTTGATTTGGAATGACACTTCCTTGTCCCACTTATTCATAATTTGTCATCTCATATAGAAAACAAAGAAAAGAAAATGGTGATTAAGCTAAGAGAAAAGGAAAAAAAGTGTTCACTTATAACACCAGAAAAACTACAATTACGTGTAGATTTAATATTGCTCTTTATCAGAGACATTCATAAAGAATGACTACTATTTGCTTTTGTAAGACCTTGGCAAGAAACACAAAAACATGAAAGAAACTATAGGTAAAAGTCTATTGCTCACTGAGAAAAAGAGAGACTGACAAGTACACTATGAAGAATAAAACAAAGTTCATTAAAAGGTGAAAAGATTATAAAAAATAATGATTATGCAGGAGTTATGATAACATGGAGGATAAGTTGGTAGGAGAGGATTCAATCTAAATTCTGAATCTGTACTACAGGTGGGGAGAACTAAAGCCCCCAGTGGGGTTATTTTACATTCTGGCTCTTGGGTACTCTTCCTGCCCATTCATTTAATCCATGGAGTAATCAGGGCTATGAGCAACTAAAGGTGAGGACAAAGGCACTTTTAGAGTAAATGGCAACATTTTCAAATATCTCTTTAAAGTGTGTAAGTGAAGACTATAGATCTCAAACAACATATAATCTGAATTTGGAGATGTGGGTGAGAGGTTTAATAAATACTAGCCTCACTATTCAAAATTGAATAAGTGATTAAAAGACTTAAGGATGCATTTTTTCACCTGCCTTTTTCAGAATTCAAGCTGTGTACATACTAAATTTGTAATGCAGAAACTGGAACATACAGACACACACATATATTTAATAATAAGGAATGTTAGATTTCTGCAATGTATAAGCTGGCACAGCCAACTGAAACCCCATTAGCAAAAATGTGCATTTAATTACCATAGTAAAAGGGATTGTCAAACTTTTTTCTACCCCACTACAAACCAAATCTAAAATTAAAACCATGCATGAATCTTAAGAGGAAATTGCCTGTTGTAGTCAGTGTGTAGTATTAGCAAGGGTTTTGTGTCTTTGTTCTTTGTTTTACAGGGATCACTTTAAATGTTCAATGTGCTCTAATGTGTGTTTCTGTACATTTGGCACTGATCTCAGATTGGTAATGATGAATTTTCCTGGCAGAAAAATACTTGGTTCTATCAGATCATGGAAATAAGCTCTTTTGGACTGAGGTTTGCACGGAATTGCCCCAGTATGTGTGCACTGACCCCAAGTTGAAAAAATGTTTCATTTCAACAATTTTAATAAAAACTGATCGTTTCTGTTGTTTTCAGAAGACTTTTTAAAAAATTATTATTTTTGTTTTGCCTTAAAAGAGCTCAAGAGACATCACAATACTTTTGCCAGAGAGAAAATCAGGAGGGGAAAAGTGCAAGTACTGGTTTAGCTTATATAACATTTAACAGGATTAAATAAAAATGCTAGTGATGCAGAAGATTTTACCCCAGTCTTTTCCAGCACTAAGATTTCTTGACTTCACATGGCAAAGCAATTCACATGAAAAAATAATTCTGAAGATGCATAACACCAAAAAAAACCCCACAAAACACAACTACAACCAAAAAAAATCCCATAAAATCAACCAAACCAATAATCACCTGTGGAAATTTACATTTTGTAGCTGATATATTTTTTAACTTGTTGCATGCTGGAGATCTTGCTGTCCTCAAATTCATAGAGATATGCAGGTGTACTAGGCTTTCATGACCTAGTTTGGTAGGCTTCTGTGAAAAGCTGCTAGAAGCTTGTCTTATGTCCAAAAGAGCCAATGCCAGCTGGACCCAAGATAGACCTGCTGCTGGGCACAGCCAAGCCAGTTGGTGACAACGGCATCCCCTCTGCATTTAAAAAGGGTAAAAACGCCCTGCACATCTTCAGTGGGAGAGGGGAGTGAGCGTAAGGGAAAGAAACAGCTCTGCAGATACCCGGGTCAGTGAAGAGGAGGAGGAGCAGGTGCTCCTTGTGCCAGGGCAAAGGCTCCTCTGCAGCCTCTGGTGAGCACCACGGTAATGCAGCTGTGCCCCTGCAGCCATGCAGGACCACGGGGAGCAGAGGCCACCTGCAGCCTGTGGAGAATGCCTCACTGGGGGGATGTGCCTGGAGGAGACTGAGACCCCGTGGGAAGCCTGTGCTGGAGCAGGCTCCTGGCTGGAGCATGGAAAGAGGAGCTCATGCTGGAACGGGTTTGCTGGCAGGGCTCATGGCCCATGGGGGACCCACTCTGGACCAGGCTGTTCCTGAAGGACCCTGGGGAATGAACCCATTCTGGAGCAGTGTGGAAGCAGCTGCAGCCCATGGGAAGAACTGCAGTGCACTGGAAGGGCTCACATTGAGAATTTCATGAAGGACTCTCTATTGTGGGATGGACCTCCTGCTGGAGCAGGGAAGAGTGTGAGGAGTCCACCCCCTGAGGATGAAGGAGTGAAAAATACAGCATGTGTTGAACTGAATTTAACCCCCACTCCGCACCCTAATCTACCACCTGAGGGTGAGAAGGTAGAGAATCAGGAGTGAAATTGAGCCTGGGAAGGAGAAAGAGGTGGTGTGAAGGTGTTTTTATTATTTGGGTTTATTTTTCATTATTCCACTTTGATACGATTGATAATAAATCAGATTGTTTTCCCGAAGTTGAGGCCGTTTTGCCAGTGATGGTAAGTGGCTAGTTATCTCCATTTCTATCTCAATCTGTACCTATCTTGACCCTTTAACCTTTCCTTGTATTTTCTTTCCCCTGTTCAGCAGTCAAGGGATTTGATAGAGTGATTTGGTGGGCACCTGGTGTCCAGCCAGGGTCAACCCACCATGCCAAGTGTGTTATAAAATGTTGCATCAAATATATAAGTGTAACATCCAGTGCAGAAACAGGAAATATAGGTAGTAAGTTTTTCACTGTATCTAATATTACTCTGGATTTAGCAAAGAAGAAATAGTGGCAGACAAAACAAAAAGTATATTAATAACCTAAATTATTAAATTTCATATTTACTGTTTGCAGATGACAAATGGATTACCTACTGCTATTTCTTCTGAGACATTAGTCCTACAGCTTTCAATATGAAGAACCTTTTCTTGTATTATGCAGAGTGTTGTCTAGACAAACTTTGTCTTCTCTGTTTTTAGAACAAGTCTTTACCTCCTGTGCATTCAAAAGCTATGAACCATATTCTGCATATCTTTTCATAAGGGTAACACTTCTAGCAGTACAAGTAATACCATTCTGTTGGGCTGCTCTAGGGGCTGAACCTGCTGTGAGGCTGAAGCAGAATACCAGTGGCAGAGGAAAACTGTGACCGACAGCAACTCTGGCTGCTACCTAAATGAGGCCAGTTCACACCCTTGGTACTTTTAGACAAAGCAAATCTAATTTAATGAGAAAGTATGAGCTGAATTAACTGAAGAGCAAGTTAATTTTATTTCTAAAAGTAATGATAATGACTGAATTTTTATATGGGCAAATAGAGGTACCTTGTATATAGTGGATAATACAATTTCTTGTGTCTGAGTTTTATGAAATTGTTTTTACAGAAATAATATTCATAAGGCTAATTTTAGACAAATTTTCCTCTAGTTTTTCTTGATTGAATAGATTTATGATAAGAGTCTATCTGAGGGAAAGGTTATCCTTTTTAACAAGCAATAAAAATGCCTTTCATGGTTTTTAGGTGACTGAGGAATGAGAGTTAGGAAAATAAAAACTGAAGTATGACACTTCTGCTTAGTACTGTGTTTGTGGAATAATTAACAAACCTGGAAATGCCTTCTTCACAACAGAAATGAGGTGCACAAACTCCTAACCAGGAGATTCTTGTAGTGGTACCTATTATTTTGAGCTTGACATGAGTCTGATATTTTTCTTAAATATTCTCTTTTGGATCCTGTAACACAATGCATTTCACATTTCTTTTTGCATTCTTTGGGAAAGAAATAAGAGCTAAAAACTAGGATTTGTGAAGGTTCAAAATACCAGAAAGAAAAAAAAATAGGCAAAGGTTACCATGAGCTAAAATTGTGGAGACTTTGTTTATTTCATGACCTCCTAAGGAATAATCCTTGTATTTTGGTTCTTTGTGCTGGCAGTATTTTTCTCTGCCAGAATAATTAGTAGCACTACTATATACTATAATAAAAACTCAGTTATTTCCCTCAGAAAAAAGACAAGGTATGTTATTTGCCTTCCTTAAATGTCAGAAAATTTTATCACATTAGCAAAGAGAGTTACTATAGGTCTATCAGCTTAACTGAAATTACAGAAAATACTTCTTACAATAAACAAATGAAGTAAAATCAGATGCCCATTAAAGAATTAATAATTTTATAAAGTGTTATTTAATTTGGATTTTTTCCAGCTCTGTCTAATGAGATTTGCTGCTTGTGGATTAAGAGGTTGGACAATTAGTCTACTCTTCAGTGCAACCTATCCATCTGCCCCAAATCGTAAAAGCTCCTTATAATCTATTTCATTTCAGCAGATTTTTGTTTTCCCTCCTCTAAAGGCATGCTTTGAAGACTACATTTGTGCTGCTTACTTACTCAGCTGTTGTTCTTGTGCCTCTGGGGAAATAGGAGCACAAAGTGTGGGAGTAACTGTGATCCTCATAAGGTCTTAGCTGCTAGCTGAGTTACCACTTTGAAGCTATCAGAGCAGGTATCTGCTGAATATCCTTTCCTCAGGAACAGAAGAACCTCCCTCCCCTGTCCTAGCTCAAAGCATGGTACTGTCACAGTTGCTTCTGACCCTGTCACCCAGTTTCACCAGTCTGTCTCATGACTGTGGTTCTTTAGGGCATTATCTGAATTTTCTGCCCAGCAGAAAATAAAGCAATTGTTATAGTGTGACAGAGCTGGTCTCCCATGGGAGGTATCACAGCTCCCAGAGCCTCACAGGTTACACTGCAGTTATTGTGTGATGCTCCTATCAGTGGCTGCAGACATTGAGCCTGAGGAGTTCTTTTTGCAAGGGATCCCTACTGAAATTATTCTCACCATGATGCCATTTATCCTTGCAAGTGCAGCCAGTTCACAGGTGGGGCCATGTAGGCCATCCTGCTTAACAAGTTTGTGAACTCTAAAACATCGACAAAATTTTCATCTTGAACATCTCACCATGTTCATGGCAAACATCAGTAGACTGTTTTGAATTTGTTTAATTTACACGGGAATATTTACTCCCTGAATAACACTGCCCTTAAGTCTATAATCATGAATAAAATTGAGTTATGCCTCTAAGGTCACCTTTGGAGAGCCAGAGTCACCCAAGGAGGCATCATCTGCAGACACCACCACCACAATACCAACAGGGAGGTTGGGGCAGCCTGCCTCAGGGATCCTGAATCATAATTGGCACATTTTAAAATGCAGATATTCTGTCTGGCTTCAAATCTACTTTCTGCATATAAGCTAGAAAAATTGCTAAGTGGTTGTTTAGAAAGTTTCATCTATGATCAGGCTCTTGCAAATACAGAACTTCTTTAAGTCATCAAAAATTTACATAAATGAATGATTTAGATTCCCAGGCCTAGTATACAAGAAAGTCTATGGACATTTTGAGAAAATTAATTATTTAAAATCTTGTAACGGGTAAATAATTTTGAGATAACTTTCCTTGCTACATTTTCAATACACGGCTCAAAAAAGAAACACTGAGACAAACCTACATCAAGTGACAGGATATAGAATCAGCATTCCATGTAAAATGGGGTATAATATACTTAAAAAAAATAATATTTGAACATAGAGAAAAAAATCACATGGGTAAGATGAGATTTTCAAAAGCATGAAGTGTGGGTCTCTGATTGCCCTGAAATCAGTAGTGAAACATTCAGTGACTACTACAGGATCAGATCAAATACGATGCTGTTGACATTTTTAACTCCTACTCATAAGTAACTTTTGTATAACTGAGAAACATGCTCTGGTAATGAATATTCAGTTACTCCAGAATATTCTTAGCTTTCATTTGAAAAGTATGTGAGTATATGGCTACAAAATGTGTGCTGCATCCAACCTATTTTCCTGGTGCTTGATAGCACCAGTCTGTAATTGAACTGGTGGGCAAATTGATAATTGAACCCGTTCAAATAGCTGAGGTACTTTTTAACAGATTTCTCTTCAGCTTGAAAAATGCATTTTTAATAAAATGTTTCTAGCTTTAAAACCCTTCAAAATCTTTTAGGACTAAATATTGTTGAATTACACAGTGATTTTCTAGTGCAGAGAAGCAGGCAGAAATGCTTACATATCCCTTCCTGACAAAAATGTAATGACTTTTCAAGTGCAAAAAACCCATTTAAAGTAGCAATTATAAAAGAACTGCCAGAAAATACATAATCAAACACTACAGATGAGTCTGTGTAGATCTGTACATTTTCAGCTGCATCGCCTGCAGCATGGAAAATTGCCTACAGGATGCTTATTGACATAGCTGCAGGTCAGCTTTAATAACAGTAATACCTTCCACAGTGTAATTATTCAAAGTGTGTTAGTTAATTACATGATATGGACATGAGTCTAGATAGAGCCCTTGAGAATTTAGTTTTTTATATATTGAACAGGAAAGTGAGATTTAACAGAGTAAAATAGGAGACTGTGTAGTCTGGATATGATGTGACTGGGAAGTACCACCAGAAGAATGAGGATGCTTTTCAGGAAAAAAAGTGAATGATGATAGGGGATATCTTCTGCCTCCATCCAACAGAGATGATGTAAAAATATATTGCACATTCCATCCAAGATGCCTGTGTAACAAACTTGCATTATACCAAGTTAATTAATCATATGTGAGAATAATTTATCATATGAAATATGGAAATAAATTAACAGGAGTACAAGCCATTGTAGTTCCAGCTTATAACTGTAGAATATGGATCACAAAACCAATCACATCCTGGGCAGAGAAAATTATAATCATAAATAATAATCCATTCAATGCCCTTTAGTCAGGAAATACAAAAGTCTCAGAGAATGTCAATAAACTAATTGAGTTTGAACAAAAAACAGTGAAATTTCAACAGAAAGCTGCAGTCAAAATTAGACAGGATCTAATTATATGGTTTTAATGGAAATATGAGTCTGATTAACTACAGTGAAACAAATATTAAACACAAAGTATCAACTATAATTGCCTTCTGAAACTGGAAGTTCGAAAGAAAACAGGAGAAAATTTAATAAAAAGAATAAAAGACTGACAGAAATCAAAATAGAACAAAAGAATTATTGCATTGGTCTAGACTGACACTGCACTTATACCACTATCCTGTCCCTAAAGAATGCATACCCCAGTCCTTTGTTTTTCTCAGATCTAATTTGGGCATGCAGAAGGCCAACACTGCACAGAAAATGAGGCCTTTATAAATCAATGAAAAGGTGCATAGACAAAGCATTAGGACAAGCTGGCCGTGCAGTTTGGTCAATACCTGACAAAGTAATCAGCCTTTACTTTTTTGTCTCAGTCACACTTTTGTAGTAAATAACAAGGTCCATTAGAAAAATAATTTTAAGACCTCTGTACTTTCCCATAAAGGATTTTTTCTAAAGATGGTGGCACACTAAAAAAGGTATACACTGTTATAAATCCCTTAAAACTATATAAAAAACATAGATTTTATTTTACTATTAATTATGACACAAAGAAAATTTAAAAAGACCAAAACAAAACAGATATCAACTCTGTCTTTGTAGGCTTAATTGACCTTAATTGCATTCATATAAAATTTGCAATGTAATTATATGATCTTACTGTGCTATTTTCACAGATTTCTTTAATCAATGAAAATTTGTTTCTATAAAATATTGAATATCAGAAGACTGAAAGCATCTATGTTCAACTGAAACCACATCAAATTATTTGATATTTAGTATCCAACTTTTATATCAATAATGAACAAAGTATTTTAGTAATGTACTCTCTTGTTACTATGATGTGTTGATAAGGCAAGAAAACATTTACTTCATGTATTATTTTTACACAATTAGGGAACATTTTAAAAATAAAATAATAAAAATAAAATGTGGTATTCATAGTAGTAGCTCTGATTGTATCTTCCCCACATTTCAGATTGAATCACAATCACATTTTTTATATATGAGATTACTTTTAAAGTCTTGTTCAAAAATTACATAGAGTTGTTTAGCACTGTATGGTTGTTGTGTTTCACTGATAGATGAGGTTCTTCCTGTTTATCAATTTGGTAAGTATTTTGAGAGAAAGGGTGTTGAATAAAGATACTATTGATATACTTCATTTTAAAGGCCAGGTAATGCAGCTTCTTAAAGTCACATATATTTGTGGTGAATAGCTATTAGGTCATCTGATTTAATTCAGCCACAAATAACTCAAATGAGTTTTGCATTATTTGTATAGGGCCCTGTGGGAATTTTTTCCACAGACATAAATTTCAATTATAGTAATTGTATCCTGAGACTAAAACTAAATTTTCCTTCACTCAATTTCACCTCACTATCCTCTCTCATGTTCTTGGAACTAACCAAGGTTGTTAATGTCCTTTTGTAAAATAATAAACACTTAATTATCTTTTTCTTCTTTATTACTGAAAGACAAAGGTAAGACAGGAACCCTTCTTAGTAAGGATGAAAAATGAATAAAGAAAGGGACATAACCAATGCACCAAAGACCTGTGCAACTGTTTTCAAAAGAGGTGTTAATCTTCATGAAACACTAAGCAAACAGTGAAATTAGGCAGTATTAAAAGGAAGAGTTTTGTTGAGTCAATGACAGCAATCTGAAGGGCAGATATACTTCTACTTAATTGTTCTTCATTTGCATGTTACTGATTACTAGACCTTGATATATATTTACAGAAGCCAGCTATGAAGACACTAGAATATGAGGAATGAGAAGATATCCATCTTTTTTCTATTCTCCAATCATTGTTTAACAAGGCAACTTGCAGCTAAAGCATCTTAGGTAAACTATCACGATTTTCTAACTTAAAAGTTGCTTTATCTGTTACTTAATTCAGTTAAGTAGTGCCTTTGAAGTCAATGGTCATATTTTCAAAAAAGCTCAGGTCTCATAGGCATCAACATGAATTCTCTAGATTTTTCAAAATACTCAATGAGACATAGTTTGCAACAATCTTCAGTGAAACTTGAAGTTTTAATAACCATATCTTAACCACAGTTTTAAAAATCATACTGTTTCTGCTGTTCCACTGATGATTTGGAGTATTTTCTGTTTCTTATTCTGCTTTGCTTTGGTATATATGTGCAACAACACAAAAATTGTTCTTGAAACAAGAGTTTTATTCCCTTTTTCAAATATGATATTAGTATACTAAACAAAATCTAACTCTTAATTGAATCATTAGTCTTTTTTCTTAACCTTATGCATTATTACTTTGTCTTTAATTTTGGTTAGTATCATAACTTGTATTCAATCCAAGGCTAAAACACCTGTCTTGTTGACTGTAAGCTCTTTTTAACTTCAATGCACCTAATAGCAACTACTATTGCAGTTTCCTATATATTCTTCTTTCCGTAACGCTCAGCATGTATTAAATTAGTAACAGTCACCCAAAGGAAGCATCAAGAGCTGGCAAAGACAAAAGTCCATCTCAGGATGCACCTGATCCTAATTATGTTATTTTATATCAAATAAAGGAATTTGATAAGGCTGGATCCAGGTCTTGGCACGGTTCATTTGTCTCACATGATTATGTGCACAATACTTCTTTTTAAAAATCAATTGTGGCTAATTATAATTTAGGAAATAGAGGCAATGGCTTTTAGATTTAAAGAAATAAAATATGTGGCTGATAAACTTCAGTGTTTGCTCACTGTGAACTTTGTGCTGATCTGTCAATTTTTTATTCTACAGGCTTTTCTTTAAGCCAAGTAATTTTAGGTAATAAAGCAACAAAAGATTAAACAACCCTGATCAAGTTTGGGTAGTGAAAGGGCTTGAATTGAGATAGTTCAGCATCAGTTTACTGTGATGTAACTGCACTGAAACAAAGTACAGCAACTTCATGGCTTAAATGTCACTAAGTAGTTACAAGAAATGACATTGAAATCAAAGTGCTCAAGCGTCTCACAGACAAAAAAATTGGGATTTATTGTCTACCCAATCCCCTCTGCAGCACAGAGGTCAAAACAGGGGTTTGCTGGTGAACATGCCCACTGAAACATGGAAACTGTGTTTGCACATCTAAATTTTTCAGAACTGTATTTGGCCAGGATTCTCCAAGTAACAATAATTTGGGGGGGGGGGAAGGAGGGGGAGAGGGGAGGGGGCAGAAATTCAATGTAATTTGTCATAATTCATTGCTTAATTATTTTCGGTTTCAAAATGAGAAAAATAATTATCCTAGCATCTTGTATAACACTGTGACACAATATTTATGAAAGCGTAGTGCAGCTCATGTGCCTGAGACTCCCAGTTTACAATCTGGATGCTGAAAAATCATTTCACTTGAGTCTAAGCCTTGATCTATGCCTGTACTATAAACTATGTCCAGTTTGCTTATTTACAAATAGATGTCATATTATTTCAGCTGAGACATCAAAGATGGTAAGAAAATGAAGAAAGCCACATCATTCCCTTGGCTACTTGTTGTAGAAGAACCTAGGATGCTATATGGCTTTCTAAACACAGATGAGGATTTAACATATATGTTCTTGTAGACAGTATCTTCAAGGGACTGAAGATACTACATTCTTTTGTATTATATGGTAATATAATACTATCCTGTAAACTAGTGAAATCCTGTAAACTAGTTAAATAACATTATCGTAAATTTTTTAGCTGAGGAAACTGAGAAAATCATAAGCAGATTATAGGCTCATGTAAAAAACCCCAAAGACTTCAAATTGCAGAGAATGTGTACATTGTGCTTACATTCCTATTATTAGATGGCGAATAGGTTCAAAATCACCATTAAAGTTACATTTTCCCCATCATTCGCAGATTCTCCCTAGTTTGCTGAATGTGAATCCAAACAAGGTCTCAAAATCAGAATCAAAGTGCACATGCAAAGCAGAAGATATCTGACAAATTAAATCTGCTATGTATTTATTTCACCTTGGTAGTGACTCTGAACCATTAGAGTAACTTAAATTTCAAGGCAAAAGTAATATACTTTGACTGGTTATAGCTATGGATGTATAAAGGGTTAACTTAGAAATGTAGGAAATTGTGTCAATCTTTCATTCTGACATTAAATAATACAGCAGAATAGAATCAATAAATATCAATATATTATAATGGATTTTTATAGTGAAAGCATTAATTTTTTCTTCTAGCAGGGACAATTATATTTTGGCAAGACAGTCAAGAATCTGCAGAAGAATATGTGAAAAGGATAACCAGTCAAGGCAGTGACACTTTATTATTTTCCTCCCTCACCTAACAGTGCATCTGCATGCAAGATTTTGGCATTGCTCAAATCCCAGGATGTTGTGTGTAGTGACTTTGAGCAGATACCCTCTAGTGGTTACATTTTCAGTATAAAATGGATAACATTTGCTCCTCATAATGGAGTATTTATGTAAGAACTAAAAAGATCAAAAGAACACCCTCTCTCTTTTAGTTTGCCCCTGTATCAGCAAAGGGAAATAACCTTGGGATCCTCTGCTCTCTGACAAGTTAATTTCATTCCTTCTTTAATCAATTCAAGTGTAACACTAGGTGGCTTCGTGGTCTCTTGTCCCTGTTTTGGACCGATATGAAAAAAATTTCATGTCCTGAAATACAAATTTTCCCACTTTGAGCCTTGTGTAAAGTGAGAAGATGAATGGGCAGGACAGGTCTCACTGTGACTTGGTGACAGATGTCTCCCCCACGTCCCACAGGGGAAGCCAAGGTCCAGCATTTGGGATCTTACAGCAAGTGCTAACACTTGTATGTTTGACTGACTGGTTTGGGGGTAGATAAGCCTGTTATTAGAATGCAGGTATACAGGACCCTTGTGAATTCACTCCCTGATGAAACCACATGATTAATTTCAGATAAACCACGTGAATTACCTTCTTGCAGCCATTGCTGGTATTCCTCACACCGAAGACCATGGCTAAAATTCTGAAGTGTGGCTTTAGAAATGAAACATTCCCAGTTTCATTATATACTCTCAGGTACCCACTTACTATCAAGTTCTTCAGCATATATCTGTCCTGTATCATTTTGAATTATATTTCTTACTTTTTGATTTGTTTGGAATTTTTTCTTTAGTATAAAAACACCTTTCTTTTTAATCATTATTATTCCAAATTTATGAAAAAAATATTCCTTCAAAAAGTTAATGTTTTTATACCGGTCCTTTAAATATGATTAATTTAACAATTTTGAAATAAAAACTCTGACTGGGTAGATCAGTGTTGTACTGCATGAGAAACATATATCTACTCATTCTGTTGCTGAGGTGTGTCTGGAAAAAAAACAATATAAAAATTAAATTAATTGCATACCTTAAAGGTCAGCATTAATAAAAATCAACATATGAATTATTAAACCCATAGAGAAAATAATTAGTAATACTTTCAGGTGTTGTTAAAATCAACTCAAATAAAACGGATAAATATCACATTTTATCAGAAAGGCCATTCTTGTCCCTCACGACAGAAGAAAGACCTTCAGAACATAATGTGGCTACCTTGCAATTTGAATTATGAGGTGATAAAGGAAAGTTCCTTCATAAATTTCAGTCATTGTAGTTGCTCACCATGTGTCCTACAATGCTTCATGAAAATAATACTTTTTTTCTGGGGCTATTATGAAGTTTCTCTTATTCCCAGAAAGAGTTATGAGTTTTGGGAAATTTTTCAGTTCTTTCCATTGATCTTTTTTTCCACTTGTCATCATGAAAGTGTTGATAGAAGACATTAATATGGAAGTAGTATGGGAAATGGCAGGAATGGAGCATTGTCAGTGCCTGTATATTAAGAAATTCAGAACTGCTGATTACTACCTTTATTAAAATCAATTTCCTTTTCCTACTGCCTTGAAAATTTCAGGTCTACTTGCCGAATTTTTGACATTTCTTTTAATGGAAATAAGCTGTTAGTTGTATATGGCTGATTTCACTTATTGTTGATTTGCAGTAAGAGTCTCATACACGTAATCTGTGAGTAGTCTTAGATATCAAAATATGAGGTCTTTAGGTATAGAAAAGATTTCCAAAGAAACATAATCCTCAAACACATTGGCCCTAATTCTTGTTTACACAAAGACCTTCTTACAGATTCTGGCAGCACAAAGGAACCCTAAAGTGTATTTCAATAAAATTTATGCCCACTCTAAGGTTTTTTTATGCTGCCAGAACTATGTAAAAGAAAATCAGGTCCATTATATCTGAGGGGATTTTTTCTTTCAGCTGCCACACTGTATATATGAAAAGGCATTTCTTTGTAACTTCTATAATGCTAACAACACAAATTTAGAAGTAAAAAGCAAATCAATTTAAACATTAAATTAGTGGAGTTAAACAGGGAAGAAAAGTTAGGATTATTCTGTTTTTAAAATAATAAAAAATAGGCTAATTTTATGAAAAGCAGTCAATTGAAAATTCCTTTCCTGATTTTTCTTTTTATTATTCTGAGAAGCTGAGATGGGGCATGCTAAATATCAGAAATGTTGGGTTTGAACTAGGTTTCAAAACAGATTGACTGAAAGGTGCTTGCAGAAAATCAAGCCTGTGACCCTTCTTAACCCTAGAGCAGTCATAGCTGTTTTGCAATGATAAAATAAAAACCAGAAAGAATCATGTTAAATGGTTCTTTGCTTACCTTGAAGAAAATGTGTTATGAAGGCAAATTTTTAAGAGCTCTTTTAGATTGATCATGAAAAGACATGCTTGAAACTATGTTGAAGGGACACATCCAGTGAATTATTTTAAAACTAGTACCTCTGGCTTTAAGAGTTAATTGCAGACAAAAAATGACATTTCTGTTTGATTACAGCCCATTTCCTGGGCAAGTTGAATGCAGCCCAAGGTCAAGCATTTATATTGTCTCCTTGAATGTCCTTTCTTACCTGCAGCTCTGGCTTTGGCCTTGCTCCATTTTAAATTTGTTTTTCCTTACATTTATGCCAAGATTCCAATGGATTCCAGCCTTTCCCTGGGCAGTAAAACACTCTTATTTTTGCTCACAGTGGAATGT
The DNA here is from genome assembly GCA_013397075.1 of Rhabdornis inornatus. Lineage (NCBI taxonomy): Eukaryota > Metazoa > Chordata > Aves > Passeriformes > Rhabdornithidae > Rhabdornis > Rhabdornis inornatus. The sequence goes on from VWZS01005895.1 coordinate 230,168, forward strand.
GAAAGCATAGAAAACAGATGACAGCTTACACATTTAAAAAGATAATTTCTTTTTCTGCATTAATTTATCACTAAAAGCATTATGTTCCAAGCCCATATTGACCTTAAATTTCCCTGTTATTGTTTGAAGTGTATAGAAACTGAAAATCTTCTGTACTCCTTGGCAGCATTCTCATACTTAGGGATTACTTCAGTGAGCTCCACGAGCATTGGCAGTAAAACAGGGGATCCTGTTGGTAACCTGATTTATACACCTGTTGGAAAGGATTCAAAACCCTTACTCTGCCTTTTCTCTCTTTTTATCTGCTCTTCCTGTCTTAGCTTTTGCTTTCCCCGATCCCTCGTTACCCCTAAGAACCTGTACATAGCTAACAGGCAGACTACTCTAGTAAAAATTATTTTGGGACAACAAGTTCCTCATGAACCTTAGCCAAGTTTGAACAAAAATCAAAGTTTTCTCCAGTCCCTGGAGTGGACAACACAGTTTCCTGGATTCAGGTATAATAAAAGAGAGTATCTGGGCTTTTTAACCTGTTGGTGGTTTGTGTTCATCTATTTCATCAATCAAGGTACAGTAAAACTTAGATTCTTGAACATATTGTCCTTCTTGGATTTTCTTCTGATGTTATTATTAGAGGTCTCACAACACTGAGTGAAAAATAGGTGCTGCCTATTATCTTGAAAAGAACATGGAAACTTTGCGTCTTAATATAATTTTTTTTATCTTCAGAGACATTCAGAGAAAAAATGCTGAAATATCTTGGAGGAAAGCCAAATGGCAATGTGAGGAGGAGCAAAATTATTATTAGTTAGACAAATATTAACAAGAGAAAAATATTCAGGTATCATTTTAAAAACTAGGTAGCTTTATATGTACATGTAAATAAAGTATCAAAAATATAGAATCTTCTTCCTCTATGAGATTTTACTATGCTTTGCTAAGAATAAGTCTACTTTTTTTCCTGTCTCCCTTTGATTACTTGTACAACATATGTTTTTACTCAGCTTGACTGCTATATATTTCTCTAGTTTGTTGGGCTTTATTCCATTTTAATTACCAATTTGATAATAACTTAAAAGACATATAACATATAATTCACAATGAATGAATAGTTCTCAGATGCTGGTCGAAAGTTCAAAAGCCACATCCACCATTGCAATTCTCCCTTTATCTGACAGAATTGTTCTTTAACATTCACACAAGAAAACAGAAATAACCAACTGACCTACCAGAGGGATGTTCAGATGACTAAGTATTTCTGCTGTTTCAGTGATATAATAGATACCACAGCTGATACAGAATGAGATAGGGAAGTCTGAATATATCAGCAGAGTGAGAATTAGAGTACTGAAGACTGAATGAGAACCTAAAGCAGCCTGCTTATCTTCATAATTACTTATCATTAGTCATTTTGTAGACAGATATTAAAAAATAGAGCTAAAAGAAAGATATATTGTACTGTATCCATGGCATGACCTCAGGGCTGCAAGCACTATATAAAGCAAGCAAACAAATAAAACATAACAAATCCACACAAACTCTTCGAAGACACAGGGATGAGTGGTATAACAGTTTCAACTTTCTTAACACAATAGGTGAACTCAGCCAAAATCATACTGTAGTTTTGTCAGGTTACCTTGCTGCAGTATGTTTGTTCTGATACTAAACCTGAATCATCATCACTTTAAATAAATAGTTAATCTCCCTTGAAAATATGCATAGGGGAAAGTATTTGCAAAATCTCTTCCTTGCCATCAGAGGACAATAAAGACTAGATGAAATTACTTTATGAAATTATACAAGGCTTGGCTTGTATAGGATTTTATCTGAACAGGATTGGATAGAGAGACCACATAGCAGTTTAGGCCCTAAGTTCCTCACTGTTTTTGCAACTACATCTGGCTAGCTCTTTTCATGCCAGTCTTGCATACATGGGTAACAGTTCCAGAGGGAGGGCCTGGGAATTCAGACAGGCAGGGGATGGATGATGAGAGGTCTTCTGCATGTAGGATCAAGGTTGCTAATCTGGCTTTCTGTCCAAACTGCTGAAACTGATGGATTCAGAGCCCTTTCAGCATGCTTTTGGAGATGTGAATGCTCATTAGCTCCTACAAAAAATGCACCATTTTACTGAGGCAAAGATCTTTTGTGATGTTGAGCAGAACTAGAAATCAGGTCCCTTATGACAATGTTTATATATTTTCTACAAGGCTTGTTTCTCCTTGTAAAATGTACATCTCACATGCCTTGATGTATGACATCACAGGCCTCCATAAACATCTTTCTTTTACTATAGTCCAGGTGTAGTCATTCACCTGAGTCAATATATCCAACACAATTAATTGAAATAAATCTATAAATCTTGAACAGCTGCAGCTTTTGGAGAAAAAAAATGCTTTATGAACACAGATCTATTGTCACCCCCCGCACAGTCACATTTTCACCTGCACACATAAAAACACACAGACACTCATCGTATATGACTCTGCAGCCATTTTCAATAGCATTCATTCCACTTTAAACCACCTGTCAAAACAGCTATTTAATTAGGTTAAGCTGTCTGGCTTTGTGAAAAGGTTTTACTGTACTCTGTTGTCTTTGCCATAAAATTAATAATTTGACCAACTTCTGAGGGGACAGGTTTTTGCACTTGTGAAAGTCAAATTAAAGCCACCTTTGCCAAACAGAATAATCATGATATAAAAAATAAAATCTCGATGTCTGAAACTTTGAAACCAACACTTCATTTATAATCTTTTCTTAGTGCCAAAGTACAAATTATGTAAAAAAATAGAACTGCAGCTGCAAAGAAATCAAAACTGTAACCTGGAGCACATATTATCCTTGCAGTTTCTTGGGGCAGTAGCAAGACAATGACAATATCAAGACTTGTACTTTACTCTGCACAACATATTTGCTGTCCAGTTCACTGAGGAAGAGAGAGTCTCTTCATTTTACTGTTATCTCTCTTACACCCATGTAAGTCTCTTTCCTGCGACTATCAATGTAACTTTGTGCTGACCTTGTGCATCACAAGCTCCCAGAACTCCCAACTTAGCTGTGAGTCGAAAATAGTCTGGCAATACTGATCTATCAGAATAATCTTTTTGTCAAGGGAAAACACTCAAAGTGGATGTCTAAGCAAAAAGCAGCATTGTTAGGCATTATTAGACATCTTGGTAATTGCTAAGGAACATAGTCTCCTGCCCACAGAGGCTGATTTCAGTGGGAGTAAAAATGTCCAAATTCCCATCATTGCTTCTACCTTGATTTGCCTGGGGTTTTTTCGGCTTGTGAGGTTCTAAAATATAATTCAAGAGAAGCTTCCATTTTTTATGGTAATTAATACTGGTGTCACTTTCTAATACAAGTGACAGTACTATGCTGAAAGCCTATTTAGTATGCAGGACATGTCCTGTAAATTTATAGAAAAATTAATATGATCTCTTAGGCTCATACAATCTAATTAAGATAGTTATGGAGGATATGATCAATTTAAGTTTATCTGACAAGCCATATGCAGGTTTTAAATTTTTATTTTAGTTTTGAACTAACTGGTTACTTATATGCATTGACTACTAAGATTTTAGCCAACTTATTTATTTGTATTGTAACTGCAATACAGTTATTTATTGCAGTTACAATACAAATTATTTTATTGGAATGAAAGCGCCTTCAGTACATTAAAAATAAAAAAAAGGAAATTAGAAAGAAAAAATATTAAACAATTTTAATTAATAATTAACACTTCATCTTCTGCTAGTTATCCATGGTTGTTTTTCTTTTTCCTTTTCCTTGGGAAAAAAAGTCTTATTTTAACTGTTGCTTTAGTTTGCTTCCTCACAGAAGAGTGGGCCACTTGGGATAAGTTGAAATAATTAGGTTTTATCAATAGCATTTCAAAAACACTGCTCTCAGATACTCAGGTCTGCACACAGACTTGAGGTGCACCTATCCTACAGTTACAACAAAATATAATTCAGATGAGATTTCAAATATGCCTAAAAAGCTTAATATATGAAATCTTGCTTCTTTTTCTCCTGATGAACTTTCACAGACTCACAGTATAAGTTGAATTGGAAGGACCATCTAGTCTAACTCCTAGCCCTGCATAGCACCATCCCCAAAAAGTCACAAGAAAAGTCACAAGAGATGCTGAGAACATTGCCCAAATGCTTCTTGAAAACTGTCAGTCTGCTGCTGTGACCAGTTCCCTCAATGAGACTCTGTATTTTATTTTTTTTTTTTAATAAGCCAGTCTCAATCAGCAGTTTGCAATCTACCTTCCAAAGTCAGCAGAAACTGGGTTTGAACAAGCCAGCAGGCCACATATTTATTCTTTTTTTAAAAAACCTAACCTGCAACATTTTTTATTTCTGCTAGTTTTTCACCCAAGCTTCCTTCTCTTTATTTTTTTCTCTGGTCTTGCTATTTTCGTTAAATCTGTATGAGATGAGTGAAGTAGGACTTTGTTTTCCAGGCTCATATTACACTTCCATGTGTGGTTTTCTTAAAGTCTTTCTGCTTCTCTGATATTGCTCTGGCTGAGCAGAAGCTGTGGTTTACCAAGAATGTTCCCTGGAATGTGCAACTGGTGGGAGCTACAGTTTCCATAAACCTAGGAGTACTTTTTTCTGATGACCAGAAAATGTAATGCAAATAATTATATATTTTTATGCATAATTCTACTTATCCAATATGAATTTTCTGGATTCAAGTGGAACTTTTCTGCCAAGTAGATCTCATGGCTTTTAGGCCTTTCCTTGTTTGCTTTATTTGTTGTACAATGGCTGAACCATTTCTGCTTTGCAAAGTGTTTATTGTAGACTGTTATAGTGAGGTTTTTGTGTTTGTTTCTAAGATTTTAACTTTATGCATTTTCATACAATACCTAATAAGTATTTTCAGAAAAAAATTTACACCCCCCCTTCATGCTCCTAAGCATATACTATTACAGTTTGCCTTTTTGCCAGGTCTGTTGATCATACAGCTACAAGGCACGATGGCTTGGTAAGCTGATTTGACAGAAAAAGAAGTACCAAAAATGTTCTGGTACTTCTGTGGAGCAACATGCCCTCAATAGCCTTGGTTCCTGTAAGTCTTTCTAAACTTTCACAAAAATCTGCATAGCTTTTGTGTCAAAGAGATTTCCTGTAGATTTCCTGCAGATTTTCCTGCAGCATCATTTCCTGACTGCACAATGAAGGTGTCAGCTGTGGTTCTGCTGGTCCTGACTTTTCAGCATGACGTATACTGAAAATACTGGCTGCAGTGGAGATATCCTACATCTGTCACCTTTTCTGCCTTGTTTGTTATTATCACTGTGTACAGCACAAGATTTCAGTCCAAGATGCTCAAATTGCTAAATATTTTTGCAAATATCCTGGGTTCACATAGAGTTTTTAGACTCCCATTCTTAGGTCATATATCTCTTTATTTACTGTCAAAGGCAGAAAAAAACCAGCTAAATTTCTATTTCCATGCTACTCTTTTGGCGCACCCTGGTTTCAGTGGAAGCAGTTTATTTCTAACATTGTCTTACATAAGAGGTTTGATAAGTCCTTTTTTCATTTAGATAAATGTTGTCTTTTGGTTAGATTACCCTCAGAAACTGAGAACAGTGATGGAAAAATAAATAAGGCATGGATTTGTTAGGACACTTTTCTAACATACTCTGTTCTCAGCAGCTGAACTCATCACAAAAAGGAATGTCCGGGAAGTCATGTCCTGGGGCATTTGCTGTTCTGGGTTCTGATGGGGTCAATGCAATACTTACCTAACGGTGCATGAATCTAAGTTAGCAGTTAGATTTAATATAGCTGCATTTATGAGAGCAGGCAATTCAGCCTATGCCTGAGCTACAGACTGAAGCTCATTTTCCTTGCATTCCCTCTTTGCTTTCCCAAACAATCAGCCCAGTGGTTCATAACTTCTTTCATTTTGTAAAAATTCTGTGCTGGATGGTATGATATCTTATTCTCATGATTTTCTTATATCCTGGCAGCTGTGACACTACTGCTGTTAAAGTTTTAATTTCGTACTGGATCGTGGTGTGATTGTTAATACTTGTTGTTCATAAAAAGCGTAATGGATGGGAACAGTAATTGCATAGAGTTAAAAGGGGTTAATTGGACACACAATCTTCTCTGCAGGTCATCTGCTTGGCTGTAAAATCCGGTGACACTGCAAAAAAACATCACCTCAGTAAATATATGATGTCTCTATATAACATACAAAGCACACTGACATAATTTTGACAGTGCACTATGCTAAGCCATTATTAGTGCCATGAATAAATTTTTATAAATATTTATATAAGCTCTGAATTCATTTTGTTAGAGGTTCTATTACCACAGTTGAAAAAAAGGAAAAAGAGTTTGCTTTCAGAGCATATATGTATTTTATAATCCAGTAAATGCAATTTTTTTAAAAAAGTAACCTGCATATGTCTCAGTGTGCATATGAAAAAAAATGGGGGAAAGAAGGAGAGAGAAGAGTTCTTATGACTTTGTTTGATTATCTCCAAGAGATAGGAACAGACGTGAATTAAAGCAGATTCCTTTCTCCCTCTACATTTCATTCACACCATTTTTACTTTAGAGCTTTGCAGGAAAACAATGATCAGTGTCTGAAAATCATAAAGCCCTGAGCAAGCACTAGACACAATTCTATATGCATTCATATATACCCATGTAGCTGCTGCTGCTACTCCATTCAGCCTCTAAGGGCTCCATGTATTGATGATTCTCAAGTATTGTAACTGATGGCAGAGACAGACACCAACAATTGTTATCTCAGTGCAAAAATTTCATGCTGCAAAAGCAGCTGACATTAATGGACCTTCTGTGGCAACCCCATGAGTGAACAACTCTGCAGTGAGAGTGGAAAAACTGAGATTCTGACTGAAGCTATATCCTAAAATAAAGTTCCATCTTCAGGGCCTCTCAGAAAAAAAATGTAATGATGCTTAAGAGTTGGTGTGACTTTAAGGGATAAGAGTACTTTCCATTTTTAGTTGTACAAGAAGTATGTCTATTTAATGAAGGTTAGAAACAATGCTACATGTAGTTCTTTGGGACAGGAGGGACGGGACTGATTTCTGTATGCATAAGGGTAAGCAACTCAGTAGTTTGTTTATTCGCATATTCATTGTTCCACCTGACAGACAATCTGATGATAAAGGTACTGATAATATCCACAACACCTGCACATACAATGTTACTCAAGACAATGGATGCATACAGAAGACAAGACTATACCCTCTATTTATGTTTAAAAGGCTGTTAAATATAGTTACAAAAACTCTAGTTTCGCTCAATAATTTTGCACTACCATAATTTTACTACTCACTGCAATCTTCTACTGTTTGATAATCTTCAGAGGGACAAAGTATGTTGATGATACTTTGTTTACCACATTTTCAAGTATGTGTTCTCATAAAAGTCCCCATCTCTGTTTTGATAGCACATTTACAGAAAGGTCTTGAAACAAAATATTCACATTGACAAAGTTTTGTTGATGCAAATTTCATTGATAAGCAAAGCCTTAGTACCTTAGGATATTTAGTTATGTCTAAGGAAATAATCAGTCAATGGGCTTTTCAAAACACACTTTAAAATAATTTGAAATAAAAAAATGTTAAACACGTTAATATCAAATACACTGTATATTGGTTTTTCTGGAGTAATTAATGAAATAAACAATAATCCTTTGCGAGAAGCCCTGCTTGCTTCACTGTATGCTAGATTTTATGCTAGCAGGATTTGGTATATGCATCACCAGGGAGATACAACTCGTAATACCAGTCAGGGTGATTTTACACACTTCCTTTAAGGCAGTACTTTCTCAATATTTTACAAATTATGATTAAAGCTCACAGCCTCACTGGATTTATGATAAAGTATTGCCTATCGATCATAAAGATGGACAGAATTATGTTTTAGAGAAGAGTCTGCTCTCTCAAGCCGTGCTGTAAATAAGACATGCCAAGCTAACTTTGAAGAAATCTTTCAACAGTCCTACTGGGTATGGTGGCTATTGTATTAGACATGCAATCAATGGTTAATAAAGCAGTTCATAAAGCCGCAATCTATTATCTGGCCATAGAAATTATGCAACTCCTTAAAAGTACATAGAATGGGGTTGTATTGAATGAAATTAAAGGGACACGGTCAACATGATATCTAAACAATTACTAAATACTAGCTAAAAGTGCTTCTTCTACAGACATTTTAAAAAGCACTGCCTGCTTCCTAGAATTTGCAGGGGGATTAGTTCTAGGTAAATCACATATTTCTGGCTGATTGCTGGCAGGTCATAGTCTGAAGTTTTTTCTACTCTCATTGCTTTGAGTTTCAAAGATCTTAGAAATGGAAGCTTTCCTTCCTTACAGAGAATAACCATTCCATGCAGACTCACACAAGCTTTAACAGAATAAAAAGATTCTTTGTGTGCTCCTCCAAAGCTGCAAACACACATTAAAGAGCTGCTACTATCTGGCTGCAGGTAAGTACTGTGCTTGGAAGAACAAGGAAAATATAAAAAGTGGTTAAAAGTGTTTTCTGTTCTGTTCCCTTATCAGAAAAATACTGCAGGGCTGGTCCCCTGACAATACAAATAGGAGACTCTTCATTAATAGTGTTGTGCATAAATAGGCATATTATACATGTGGGTATAAAGGGAATGGTAATGGGAAAGATGATTTTCTAGTGCGGGGGAAAACTTCACAAATAATTTATCAGGTTTGCAGTGGTACTGTGAAGAAAGCAAAAGACACTAAATATCTTCCATGGAAGTCAAATTAGGTTACAAAGGCAATAATTATTTAGCACAGGTTTTTAATGCTCAGGTGATAGTGACACAGAGAAAATGTAATTCTCTCCGAAGTCTTCAATATGCTGGATCTCCTCTGACAACTTCAAATCTTTACAAATTTTATCCTGTGTAACAACTGAGAAATGTATAACAAAGATCATTATTCAGCAAAAGACTCTTAAAGGTTAAAATGGGATTAAGACATTTTGGAGAGTAAATCCTAGAGACTGTTTTTATTTTTCAAGTGCCAGGTAAAAAATCGGAAGACATTTTGAGACATGATTAAAACCACAAAGAAAACATCCTTCTTTCTGGACATATACATCTTTACACGAGCGTGGACAGAGTGACCATGTCATGACAAGCTCAGAGCAACCTCCAAAAATGTCCAGAACAGGATAGCACAGAAAAGTCTGACATGCTGTAACAAATCTCACTCTCTCCTTTGTGAAGACTAATATGAATAGATATGAAGAGGAGCTGCCCTTCCATTAAATTCTCTGCATCATCCATATCTGATTTAGTTTTTTTAATCATGAACTCTCAGTGGATTTACATAGACCACTCTGTTTATATAGTTATGCTGAGTTGGGCTGTTTACACAGCAAGATAGACACTGAAATTTGTCTGAAGTCCTACCCTGGAAAAGCAGAAAATGTGCATCTTTGCAGAGATGTTGTTTAGGTGATGATCAGGAAAAATCCTACTAGAAACCTTGATGATGCTTTAAAGTAGATCATTAAGAAAGTTGTTTACTGAGCACGGGATTCTTTGTGAAACTTTCACTGCTTTTCATAAAAGTCAGCATTACCATGAAATAAGCTTACATCTGCAGCAAAACAGACTCCTCAAAGTGGTTATTCCAACTCTAGAGGTGTCTTGAGCCAGTAACACCTTAATAATACATGACTGAGGGGAGGATAGGGGAATATTAGGCTTAAGCACAAGTTAATTTTCAGGTTTCATAGAACCAGAGAACATGCTGTGTTGAAAGGGGTCCACCAGGATCTAAGTCCTGGCTCTGAGCACGAAACACTATACGCTTCCTTTGGATACTATCTAATAGCTTAATGTTGTTTTTGTGATGTGGTGCTTAAACTGCATGCCTAATTCAAGGTGAGGCCACACCAAAGCAAAGCAGAGCAGGACAATCCCCTCCCCTGCCTGGCTGGTGATGCTGTGTGTGATGCCTGCCAGGACCCACCTGGCCCTGCTGACTGCCTGCCAAGATACACTGATGGCTCATGCTCAACTTGCCATCAACCAGGACCCCAGGTACCTTTTCCAGCTGCTCTCCAGCCTCCCATTCCCCAGTCTGGGCACACAACAAGAGTTGCCCAGTCTCAGGTGCACAATCCATCGCTTACCCATGTTGAACTCCATATTTTTTGGTGATTGCCCGTCTCTCAGGTTTGTCAGGGTCTCTGTGCAGGACCTCTCTGCCCTCAAGGAAGTCAACAAATCCTCCTAGTTTAGTGTCCTGGGCTAACTTAGTAGCCCTTTGAGTCCTGCATCTGTGCTGTTTATGAAGATGTTGAAGAGAACTGTACTGAGGATGGAGCCTTGCCCAATACCACTTGTGACTGGGTGCCAGCCTGATGTCACCCCACGTAATTGTTCTTTGTGCCCAACCTATGAGCCAGTTGCTCACCTGTAGGAGGATGGTTTGTAAGGATAGTGCAGAAGGCAATTTTCCTCAATGAATTACAGCTGTACTGATCGCTGAGAAGTGGAGACAGCCTTGCCTGCCCAGTGAGGACGGGTGTTATAAAAGAGTGGGCTAGCTAGTTGAGAGGAAGGTGGAGTCAGAGCTTGAGGCTGAGAGTTTGCTGTCTGTGCTGTGAGGAGGTGAGAGACGTGTGGTCATGGAAGTGGCAAATAAGGTGAAAAGATGCTGTGTGGGGGACAGATAGGGCTAGGCAGCTGGGTAAGGGATAGGTTGGGGTTAGCCAGTCATGCAGAAGGAAGAAGGAAACTTGCAGAGAGGAAAAAGGAGTCAGTACTGTGTGGAGCTGCCTGTGAGGAAAGGAGCTAGTGCTGCCTGAAAGAAGGCATGAGAAGTTTTTAATAAAGGATTGATGATGGTGTCAGTCCAGTCTGTCTTGACATAATTGCAACACTCACCCACTGTACAATACAGTTACCTAGCTGCGTGCTGGTCATTGTGTCCAGAGTGATACTGGGAGAGCCAGTATCAAGGTAGCAAAGGTCTAAACAAGGAGAGGGTCAGAATAAAAGTAAAATTTAAGCTTTCATCACTTGCATATGAGAAGGATGACAAAGCAATAATATGAAAATTCCTGGAGTTATCCTGTGTGCAATATGCAGAAAAATTGAGCCTCAGCAGCAGAATGCTTTCACTAACACATAAAAGTCCATGTCATTCTGTTCATGAACCTCTGCCTGTGGCGTGTATCAGGTCACAATGCATCTGTCCACATCCTGTTGTAACATAGAAATACTAGTACTATGTACTAATGGAGAGCACTAGTAATATTTCTCACCTGGACTTAGAAGAGAGCATCTTGCTCTGTGTTTTTGTGAGCCTTTTTTCCAGGCTCCAGTAGAGTTGCAAAGCTCTTCAGAGCCAGGGATAATGGCTAAGTGTGACATTTAAGCAGACTCTATACTGTGCTTACCTGTGTCCTGAATGGCAAGAGACTAGCCTTTATGCTATTTGTACATTCTGAGTCACTTTTTTCTGCCTTTGAAAGCAGTTCCCATAAAATGAAATATTAATAAGATCATCTACAGCTATCCCTCACACAAATAGCATTCATCTCCTTATCCCTCTGCAGGAATGGGAGACCTGCTTCACAAAATACTCTGATATCACAAGTTGTGCAGGGTCACTTCTCCAAACCTCTCTATTCTAAAACTCATGTGCCTGCTCAAACTGAGATGTCTGGTAAGCTACTAAAACATATCTTTCAGTACAGCCACAACAAATCAACAAAGTAATTACTATAAGCAAACTAAGCTTCCAAAATTATTTCCTTAATTTTTTTTTTCTGAAAAAATGCTACCCAAATTAATTTCTATATTGGAGATAAAAGGAGGTTTTGCAAAACAGATAGAAAAAAGAGAGGGAGGAAGGGAAATTGATAGGAAAAATGAAGAGAGGGAATAGGAGCTGTCTAACTTGCATCTGCACACAAAATTCATTCTCTAAAGTGCAGGAAACTAAATACTACATACCTAGTGAACTCATGTATTAAGTGATTTGTGTTAAAGTTTTATCCCACTCTATATTTTCATAAACTGTTTATTTTGGTTACAAAGGAAACTACAACTCTGCAGCTGATAACTGATATTGCTCATTTTTCCATAATCAACTATTTAACTAAAAACCATCTGGTAATCTTCCATATGCATTCAGTTCATTCTTCAGATTTTAATTTCAAATTATTTGTTATGATATCCAAAAGACCCTTGCTATTGTGTGAAAGGAAATTAATCCATGTCCCATTGTTTCTTGCTGCATGAAACTAAATCCTATGCTTCTTCCTCCTTCCTTTGGGAATTCCTGTGGTGCAGTACAAGCATTAAAGCATTAAAGAAGAGATGTTTTAATTGATCATTAGCTCTCTTACTGGAGATTTCAGCCAAAGAAATAGTTTGCTGTGGTCACTGGTAAACACAAAATATATTAATGGATATGACATACTTTTATATCCAAATTATTCTGTGCTTCTACAAAGTCCAGTGTAGAGAAGCTTGAAAGGGACAAATATAAGGCCCTGATATTTAGAGCTTTTGCTTTTGTCAAGGACAGCAGGAAACTCAAGTTCCAGTCTTAATTCAGGCCATAAAAGTGACTTTGAATCCTTTCTGATTACGAGCTGTTCTACAGTAACTGTTCTGGTTTTTTTTGGTTGATGCTGGCCCTCTTACTCCCTGTTCTTTAAAAACTGAGCTAATAGAAGTTGTCCTAATGACTGACTTGCCATGTTCCACAACAGTTATTTTCATACGACGGTAAAGCCTTATCTCATCTGCTACTACCTAAATGAACCTCATCGTAAGTACCAGCACACTGGATCACTCTCACCACTGAACTGAGGTAGAGGAAGGTAGAGAAACATCATGTTTAGCATACCAAACATGGGGCTAGCTGGTGTAACTTGACTAAAAGTCTTTAGGAAGGAACAAGAATCAAAAGCTGAATCAATGTCCAGAGAACTAATTATCAGGGATGTTCTTGACAAATGTTAACTCTAGCTAGAATAAAGTAGGGGATTTAAATAATCCAATTTGTTTTTTCATTTGTTTCTAAACAGAACTTTTAGCTATTTTGTACACTGAGTGCAGGGAATGGACACTAAAGCTCTTGGCAAGTCTGAAGTGCTCAGTCTTCTTTCTTCCTCTCATGTGCTTCTCTGCCCTGTTGGAAGGAATCACTTTGACATGCTAAATCGAATACAAATTCGTACATAGCCTTTCTAGGCAAAAAAGACAAGAGAAGGTGGGGGGAAGACAATAATACATAGAAAAACAGCTTAAATCTGAGAGTATTTGAAACCTTATTTCTCTGTCTGCATGTACAGCTGACAAACAAAAAGGAAATATAAAGAGGGGACAGTAGTGAGAAAATAGATAGCAAATTTGTAAGTCAGGAGACTGGATACTAGAGTAGAATGAAAATAATGATAAAGCTTTGGGTGGGGCAGTCTTACCATTAAAGACTCTCACTTCTCTTTCATCTCAGCTCTTTCTATAAAACCCACTGAGATGGGTTTTGGTAATTGTGAAGCTGATTGGTAAAGTTGAATTGGTTTTGGGAAGATGAATACTGTGGGTATTGCTACTGACTCTCACTCTCCCATATTGTTTTGCTCGTTCACTGAGTCTGTTTTTGGAACGCAAGAAAAACATTTCTTAGCTAGCATGACATTATATTTTTTACCACTGTTTGACACTTTCATGGCCTGTGATCACAGTGGAATTTTTTCCGTAAAGTGATAGCATTTCCACATGACTAGAGTTGAAAATCAAGATTAGGAAGAAAACAAGCCAAACATACCTGACCACAGCCTTTTAATCAGGAAGGAAGGTGACCTGAGACTGACAAGCAAGGGGAACAGGTGGAAGAGGAAAAGGTTCCCAGTGGGAGTATAAATTACCTTGTTCATGTTCTTTTAAATAGTTTGTGTGACCTCTAGTGGCCTTTGCTGCCTGCTGTGTCCCTGTGACTTCAATTTGTGGAAGACACCTGGACCTACTGATGCAGCAGCATATTCACATGGATGTTAGATACTTCTAGGTTTCTGTTGTGGATGCACAAGTCAGACGGAGGTTAGGCACAGATATATTCACACTTTTTCCTTAAATAAACAAAGAGGATAATATTTTTAATTTGAATAAACATGTCAACTTCCCTTTGCTCCCCGGAAAACCTCTCCCAAGATAAAATCATAGAATGGTTAAAGTTGGCTTACTCGAAACTCCTGTTCAAAACACCTAGGACAGGTTGTTCAGGTCTGTGCCCAGTTGGATTTTAAATTATCTCAATGAATAGAGACTCCACAGCCTCTCTGGACAACGTGTTCCACTGTTCAGCCACATTCATAGGAAAAAAACAAAAAAACAAAAAACAAAACCTCTCTTTTTTTTAATGGGAATTTTTTGTATTTTGTTTATGATAGTTGCTTCTTGTTTTCTTACTGGATGCCACTGACAAGACCTAATGCTTATTTTTGTTAAAGAATGTGAAGAACATATGTTACTCACAGGAGAGACAGATTAAAATAAGAGATTTAAAAAACTGCACAAACTACACACAACACATACATATTTTTGCAGAGTGGATTTTTCTTCCTTTCTTTCTCTTACCCGAGAAATTTCCAGGGCCTCTGAGCTGTAGCACACTACACACTCTTCTCTGTGCTTTGTTTGACTTGGCTGCATATTTGCTCCCTAGTGCTCTCAGGAGCCTCTTCTCCTCTGCTCCTTCTGGATGTTCCCAGATTGCCTTTTTATTCCGTCCCTGCTGACCCATCATGTTCTCCGTGGCCTCCCTCACTTCTGTGGGCGTTCCAGCCCATGAAAAGGCATAAATTGTCAATCTCCAAAAGGGAGATAGAATTTTGCTGCAATGAGAATTCAAACAGGTGATCATCTTCTACTCTTTTCAGTCATATTTACTAATGGATCAAAAAATAAATAATGTACTGTTGAAGAAGAACAAATAAACTAAATACCTTCCATCACTGCTGGATTTGCTGGCTGTTATGTATAGATGACAAGCATTACTGCTAGTTTTCCAGTTTATTGGTGTGCTTAGATTAAGATGGAAATTTTCCCGAAACTCCCAGTGAAAAAGATGCATTAATCCAAATGAGAACAGTTTATTTTACAGGGTTAGTATTGCATTATGCTTTGAGCTGCAGATGGTGGGAGTACCTTTACAGTAAAGTACACACAGACAGATGATGTAATGAAGGTATTCATTGCTTGAATCATTTTATGTTATAATTTAGATGTTAATAGATTTATCTTTGTAGATGTTTTTGCACTGCATATCACTGTCGTGTCCCTATTTTACAGAAAAGGAATTGAGTCAAAGACAATAATAAAGATCATTAAACATTAACACATCAATACATTATGCACACTAATGCTAGATAACATGCTTTAGTAATGATTTGAATCACTTGGCTAAACCAACACAGGAAATACATAAGAGAAAAGGATGATGTTCCAGGATTTTAAACTTATTGTTCTTATATGTGTTTTTAGCCACAATGTCTCCCTCTTCAAATGAAAAGAATTAGATATATAATCTCCCGATGTATCACCATGTCACCAACCTTAATTAACTTTAAATAATTAGGATGACAGTGAGAATATTATCACATTAAAATGCCATCAAAAAAAACAGAGGTGAATTTGATTTTCTCATATTTATGAGCAGGAGAATTTTCTGATTCCAACAGCATATCTGCAAGTAGGAAGCCTTTTGCAATCAGAGTAAAGTTATATTAAAACAATCAAAGAAAAGAAAAAAATAACAAACAGAAAAACCTCCACAAAAACCCAACCCACACAAAAACCCAAAAACAAACAAACAAAAAACAAAGAAACCAACCCAACATTCATCCTAATCATCAAAATATATTTCAAGTCACCAGACTTTGATCTAGCCTGGACATTTTCAAACTCAAGGAATATCTGTTATGACTTTTTTTGGCCTCTTGATTTAATAATTTACAGGACAACTGAATTCTAATACTCAGGTATATCCAGAGAAATAGTAGGTGCTGAGCTGGTATTGCTCAGGCTGAGCAGATTCCACTGTTCTAAGAAGCAGCTGATTCTTCCTATTTATGTTTACACTGTGTTGCAATTAAATAAACAACCCAAATATACACACCTAGTTTTGTAGGTTTTAGTGATTTTTTCTTCCTAAAGAAAAAGCTGACTCCTTACCTATTTTTGAGAGATAGAATGCAATGTACTGTTAACTTTGAGTTTTTATTTCTCCTCAGCAATAAAGATGGTTCATAAATGCTATCTCTGCCATAAGGTAAGCAAAGATAATAGATCTGATTTGTACACAGCATATGGGCCTTTGTATCCAATTTATTTCCTATTTTATTTCTTGGATTTGCCTGAGGCCTATGTTCTGTTTGTATAGGATTTCATCCAAAAATGAATCCTAAAAACATCTCTTTGAAACGTGCATTGTCTTTTTTATTAACAAACTGTAATTCTGACATCTGCTAAACTGTCCCCCAACATAACCATATGAAAGAAAAAACTAACACAGCTCTAGCCAATTATTGTGTTAATTCTACATTGTGGGAATTTAGCATCTGCATTTAATGAAAATACATTATTTATAAAAATACACAGTTTGAAAACAGCTTCTGAAATTTAATCACTTATCTACAGCAAAATTGTGTTACTATATAAGCATTAAGGATGAATTTTAGATCATGCTGGGTGTTTTAAATTGTATTTTTAAGACAAAAGAATAAAGTTTTAATTAGTATAGTTCAAATAAAATCATGATATAGCTTAGTGGGTCTACTTCCTGACTGATGTCTGTGAGACTTGCCAACATTCAGACCTTTGATTCCAAAACCTTCACCAAGGTGTTTCTAGCCCTGGAAAAACCAAAACTCTCTCAGAAAGGAGTCTGTGGTTTTGGAAGTTAGAATACTATCCCTTGTGAGACTGCTGTACCTTACAAAACAGAATTAGATCTTAGATTCTTTCTGAAAGAGCTTTGGCATATGGATCAGAATTTTCAAATGCATTCTGTGTGGGGTTAAATTTAAACCCTAACATGACCAACAAAAACTCAGTAACAAATCTCTTCTTACTGTTTTTTACTGTTTGCTACTGCATCTCCAACAACAGTTTTAGATGCTGCAATCATGACCCACTAATTTTAATTAATGGCTGTCTAATATTGTGTCTGTACTGGAAGGTAACAAATTGGTAACAAATTATGCATCCACTTGAATCCTGTCTCAGATTGAAAGAGAATGAGTTAGATTAAACTACTTTCAAGATTATTCTTTATTAAAGTAGCTTTGCCTTTGAAATGGACAAAACAAATTCATAGAATCTAGCAGAGAGTTCAGTTTCAGAATTTTGTTTTCTTTATGAAATCTTAGTTTTACTAAAGTCCATTAGTACTTAATGTAAAATTTTTTTTGTAAGAAATCCTCATTAACTTCCAAGGGGAGAGGATTTCACCACAATATTTTACAGTGTCAGAATTTACCTGACAAATTAAACCTATGTTATTTTACTTTTTTTCCACTGTGAAATAAGCTAAGTTCCTGCTTGCACACTTCCTATTTGGAACTGCTCCAGAAACCAAAGCCAGAATGCAGACTGTGATTTATTGTTCTTGCCACAAATAAGACCACACCACCAAAACTATGCTTTTTCCCCATTCTGATCAGGAGAGCTTGAATGGCAACCTCATCTACCATGACTGTAGAAATATTAGAAAAACCTTACCTCTTATAAATAGAGGATCTATTTTTATATTCCACCTGGGGGAAATTTTACCCTTTTGTTTTTAGGTACGAGGTGACTCAATGAAATGAAATCCAGAGCTGGGTTCTGAAGAAAAAATATTTTCTCAAAATCTTGAAAATTGTTATTATATCTACTTCCACAAAGCAATGAGTGAAAAACGGAATGTCATTTTCCATGCCCATTTCTAGTGAGTGCTCTAAAGAAGCTGTATTCCATTAACTCATTAGAAGATTTAAAAAGAGACAGCTGAAGTTGCACAGGGTGTTCACATCCCATCTGGTCTTTGTCTCCAGAGACAGTTCTGCCACTCTGGTACATGTCTTGCAGGTAGCCGAGAGAAAAGGGCTATGAAGTTTTACTAAAGGTGTAGTTGTAAATATTATCTGATTCGATGAGTTTCCAGTCCCCTCAGATGTTAAGAGGCAGGGTTCAGGCTAGGTTCTCAATATTCAGATAGGACCTCAAACTAGTCTGATATATTTACAGCCATTTTAAAAGCCATGACCCTCAGGTATCTATGAAAGGACATTAATGTAGAAAAAAGATTAATGGAAATTTCTCTTGTCACCACATGCATGCTGTAGGAGCTGTAAATCATATTAAAATAAGACAGGAAGGTGGAAGAGACTCACAAGGTCCATCAAGTCCAACTCTTAAGTAAATAGCCCATATAGGGATTAAACTCATAGCCTTGGTGTTTTTAGCACCATGCTCTAACCAACTCACAGCTAATGAGCTAATCTCACAGTCATTCATACATGGATTCCAACTAAATATCTTGAAACTACAAATTGATAAAGAATTTAAGGGTAGTAGAACAATCAGTTTAATTTCAACTAATTTACATAGTTCATCAAGCAAATCAGATTTATAAGCACTTGAGGAAAACCTGATGATGAATACTGGCCAACATCAAGGACAAACAGCAACAAGGCAGTCTCATTTCTATGATATGAAGCAGTATAGTTTGTTTTCTGAGAAGCTCATGTCTCACATGGAATTTCCTTGAATAAGTTAGAGACATACAATAGAACCATTCGACATGAGACACAAAACTAGTTCCATGCTCAGAGTTATCAACAATTGAAGGACAGGGTGCCATTCAGAGAGACCTAGACAGGCTTAAGAATTAGATGCCTAGAATCTCATGTGGTTTAACCAGACCAAGTGCAGGGTGCTGCACCTGGATTGGGGCAACCCTCAGAATGAACACAAGATGGGGGATAATGAGATTAGAAGCAGCCCTGCCAAGAGGGATTTGGGTGTGCTGGTGAATGAAAAGCTGAATTTGATCCAGCAATGTGTGCTTGCAGCCCAGAAAGCCAGTTGTGTCCTGGGCTGCATCCAAAGCAGTGTGGCCAGCAGGGCAATGGGGGGGATTCTGGCCCTCTCTTCTGCCCTCATGAGACTCCACCTCCAATACTGCATCCCCCAACACAAGAAGGATATTGACCTGTTGTAGCAAATCCACAGAAGGGTCATCAGCTTGATCAGAAGGATGGAGTACTTGGGCTGTGAGGAAAAGCTGAGGGAATTGGGATTGTTCAGCCTGGAAAAGAGCGACCTAACTGTGGCCTTCCAGTACCTGAAGGAAACTTACAGGAAAGATGGGGCAAGACTATTTGCAAGAGCATGTATTGATAAGACAAGGGGAAATTGGTTCAAATTCAAGGAGAGTATGTCTAGATTACGTTTTAGGAAAATATTTTTTAGTGTGAGGGTGGTGAGGCACTGGAACAAGCTGTCAAGAAAAGTGGTGGATGCCCCATCCCTAGAGGTGTTCAAGGTCAGGCTGGATGGGGCTCTGAGGATTCTGGTCTGGTGGAAGGTGTCCCTGCCAACAGCAGGGGAGTTGGAACTGGATCATTTTTAAGGCCCCCTCCAACCCAAACTGTTTTATGATTCTGTGATTCTGTGAAACTTGTAAAGCACAAAAAGGAGTGAAGCGGTGGAATGGGATATGTCCATATTCATATTCAGGGCACATTGACAAGAATATAGTTTAGAAGATTAAGAACATGTGAGCTCAGAAACGTCTTAAATATCACAGAACTTTTTAACCTAAGCATCAAATTGAGTTTTTTAAATAAACAGATAAAATTATCATTAATAAATAGCCAAGTCATGCAATATTAACTTTTGAGCCCTATAGAGACTCAGAAATTAAATTTCTGAAAGGTAGTAGAAAATATAATAATTTTGAAAGACACTTCACAGAGATAAATGCAAATTATTTTAAAAGTGCTTCTAGGGACATACAAAGCTAAGGACCTACATGTCTGACTTTCATGCCGGAAAACAAAATATAAAAATAAATAGAATTAACAGAGAATATAACATACGTGGGAAGGTCAGTATAGACAAATAAAATTTTGTGTCTCACAGTCACCAGAAGTCTTTCACGGACCCCTTAACATTTGGATAAAACATCAGGAGAGAATGCTATTGCAAGCTGAACAGGAATCAATTTTTCATTGCTGTGTTGTGGAAAAGATAATGCCAAACACAAGCAACAGCTGTAAGAGCAACATAACTCTGATTTCCTTGGTACTGGCTGCATCTCAATATTATATGTAGTTTTGTTGTAATGCACTCCAAAGGAAAAAAAGTCAAACAAGCTGCTTGGACAGATTCATCAGGAAAGAAAAGATCTTAGAGGCATGAACAACAATGAAATAATCTGACCTTGCTTAGTGAAGACATGACAGAGGTTAGAAAAACTAGTAGTTCTTACAATCAAAGAGATCATGTAGAAACAATCAATAAATGTTATTTCATTGTCCATGTCCAGGACTAGTAGGATAAGTAATAATGTGTTTAAGTTTCAAAAAGAGCTAGACAAGATAACTAAACTCCAAATGCAATTCCCCAGATTACTTCCCAGATTAATTTTCTATGATTCAATAATTATATAGACATGTTTCAAGTTCTGTTTCAGGAATTTTAATCTAAGCACTTTACCTCTATAATTACAATAGTTTGGTTGTGACTTTAAATCTTCTATTTCCAACAAAATGTCTCTGTTTTCTCTCTGAAAAGCACAGGTCCAGTGTTTGTTGAGAGTTGCTACAGTATTCTTCAAAGATTAGTTTGGAATACCTTTATCCCAAGCCATCATCATTTCAAAGTGTTGATTAATATCATGTCTGGTCTCAGTCAAGAGCTGGAAATGAATGACAGGCATTTTTTCCAGCTGTAACCTTGAATTAGGTATGTTTTACAAATTGCAGGTTGTTTTCAGATTTAAGGCTTTTTATGTGGAGATGTTTTACATTGGAATGTACACATTTAGGAAGCAAACAGGGAAGAGAGCTTTACTCCTAAAAGAATTCAAGATATGTAAATAAGCAATTGTAGAACAGGTGATTTTTCATTTCCAAAGAATCTAAAAAAACCTGAGCACCACTCTAATTTAATAGGAAAAATGTCAAATATATCTCTGTGTACTTACAGGTGAGCAAGCTTTGGGGAAAGAAAATTATTTTGGAAGGAAAGACTTGTGGAATCCCAAAATATTGTGGGCTTGAAGAGTTCCTAGGAGAAAATATACACTAGCAAAACCAAAACAAACAAGCAAAGCTCTGTGTGTCTTAGAAAGAACATAGTATTGTCCAGGAAGAAGCCCTCAAAAAGTAATTATGCTCTAAAATAGAGACCTGTCTTGAACAAGAGAGTCCTCAGCTAAATAATAGCAATAGAAAAATCTGATGCTAGCATAATTCAATAAAGTAGTGCTCATTTGTTACCCGTCCTTTACAAGAGTCCATAACGTTGTATATTTAAAGGCATAAATAGTTTTTGTTTGCATTTTACCATAATCTAGTTCAGATTGTGGACATTAAAATGCATAGAATTAACAGAAAGCTATTTTAAATCAGCAGATGTGGTGATCCTTGAAACTGAATTTGTATGAAGTTCATAGCTACCCTAAATATTGATGCAAGAAATTCAGAAGGTAAGAAATCTATTATTGAAGCTGCATGGATAAGAGGCTACGTAAGGAGATTAAGAAAGAAAGAAGTATTTTTCAGTTGTAACAGTGTGTCACTATTGTAAACAGGACAACTAAAACCTGACGGTCCCAAAGGAATTGTTCAAAAGTGCTGCAACCAAGGAATTTTCTGTTCCTACTGCCCAATCACTTGAATCTTGGTCTGTTAAACAAGCATGAATGAGAGTTTTGGAGGTACTGCCAAGGAGAGATGCTCACTTTACTGAACAGGCAAGAGAAAATGAGGAAGGTTCACCCAGTATGTTTCTGCAGGATAACATAGAACAGGGAATTTGCAAAATAAAAAATCCTCTGCTTGTCTTAAGGAATGCTTTACCCAAGAGAATGGTCACAGCTAGGGCTGTAGCTGCACAGAGAGAATAAACTGGTTGCTTTTGATGACAGTTAAACAAGACATGTCTGTTGAGAACACAGGCGTAGAATTTAGGACCATGAGGAAGAATAAAACACTAGAATAGACAAAAGCTTTTATAGTCCAGGAATACATCATGAGGAATGGGGAGTGTTATCAAGATAATACAATTGGAGGAATTGGCTGGGGAAAAGCAAAAAATTATCCTCGAGTAAGAACTGTAGTGGGACTCTCACTAGTGGGAGTTACTACTTATTTGTAAGCACACAGGCTAAAATTATGACCTCTCTTCCATAATAAATGTTGAATGGCTAAAACCAGAGAAGCTGTGGATCACAGCACAGATAGAGCTGCTACTGCCAGTAGGCCAAGAATAGCTAGGGACTACAACCCACTCACTGACACAAATACTGGAAGGTCAGAGTAGTTATGGTGTGGAGATCAAAGACCATCGTGCAGCCTTAAGGAGGGAGGTGATGCACCAGCACACACCACAAAATTTTATGTGTCACAAAAGAAAGTCTAGGTAAGACCTTGTTTTAATGTGCCATTGCTGGCATAAAATAGTAATGGCTCATGGAAAATGAGCAGAGATGTGTACAGAGAGGTACTACAAAGATGGGCGGCTTCATTAGAGACAGACCTGTAAATTCTTAGACACACTGTACTTTTACAGCCATCACATTATAATACTAATTTTAAAAGTTATTCTTTTTTTATGCTAGCTGGCATGGTGAAGTAAGCACTGCTGCAGCTTCTGTAGCCAGACTCAAAATCTGAAAAGGATATTTGCTTCCAGGAAAATCCCACTGAGCAACTCTCTCAGATGGTCCAGCAGGCATTTTGATGGTCTCCATCATCATTATGAGTGCCCTTATGGGTCAGGCTAGATAGAGAAAAACACCCTGTCTCTAAACCTGGCAAGAAATTTTGCTGTCTAACATCTTAAAGCAAGTTCCCTGGCCTTTCAGATAACAACAGAGAAAACAATTTTTATGGTCTATTAAAGAATAATAAAATGATGACATTTGTCTTCTATTTTATCCAGAAATAAATTATTTAATAGACATTTTTGCTAAAAGTTCTTAAGGCTAAATTGAAATATATGCAACCGGAAAGATTACAATGGCAGCATAGTATTACCTCATTTGCTCCTGGCTACTACAAGGTACTTAAAGAATCTCTGTGGTTCATGAGTCTATACATCCACACAGAGAGATAAGGCATAAATCTTCAGATCTCAATGGATACTTTTTGTGAAGCAGCACTAGATTAAATGAGGAACTTCATATACTCAGGGTGTTATGTGGTGATTTAAAATGCACATTACATTTGACATAATAATACATTACCAAATGCCAAAGGGCCTGGAAAATGTGGTAAAGCCAGAGCTGTTTCAAGAATTCTTTTGAAGTGGAGGTCTTGGTGCTACCTTCGATCCTTGAAAACTAGTTTAAGGTGAAAACTTCTTGGGAGAGAAGCCTTTGAGGAAATGAAGAGGTTGAATCTATTTACAATGACTTGAAGTGACAGAGTCAGGCTGTACCACAAGCAATTCACAATAATGATTGGAAAGTCTATTACAGATGTAAAGAGGTTATAAACATGGCTTGTAGGAAAGAGGAGGCACCCCTAAACCCTCTTCTGTCAGATACTGACCAACAATGAAAGGAAGCTCTCTTTCAAGAACATAATTCTGCTTTGGAAGGTGCCTCTTTCAACAACGGCATAATCAATAGAAAAATGTTTCTAATAAAATTGCAGGCTCTGATGAAGATCCTATCAGAAAAAGTTGCAGCCAGTAATATGAAGTCAGGAATTTTAAGCATTATAAATAAGGACTAAGGCAAAATTAAGTAGTCCTTGAGACATAGTAAGAATATTTTGGAAATGCATTTTCTATATGACTTGGCAATGGCTGAGCAGAATGGCAGCTTTTCATCTATTTTCATTTTTCTAGACAAAGGAAGGTATCTGCTCGTACCTTTGAACTGATTCACCTATATCAACTAAACTTTCATTTGGTTTGATAAGCTTGTATTGTCAGACTCTGTTCAAAGTGTTCAAATCCACATTCACCATAGACATTTTGGGAGATCAGGATATTGTCTCCCATGGCAAATTTACGTTTCAGAATCCAACTAGAGAGATGCCATTATTATCTTGGTAGCAGTCATTTACAGAAGCAGTTACAAAAAATACATAGAGCTGGATGGAGTCTTTGAAAAACTAGGACCTGGTTGTTAGAAGAACATCTGATGTATTCAGAGTTAATCACTTGGGCCACCAGACCAAATGCCTTTCTAGTCCCCAGGCAAAAGGCACAGGGGACTGGGAAAAAATATGAAAGGTGAATTCAATGACTAAGAAAATTCTTTGGACTGTGAAACCATGCTGAGGAGTGTGAATATTGGAGGTGTGACATAGGAACCTACTCTTGTTACTAATTGTCTTTTTAGAACTTTATTGCAAAGAATTTTAGTCAAAATAAATATGATATTCACCTTACTTAACTCTAGGAACAAATGAAGCTGTGAAAGTAGGACACTGAAGTAAGGTCAGAATCAAAAGATGATGTTGTGGGATTGATTTTTTTTTTTTTAATATTTCATAGATATTTCTGAGGATTGATGTAAATTAAAAGTTTCAGCATTCCATTTCATTTAAGATGCATCAAAGTTATGAAATTCATATATGTCCTTTGAGAACAGAATTTATTTTTCTCCACATTTCTAGGCTTTCATTCAGTGGAATGAGTTCTGATTTAAAAGTAAATCAGTATTGTATTCTCTTCTGAAAATTGTTTGGGTTTTTAATTCTTTTAATTTTATCACAGTGGTATAACTGACTATATTGGTGTCTTGCTGTCTTTTAAAATTAGAACCAAGCCAAAGTACAATTAACTTAATTCTTTTTTTCAAATTTAAAATTGTGCAAAAAGAAAAATCTGTCTGATTACCAAATAGTCCACAGCAAAATAAAAAAAAATAAGACAAAATATATACTTTTAAAATGTTTATTATTTTAATACTAAAGTCTGATATGATGTCTTGAGTCATAGTTTTTTAATTTATAGACTTGGTAATGTTTCACTAAATAAGCCCATTTTATTCCAGATCAAGGTGCTCCAAACCTCCTGATGTGCTGCAGCAAACATAAACTGTAATTTAGTTCCTAAGAAATTCTAAGAATTTAACATCCTTAGTTGTTTGTACTTCTTTAGAAGTGCTATTAGTTTGAAGTTTAACTGAATTAGAAAACACAAAAGTAACCATATTCTGAAGTGCAGAAAATGGGCTTACATTCAATGTTTAATTACACAATATAGTATAACAGGCGTAAAGCCTTGAATCAAACCTCTGTTGAGAGGCCACTCAACACACAGGTTAATTAAAATCTACATTTAAATCTTACCATTTTGTACACATCTGTTTAGCTTAACATATGCCAAATTATAGGCTATAAAATTTCTTTGCAAAGACATCTTTTTAAATGCAAAGAAGCTTTCACAAATGCCATCCATTTGTCAATGTTTTAACAGAACAAAGTGATGCACTGGGAGAATTATATCCTCTTTTTCTCCTCTTATTCTTCTTATTCTTTCTGGTTTTCAGATTTTTAGACTCTGTCCCTAAGCGAGGCTTATGCAATCACCCTGATTTTTCTAATATGTGGCACTGCTGTAAACACAACTCCAGATGTAATTTGTTTGATTTTCTTGCTGTTTTATCATAGCAATACCCTGTTATTCCCTACTCAGGTGGTCTAGTGTGGTTCCTTAGATGATTTTCTGGCAGCATCACTTAACCATTTCTGATTGCTTTATGTAGAAAACAAACATTTTATGTCCCATGTCTGCCTGTCAGATTGCCAGTCACACCTGTTTGTTTTGTTTTGTTTTGCTTTGTTTTGTTTTGTTTGCCTGATTTTAATGTTTTTGGTTGTTTTCAAGGAAGTAATAAAATAACAGATATCGCAAACAGCCAGATTGCTTTAAAATGTGTGAAAATTGACGGCGAGGTAGATTACAAAGACTCTGTAAATGTCCATCCTCAGGGGAAGAACTCAACCAGTTGGTCAGTCCGTGGCCATGCACTGGCTTATCACTACATCACTTCATCACCACCTTCTCTCAGTCACCAATGGCAGCTTTTGCCTATTAACCAGCTAGAGTCCTATTTAAATGGTGGTAAATAACCCGGAAAGAGCTAGAAGAATTGTTTAGGCACAACAGAGATACTACACTGGTGGTGGCACTGAACTAAATGTAGGAACAAAGTGGAAGTGGACATGAAAAAAGAGAGGAGATAAGAGTGGAGAAGAATATGGGGCATAGTAAATAAATTCATAGCATGTCAATTTGATCACTTGTTCATATAAAGATTTTATTGTGGAGGGAGAAAGCTGTCTGGGAGCTTGTGCTTTTCAGCAAGTTGCAATACATTTTGGGAAAGAATTCTGTGATATGTTCACTTAAAGATTCTACAGAATTAGAATCAATTAAAAGTAGTGACAAAGGGTGAAAGGAATAAATAGGAATAAGAAGAGATACAGACTTCAAATGCTTCTCTGTCTTTCGAATACTGTGTCTTCTACCTATAAACAGTGTAAACACTAAGCATAACAGAAATTAAGGAAGTATCAAGAGGAAAAGTTTGCTAATAAACAGACTTTTTCATTAGGAAAAACAAAACAGCTAAAATAGCTAACATTTAGACTCAGAAAAATGGTTAAGGAATACTTAAGACTAAGCAAAGCTTTAGAAAATAAACCGTAATAAATCTTTGCTAGATAAATTGACGAAGTTATCTAATGCTATTTGCAGCCATATTTGGATGGATGAGAAGAGCACAGAAGTGTGACTGGAATACGTTCTTCCACTACCTAAAACGAGATTTCTGCCAGCTTGAATAAACTATTTTTGTATCTCATCTGGGATGTAAAAAGAAGTGACATTCAAGAATAAAAGAGAAAAGGCATACGTAGGACATCTAGGACATCCAGCTGAGCAATGATCAGAAGCAAAGAAGCATATTCAGGAGTTTGTTTTCGCTATATTAAAAGCCTGTTTTGAAAACAACTTCAAATTGTTTCATTTGATCATTTAAGCAACACCAGTAGGTTTTTCAGTCAATTTATACTGGCTTTTTTTCTCTCTATAATTTTTTTTTCAAAATTCAATATACGGATATTTACATCTGAAGTACAGATACGCTTTCAGTTATATTAGCTCTAACAGAACAGTTATTATAGAGTTATTTATTAATTTCAGCACTATCTAGTCAGTGATGTTTTATTTAACAGCAGAAAGTCTGAGAATGCATAGCAATAATGAAATCATAATGTTTTCTTTTGAGGCTGGATTTTCCTCCTTTAAGAGAGGAAGATTTTATTTTGTAAAAGCAAGTTGATTTAAACACCTAATAACCTTTAATTAAATTAAAACAAAGCCTATCATCCTATTATAAATTTACAAATGCATCAAGCAGACACATCATTCTGTAAGACAGACAAGATATAATTAGATGTTCACCAAACAAGGAAGAGGTAACAGAAAGACTGCCTTTCAAAAAACAAGAAAATAAGAAATCAGGACATTTTGGGAAGCCTACTAAGGATTCTGTTTAAGTAATAAAAATATGGAAGTTGCCTGACAGAATAGATTAAAACAGCTCATTTTAATATGATATTCCTGTAATATCTGTCTAGTAATGCATTTAACTTTAAGCCAGATTTCTGATTGTTCTCTCTTTAGATGAGCAAGCAATCAGCACGTAACATGGAACCATATAAATGTATGCTTCTTAGAGAAATAGTGAGTGATCTGGAATATATATCCACCTTAGATTAAGCAACAATTTCCTACATTTTTAACTTAGAGAGCAATATCTCAATATGAAACTTAATTAATCAATTAATTTAAATGTTGGTAAGATTAAAGATTCAGAATCTGTTCAGAAAAGAAAAATAAGCCAGAGAATGAGAATAAGACTTTAGGAAAGTCTTATAAGAAATATAATCTTATTAGAGAAGCCAACTATTACACTGAGAAGGATAGTGTCTTCTAAAGTGGAATTGACAGCTTGTAAAGACTTCTCAGAAGCAGATTTTTGCTAAGTTAAGGTTGCAGAATCACTGCAGAAACTATTACTTACTTTGTCATGGGTTCCCACAATACATTCCCTTTCAGAAGGGTTTGTTTAGACTAAACTATAAACCTTAATTTGTAGACCAGTTGTAGTAGAAAACAAAAAAACCCAACTTTTTTTAGCCACACTTTTGTGTTTTTAAACTCTTTAAGCAATTTTATATGTACTCCTACAGCTAACATAGTGCTTTCTAATCTTTAGTAGACTTTCTTACAATCATGCAGGTTCTAGTCTCTAACCTAGGGTACAGAGCATGTGCAGTGCCTTTATTACAGCATTTTTAACACGTGCACTATGTGTCCTAGCTCACTATTGCAGTATTTTCATTGCTAGAAATGGACCACAGGATTTGTGCTGAGTTTGTCAGGACTATGGCTTGTCAAGATTACTTTGTATGACGACTTCTTGATCTGCCTGGAAATTTTCTTTGACCTAGCTAAGCTATAACAGTATTTTTCTCTCATAACTGGATAACCATGTTTAATTTGTTTTAGTATGGCTTGTCTTCCTATGGTATAAGCACTTCCATATGTAGTTGTAAAAAAGTAGTTGTTCTATATAAAATGAGATATTTGTGAGCCTAATGTAATGAAGCAATGTAGAGAATTAGAGGGCTGGTATGTTGGAGTCCTTGCGAGGAGGAAGCAAAGCAAGCAGTATAGAGGAATAGTGGTGTGGGTTAAGAGCTGAGTAACAGCCTGGCACCAGAGATCCCATGACTATGAACAACTCATCAACAGTTAATTAAAGAAATGCAGACCTGAACAAAATTGGGGTTTGGGGGAATATGACAAGTATCATATGTAGTAAATTGGAATGTACTGTGGACTTGCACAGCAATGAAGAAGAAACAATGTGTGAAAGACCATTAAAAAAAGAAACAAATATTACCCCAGCAGATCCTAAAGTGAAGAAGAAAACCACAATTTCACCATAGTCTTCCCTGTGAAAAAGTTTGGGTGCTGGTGATTTCTACATGGTACCGTATCTGGTGGAAGGATCCCAAAGGAGAGTGAAAGCTTCAACAAAACGGTTAGCAGCTAGGAAATGTGTGATACACTTCTAACTGTATTGTTATTGAGGGTTGTTTTGCTTTTTTTTGCTTTGGTTTGATTTGTTGCTTTTATAGTAATGGTAGTATCCTTTCTTTATGCTTTTTATTTACTTAATTTTCTGTTATAATTAAATATTGACTGACTTTCTGATTAAACTTTTCATTTATACCCATTATGAAGTCCTGGCTTTACGTACAATCATTGTTTACTTTTTTACCTATCATTTTTTTAAGCAGAAGTGTGGATATAATATATAATTCCATTATATTTTATTGTTATTGAGTTCTTGTGGAGTCAGTGTATCAAGGAAAACTCTCAAAATGGTAAAGCAGTTTCTTACGTTCTCCTAAAATGACTCTAGGTAAATTTACTGTTTTTCAGCAGAGCTGCATATTGTGAGATAAGAAAAATGCCTAGCTTTTACCCAGTGCTTATCTCCAGGTTAGTAAAGGATGTATCATTTTTCCCATAATAAGCAAGAATCAACAAGTATACAGGCTCAGGATCATTAGCATTTTGGTGTCAGAATTTGTCTTTTCAATGCATGAGATGACACTGAAGGTTAGAAATTTATATGTGGATCTACAGAAGAAATCAGAACTGACCTAGATGGCCTTCTACATAAATTTTTCTAATCTGACAGTGGTTTTATGAGGTTTTTGGCTAAAAAGATGTACTTCAAGATTCATTCCAAAATGTGAACCTCTTAGAATCATTCCTGTTGAAGACTGTAACAGGATCCATAGCTTATTCCAGTCCTTTCAAATTCCCATGCAATTCACTTTTTGTTAATCTGTTATAAAGAGACACATCCAAGTACTCTTTCAGGACATGGATAGTGTATTAAAAATATTAATATAACTTCTTATTTAATATGGAAAACTAGAGCCTTTAGCATAAACTCTGAATTTGCTGTGTTACAAAAGCTTTCACTTTTGTCAGTTTAACTTATGGTTCTAACGCTTTTTCAGGAATGCAGTGCATGTAGCTGGTGAAAAGAAACTGGAAAATGTGGATTTAATGCCCACAGAGTGGATCCCAGTCCCCTCTGTGCCATTCATGTTGTTCACCAGGCTCATAAACACACTAGAGGTCATTCAGCAGGGATCCATTTGCTGATGCAGGTGTGTTGGATGGAATGTTGCAGAAACACGTGGCAGGTGTGATGGTTGTCCATCACACCGCTGCCATCCTCCCCCTTGCAGCAGCTGCTGGGGGCTCTGTGGCAGCTGTGGCAAACTCCTTGAGTCACCATGAGAGGACTGAAAGGATCTGCCCTGATTTGCCTCTTTCCTCTTGTCCAGCTGCCCTGAGAAAAACCTGCACATGGAATAATGACATGTAATTCACATGATTGACTCCAGCCAGGGTAGTCAAGCAGGAAAAACAAAAGGAAAAAACCTGCAAGCAAATCCAACAGATCATTACCAATGACCTGTCAGGGCTGGAAGCAGTTAAAACACCAGAGTATTTTGCATGGCTAAAAGATCTTTCTGAAGAATGGCTTCTGAAACCCAATTTTTTAATAATTATGAGAAATATCCTGATCAAAAAGTTTTGAAGGTCATAGTGTTCATTAGAAAATACAGCCACATTTTACAGCAAGCAGTATATTCTAACTTGAGGAAATGCATGTTATTTCAGGCATATCATACTGTGCAATAAACTAATGCTGTTAGAGTTTTACTCGTAACTTTGTTATTTGCTATAGTTATTTAACTTATCCTTCATTAGCTGTCTAAATCTAAATTCAAATATGTCATCTTTTAGAATTAATCAAAGAAAGCATTCATCTGACAGTAAATTTCTTTACTAATTCAAATTAACATCAGTCTTTCAAACACTGTTAATTTTTTTCTCCTGATCCAGCTGTTTGCTGGATTATTAGGGTTCGAGGAAATGTTTCTCTAAGCAATTTCTCTTCTATAGCAAGGTGGAGGAATGTCTACTGTGATATTTTGTTTTAAGTGAGAAGAATGCAGCTTTCCAAATTCACTGCAACACAGAAGACACTAGTTTCTTTGGGGAAGAAAATGGAAAAAGAAAATTCAAAATTTTAATGGAAAATGTATGAAACAAAGAATTTTTCTCAACCCAGGCAAAGATTTCCTAATGGTGTACTAATTTAGTCACTTAAAATAAGCAGCAACCCTAATTGAATCCCACAAATAGAGAAAAAAAAGAAATTTTTGCATCTTTATATTTACCACAATTTTTTGGTACCCGAAGTCTGAACAGAACTCTTATATTTTGGCCCATATTTATTTAAAAGACAGTTTTATTGGCAGGATTTCTGTCTTTCAAATCTATCTCTCTGTCTCCACCCCTGCTCTAAATACTGAAACAGCTTTGATGTTTAGAGTAGTCTTTTAGTGGGACTTCATAAACTAGAAGGAGCTTCACTACTTATATCAGTTCATTTACTATTACTCCAAAGTAAAACACTGAAAGAATGTTATCCACCAAATTTCTAAGTTTTCCTGTAATAACACACTGGCTGTGTGGCTCATCTCAGAAAGATCTTTTTCAATCAGTTAGATTAATGACTTGAGGAGGATGACAATGAACACTCTCCATTTGGGCTGCTACACACAAATGCATTTGCTTACTTATAAAAGAAGTGCTCTTTAGGGCATTCCACAAAAATCCTGCATAAAAAAATCAGGTTCTTCATGAAGCAGAAGGTGAAGAGTGAGTTAAAAGACAGCTCCTTTGACAAGGAAAAACTGTGAAATACAGGGAAAGAAATATAGACCACAGAGAAAAAAATACATAGAAAGTCAACATTAGTAATACTAATGTAGAAATATCTGAATTTTTCCCTTCTTGTTCATACTGGGTTTCAGTTTCATACTGCCTTCTCTCACATTCTCCTCTGTCTACACTTTGTTTAGTGACCACACAGAACAGTCCTGCTATAATCTGATTCCTCAGATATGCTTTGTGCATTCCGAAGTGTATTCCAAAAGATGCACACAATCTGCTTCCAGGAGCTGTGATAATCTTCTCCACAATTTTCAAGTTTTAGTGCAGAGGCTGTCAAAGCACGTAAATTATTGAAAATATGCTCTTACTAATACTGACATTACAATTCTTCAAAAAAAACCATTCTATTCTACCTCTTTACTCTCTTGAGCAAGCTAAGGTGGAACTGAATTGATGCATAAATCAAGAGCAAAAGATCCATAATGGACTCAACAACATAGATCAATCCATATTTATACCACAGATATGCATACCATATGTCTATATATTTGTATATTTGAGTATTTGAAAATACATAAACATAAAAAAATGTATAAATACAGTGTGA
Source organism: Rhabdornis inornatus (assembly GCA_013397075.1). NCBI lineage: Eukaryota > Metazoa > Chordata > Aves > Passeriformes > Rhabdornithidae > Rhabdornis > Rhabdornis inornatus. The sequence continues at coordinate 262,860 of VWZS01005895.1, forward strand.
TTGTGCATATGTTTATGTGTGTGTGTGTCCTATAAGTGTGTAAAATGGTGAGAAACCAATAGTGCAGTAGACAGGTACAGAGTAAATTACTAGAGCAGCCCAAAGATGCAGGCAATAAGAAAAGAGCTTTGTTTTTCTTGTTTTAATCTTAAATGTAAATACTAATAAATCAGATAACCATATGAGGCATCATATGCAGCAATCTCTAAGCCAATCATGCTAGAGAAGGTTGATGTGACATAGAAGAAACGAGGCAAAAGCAACAGAAATTGTGAGATTGGTGCCACTGGATTTTTCATAGTCTGGATATAAATGGAATTGATATCACAGTAGAAGATCATTACTTCATGACAAATGGTGTGCTGTACTCCAGCATTTCTGCAGCTTAGCTTTGCTGGGTAGTCATCACAGTTTGCAGGTATAATAGTTTTGTAGAAAACTTTTCCTTGTGCTGTGACAAATAAGCAATAGTACAAACTGCTTAGTTTCAGGTATTAAGAAAAAAAATAATTTGACAAGAAATAAGGGAGAAAAGTTATAGAGTTTCTAAACAGAAAGTAGTGTCTGATCTGATAGCTATCACAATGATCACATGTGCTGTGGATTGGAATCTTGCCTGCAAGGACCTTACTAATATTTGCATTGAAAAAAGGAGAGTCATCAAAAATGTGACCTTTGAAACCTGCCTTGTTGCACACTCCTTCTTGAACATTGTGGTGTAGCTGGCACTCCAGAACTTACAGGAAAGAGTAAAGACCCACAAAACAAAGTAAAACTCAGATCCTTCCTTGATTTCATGGGCATAGGTCTTGCCTTTTGAAACAAGCCCTCCAAGAGCATGGACCTCAGTGAAGGCACCTTAGTAGGGTCCTGGACAAACCAAATGTCCTATATAATGATGCAGAACACCTGTAATTTGCTGCATCCCTCACAATATGATTCAGCTCTACTTCTGCCAGCTTCTGTAGTCATCAAAGACAAATGCCATGAGTGCATGTGTTCTTCTGTTCTGGACACCTTGTTCCTTGAGGGAGATCTCTGTGAAATATTTCCTCCTCCATCACTACAGAAAGGAATCTGATACTTGAGTAAGGAAGAAGAAACCTTTGTTCCCTTCTCTTTGTGCAGCTGTTAATAATAAGAATCTGTAAAACTAAACCTATGAACCCAAAGTTCCTCTAACCACAAACCTGAGTTTACTCAGTGTTTCTAGCTGAAATTCTCAGCATGACTATTGCAACTAAATGTTGACAAATAATTAATTTAACTGAAAATTGATACCAAATTCTTTAAGATAACTTTTCTTAACTCAGTATTCTTAAATTTTGTCTTCTATTGGAAAGAATACACAGTCTTTCTGCTGTAATTACAGCAGAAAATAGTTAACCTTTGCTCTACTTCAAATTTGCTCCATTTTTGTAAAGCTGAATCGCGAAAAGGAAAGCCAAAACAAAATCAGAAAGCTCTAGATATATGCTTGCTACTTGTTTCACATGAAAGCAAGTATTGCACATAAAATAGTCTATTCCTCAAACTCTTCATAGCTGATAAAATAAGTCAGTGCATGCAAAGACTTCAAATAAGCATCATGACCAATTAAAAAAAAGAAGAAAACACTGGCTTCAAAACTAACCTCCAACGAATATGTAAGTAAAAAGCTGTCTAAACTAATTTCTTGTGAACTGGAAATGGCATATATGTTCCTAGGGATGGGAAATATGAAAACTTCAATACTTTTATGAACCCTTCTTTTAATTGCCTAAAGTATTTAACTGTATCATATTAAAATAACTATAATAATATGGAATATCTCCCCTTACTCAGGTTTCTACTTGTTTATTTTTCTAAGTCATCTATTCTTGATAACCCATACGTACTTTTTGTCAGGTGTAGTGTTTTCTTGAAAATGAAATAATGTGCATGCCTTGCTTCAGCAGTCCTCACTTACAAACACATGCTAATGGCCTGCTTGAATAAATGTCACTGTTCATATATTGCAGAACTTGACTTCACATCAATTCTCAAATTTTCTTAACATGTTTCCTAAATGGGGAGAAATTCCTAACATTTGCATTGTAAGTCAGAGAGCAATGAATTATGTATTGGTTCCTGAGCTGTGAATGCCTAAAGCAGTTTGTGAAAACATATGAGGTCAGGATTACAAGACTGTCTTTTAAATTGTTTAACTTTCTAGTCAAACCAATACACTCTCTTCCTTTCTTTCTTCTTTTTTTCTTTCTCAATATTCATGCATGCATTTTTTTCAGTCACAATTTAGCCATAATATGAGGTTATAAGCAAAAAAGTATCTGTTTATGTGAAAAAAGAATGCTCTTGCTATGCTCACTGGCCCATTTATGGCTTTAAATGTTCTTATCTTCAACGGCTTTACATTGGCCAGTGTTGCTTAGTATATACTTATCTCCCCCTTCATTTTCTGCACAGTCTTTATCACAGCTTTCCCAGCTTTCCATAAGAGAGACGTAGGCCTGCTGCATTATTCAGCTCATGTATTTCCTTTCGGGATACATGGTGTGACATACTATATGATGTGTCATATTGCATGTTTTTAATAATCATTCTGTTATATATTACTATGATTTGTAGTTGAAATCAGTGGGGTCAAGATTTCACCATAAAAAAACTGCTATTTTGTATTAGGAATTAAAATTATTGCTAAAAAATTCACCAGGTCTCTCTCTGTGTAATGGAAGTATTTTAGCAATTTTTAGTTTCAGCCTTTGTTGACAGTGGCATTTCAAGTAGAATTAAAATATTTGTTACATACTTTAATGGTGGAATGCATGTTCTCCATGTGGTACAGTAACTCTTCTTCAATGGAAGAACTCTTTGTAAAGTGGAATATTAAAAATTTTGGCTGAACAATAATGAAAAATACTCCTCCATGTATTTTCTTTGAGAGATGTTTGTAGCTAAATCCTCCATACACAAGAAATTTATACACAATTGCACGTGTATGAACAACTCCAAATAACTGAGCTTAGAAGTATTAAAAATAAAATTTTATCTTTGCTACAATAAATAATTTTGTGTTCTTAAAAGATTACCTGATGAAGTCAGTGGTTGTCAACTGCTTTTTTTGACAGAAAATATTGTCAATTGAAAATGATGGTGCCCCCATTGTCAGAAACACATAACTGATGGCAGGTGTTGGTCGTTTTCATTAAGTCTATTGTGCACCCTCCTGTGGTAAGGCAGGTAGGTTTGGTTACCAGGATCTAATGTGCTTCAGGAGAAACATCAAAAGAGAGGAGGCATATTACAAGGGAAAAGAGGCAGGACTAGGTGTGGATGTATTGCACACCAGCCCTTGGTAGTTTTACATGATCTAGGGGTTAAGAAAGAGAGTAAGATAATTTGTTGAGGGACTGTGACACTCAGCAATATTAAATTTCTAAGCTTTGAAATAACATAGCTTGCGACATTCAGTATCTCACTTTCTGGTAAAGCAAAAAATTAGTTCTTGTATATGGAAGTAGAAGAGGGGTAATTTCCATTTCTAAGTAGCTAAACCATCTCTTTATATGTAGTATATATTACCATATATGTTATGTATAAGATTTGCTTTATACAAAAATTTATTAAGGCTTATGTATGAATGTTGTGCGTTCTGAAAATTCAAGAACAATTTTGAAGAGAGAATTGGAAAAAAAATCATATTTCATGTCAAGGAAACAGATGAAATAAATAATAATAGTTAAAAAACAGATTCATGATTGTCATGGATGAATGTCCAATGCATTTATCAAATGGCTTTGCATATAATGAGTCAGTTTCCACAAATATATATTTGTTATAGACATGTGTAGCTCCTTAAGTGTACCTATTAATTGCAAACACTGGAGTACATCTGTTCTAATTTTACAATGCTTTTCAATATGTGTATTAGAAAAAGATGACTTTTTAAAGATAAGATTAAATCTGAGAAACTGAGGTAAAAAATTATTTAAGTCTTTGAGAGACAGATGATATTTGTCTTTTAGGAACTGAAGAGAGAATTGAACAGACAGAAGTTTCAGTAGAACATCTGAAAATATCTCCATGAATGAAAGTACAAAAGGTTGGTATTTTTTGTCCCTTTCAGATACCCACATCCTTATGTTAATTAACTTGCTCATATAAATACAGCAGGATTGTTGTATTTTTTTAAATAACTCTTTACTGAATATGTCAACAAGATAATATATAGTGTATAGTGAGGTTTTGAAGTTAACAATGCGTGCAACATGGCAGATTGCAGAAAACAGATAACGCAGACTTCAAACCATCTATTTTTCCATGTTAAAGATAGAAAGTATAGCAAACACAGAACAGAATCAAGTGTGCATATCTCAGTTAAAATCAATTTTATGAAAGATCGTCTTCAGATATTTGGGATCAACTCATGATAATTTGTTTAGTAGCTTATCTGTTTCTGAGAGGATCAGAATTCAGCTCTCATGAGGCACATTGTCACAGAGCCCCAGTGCAATGAAATGTTGCCAAATCTCTTCTGTGCTAGTTTTCCATATGGACTACTAGCCAGAGTCCTTTTAAAGAGCAAAACATTCTCTGCTGTACAAAAGTTTAATGCCAAATCCTTCAATATTGCCTGCAGTATCATCTGGGATACCAAGTGCCCTGTTTGATAGAGTTCAGGGAAGGAGTGATCATCAGCTTCCTAGGATTATCTCTGTGTTTAGAAGAGAGCATCAGGCAGGATTTGAGGAGGTTCAGAGCCAGTAACTTTTGGTTTTGGCACTCACTTCTGTTTTGTTTTTCCACTGAGCTGTAAAGATAAGTCATGTGTAAAACCATTGTTCTCATGTTCTAAAGAAAAAAACTTTAATATCTCCATGTTAAATTTAAGGTGAAGAAGTACTATAAATGTAGAATTCAATGGGAATTAACCACTTTACTGTCAAAAGCTGAGACTGAACTTTCACTTCAATGCCATTAATAAAGTGCCTCAAATAGACCCTTAAAACAATATCAATATGCATAAAGTTATTTTGTTTGCAAAACTGAAATTAATAAATTTTTCAGAGAGAGAAACTTGCTCTCATGAAAAAAAGAAAACTATTCAGAGAAAAATACAGTTGAACTACTCTAATAACAAATATCATAAGCTAATTCATTTTTCTGTTTTACATGATATTCACTGTAGTCCTTTATTGGCATATAGGGAAAACTGCTAATATCTTTTCAGTTCAAAGTAGCTTATTCCCTAAATATTCTTACAAAGAAATTCAGTAATAATGTGTCCAATAAGAACCTGTTAACACAAAGTTCATGCATTAATCAGGTGTTTGTTTCTGCCAGCAAGCCATAAGCAAGGAACACTTATTAAAGTGACATAATCCATGAAAATAAGGACCAGTTTGTAAATAAATACATCTTCAGAAGGAGCCCAAGTACTGGGAACAGCAGTGTGATACATCTGTAACACAACTTCACTTAAATGCTTATTTTATTCTACTCACCAATCTTTCTGCACATCTATGTCTACTATTAGCAGTATACAATGGAAGATGGGTGAAATTTTGTCTGAAAAAAATAATTTGTCCCCAGATCCAATGAACTTGATCAAATCAGGACTTAAAAGTGAACATTTCGAGTGAGTTGTACATATTCATATTTGGCACTTCTGCTCAATTGCCTTTTGTTATTATTTGTGGTCAGGTATTTGTCCTAAGTGAAGATTGCCCAACTTTTATAAAGCCCACGGAAAAGGCTACTAATCTTAAACTTTTTATTGCCAAAAGATAATTGTCCATTTTAAACTGTTTTTCTACATACTTTACCTAGTGAAATTTGTTCACTAAGTGCTTATTTAGGTGGGAACTGAAATGAAATCTCAGATGTTTGTGTGACTGGCACTTTGGGAAGTCCCAAATTCTGTTGCAAGTTGAAATATATTACCTGTTTTGGAGCTAAGGAACAATTAAATTGGGAGAAACATTCTTCAAATGACACATATGACCCTTCAGTTGACTACAACTCTGAATGTTTTTAGATAGTATTCCAAGCTCTATCCACAAATTTTGGTAGAAGGTGCTTACTATGGTTTTTTCAAGAGTCTTTATAGCAAAGAAACTTTTGTCAGTGTCCCATACAAATTGATATATTTTTTGTCATACTGAAAAGAAGCATATAGTATGCTATCTGTAATATCATTGTGATTTTTGATCTAGGTAAGCAAGTCATAGTCTACATACATACATACATATATATATATATGTTTTATAATTCAAGATCAAAACAAACAGTTTGTGAATACATTCTGTGTTCACCCTATTCAATAAGTAACCAGTTTTCTTGCCATGAGGTTGGGCTTCTGGGTCATTCACCTGCAGTACAGGCCAGATTCCCTGAATAAGCCAATTGCTACAAATAAGGTGCCTATGGTTTACTGAGGTCTAGAACAGAAGACTCCCCCTGCATCAGTCATTGAAGTACAAAATACTAGTAAGCATGTACTTTCAAAGGAGGCCTTTTGAAACCAAATATACAACCAATTATTTCATTGAAATTAAATATTATGTCCACACCCAGTGGGACTCACTGGCTCTGCTTAACTTCAAGCAAACTGCAGCATGCAACAGAAGCTTGTGCAGAAGCACAACTATTATCTGCTTGTCTTTTGAGCTGGGGCACCTAAAATATGTCAAACAAGACAAAACAAACAAACAAACAAAAAAACACCAAAAAAAAAACAAAGCCCAAAAGTATCAACCTTATCATCAGTAAATAGATTGCAGAAAAAAAACCCTCTCCTTTGCATAGACTTTCTAACTAGAATTATGCCATTTGAAATCATATGGTAAACTTTTAATCAGCAAAATTTTAGCGACATGACTATTACAATAGCCACACAGGTTGTTTAGAATACCTGCTATAGCTGGAGAAAATAGCAAATATACAGAATATAGGGTGGAATTTCAAAATGTGATTTTATAAGGTGCTGGTGGGAGGATGTGGTTCCTTACAAAATGGTTGTACTTTGCTATCAATCATAACAAGGTTCATTTTGTCATTGCATAAAATTAACGTTATCATGTGATCTGAATTGCAGAAAATACATACTCAGACTGCTGAGTTTCAAGAATGGGTTGAGTGACATGAGCGAAGGAAAGGATTAAAAACCTCTCTTCCAGCATAAGGAGCTTCATAAAGTGAAAGGTCTAAGTATTCCACTGTGAAAGTTCTTCAGCCTTTACTTCCAATCCACATGCAGCAACTTTCTGTGTATTCCTAGGTGATAACTGTAAAATTTTCTCTCTTTGGTTCCCTACTACCTCAGGGAAGTTTTGTCTTTTCTTTTTCTGTTTTTTTTCTTTTTTTCCAATGTCATGTAGCTTTAGCTTGTCCCCAAACTCAGAAGAAAATTTGCTACACTAAAAAAGCAAACTGAAAAACCCCCAAATAATTAGATTCCACCGCAGTTCTTGGCAGTCATTGAGTTAGCAGAGTGGTTGAAATATTACATAATTTTGAGAGCTGCATTATGGTTTGAATACAAGCATGATGTTTTGCATAGTGCATGTAAAGCTCAAGGACTGAGAAAATATTGCAGGTAAAGAATCTGAGGGTATAAAAAAGCAAATTCTAAACCCACCTACTGATTGTGAGCAGAAATCATTACGGAAAACTCAAAAATGCTTAAGGAAAAAGAAGGGTAATTCAGAAGGACATTGTGTACCTGTGTTCTCAAAATTCCCCAGTCAATCAAATGCTTAGCTAATGTCAGTCTCTGTATACTTTAATTGGGAAGGAAAAAAAGCAAAACAAACAAACAAACAAAACTCACCAATATTTGTACATGATTTTCCCCACTGAATATATTTCAGTTCTTAATACCCCTTGAGGTTTTTCCAGTACTAAATAATTTTTACAATATATTTCTTGTTTGTTTTCTCTTTTTGTCTTTTTTTTTCTCCTTGTTTCTCTGTACTGAACATAAATCAGACCCTTAAGTCAAAGCTTGAATCACACAAATTATTAGCAAAACCTTTCCATTGCCCTTATATTTTGCTCCATGTTTTCAGCAATATGAACTTTGAGATTTGAAATTACATGAACATGTACGTGAATACTGCAGAGCTGGGAGCACTTAGAATTTCCCTCATTCTGGTTTTACCTGAACATGCTCTGTCAACAAATGCTGCTCTACTAAGAGGCACAACTTAATGATGGCTCTCTGTTACATACTGTTACCTAGCCTTCACCTCCCACTGAGCAGGGTCCAGAATGCCTGAAGTTTCTTAATCCTAATGTAAAGCACAAACAGTTTCTAAGATAAAGTATCTAGTAGTGGGGACATTTTCGGAGCAACTTTTGCAAATAAGAATCAAGGTCACTTTGACACTGAGCTCTTTCCACATTTCCTATTCCAAGCAGATTGAAAGAAAACTAATCAAACAAAAACGTAGCTTTTTTGGCAGCACTCAGAACTCCAGCTTTCAGTTGGAGGTGAGAAGTGCAGTACTGACAAAGAGGAACGGATGTATTTCCAATTGTTTGAAGCTCAACAGCAACTGCTGGGTTCAAGTCAGAAGGGTTGTGCCCATTTTATCTGAATTGCTTTTGCCTGTTCCTAGTGACCCTGTTTTAATATGCACTTATTTTCCTGTGTTCCAGGACACCTAGAAACTTAACATCCCTCAGACTGCTTCGACAGCAAAGTGGTTAATGTTTGAAAAATGAGTCATTCTTTCCTTTGCCATGACATTGGGTTCTTATTGTACAACCCTGTACAGTACTCAGCAATATTTTTTAAAGATTTAAAAAGCAAAGAGTTACAAAACCATTTGCAATTAACTTGAAATAGAAAAGATAGCACTTTTTTTTAAATCCCATTATATAGTACACCGTATAAATTACAGAGTATTCAAATGCATAAATGCATCTGTGTAACATTTATCAAATGTAATTTTTTTCATTATTGTTGGGGGGCTTATCTTTTTCTAGAGTTTTTTTCTCCTTGTCCTAGAGACCCCCATCTTCCCTCACTATCACGTATGACAGTGCTCCAGGTCTGAGACGTTGCTGTTGCAGTATCGCATATTGTTGGGGATGTGGCAGTCTGTGTAGTTAATGCCCCCGTTAGGGGTATAAATGGGCTGCAGTCTGAAATCTCCTTTAAGGAGCTGATCATTATTTAAGGAGACAATCTGGAAGCTGGTTTCCGTCATCTCCAGGATGGAGTTGTCCTTCTTGGTCCCTGCCTCACAGTAGTCATCTTTCCGACGGCCCCGGTTATATTTCCACTTCTGGGAGGTGTAACGACCTTTTTTGTGCATGTGCCAGCAAAAAATGCTGAGCAAGACCATGAGGACAAATATCACTGCACCCCCAATCAACCCTGCCAGCAGAAATGGGGAGCCTAGGTTCTGAGAAGTCGTCTGTTCATGGCTGGAAGGGATGTTGCTGCCATTCAAAAAGGAAGCCTTGGTTGTGGCTTCTGAACAGACAGTGTCATCTCCAGTTCGGTAATTGTTATAAGTATCCAGTGGAACCAAACAAATCCGGTAAGTGGATTTGGGCTCCAGATTTACCAAACTTGATTGCTGCTTCTCACCACTAATTATTCGTTCGTGAACAATTCCTCCTACCAGACTATGGCCCATTTTAACCCATGTGAGTTTATATGCCATCACTGAAAAAAGTGACATCCAGTTGACTTGGATGCAAGTGTCATTCACAAAATGGATGGAGAGCTGAATCCAGTCAGACAAAGGAGGTGTCACCCTTTCTCTGTCCTCTCTGTCAGGCACAGTGGGGAGTGTGGCAATAATGGGAGTGAGAGGATTATATTTACTACTTGAGGGAGGAAATGATGAGCTGGGAAGTAATGTAGTTGGCATGGTTGTAGCTGGGACTGGGGTGATGATAAGTGGCAGACCAGGGGTGCTGGTGGGGCATGACAACATATTCATATTGAGCTCCCTGACTGCCATACCTCGGACCTGCTCTGGTCCCTGGCACATAAAACCCCGCACATTGATGGAAGCAGGAATAAATTTGAGCCATTCAGTGACCCACTTAATGCTGCAGTCACATAACCAGGGATTATTCCTTACAGTGAGTTGTCTCAGGTTGTGGAGATTATCAAATACTCCCTTTGCCAACATCCGAAGTTGATTGTTGGAAATATCAAGACGTTCCAGTTTGTGGAGGTTTGAAAAGGCTGTAAGTGGTATATGGGTTATCTGGTTGTCCTGCAAGTAAAGTCTTAGCAGATGTGTACCTGGAAGATCGGGAGGAGGGTAAGTCAGTGAATTCCGAACTATTGAGAATTCCTTGAGCTTGGAGAGGTGGCTAAAAGTGCCTTCAGCTATGCCTTTATTGGTAAGGAGATTGCCATCCACAATCAGACGCTCCAGACTTGTAAGATTCTGGAAGGCCAGGTCTGAAATGACAGCAATTCTGTTTTCATCTACACGAAGTTCTTGTAAGTCCAGCGGAAGGCCTACTGGCACACTGCTTAAGTGATTCTTGGACAAGAACAGAAGCTTGAGGCTGATGGCTTCCTGGAATGCCCCATCCTCAACACCAACAGTGGAGATGGAGTTGTCATCCAGGTGCAGTTCTTCCAGCTTCAAAAGCTGAGCAAGAGCAGCACGTGAAATAGTCTGAATGTTGTTTTCCTGCAGGTGGAGAACCCTGACATTCTTGGGCAGGTTCATGGGGAATTCATCCAATTGATTGCCATACAGGTAGACTGTGTGCACAGACTGGACATTGTGCAACTCTGCAGGAAATCCAGCATTATTAATTTGGTTATTATGGAGGTAGAGGACGGTTACACCCTCCGGTATCCCAAGAGGCACTGAGGTCAAGCTTCGTTCATTACAGTAGACAAAGTTTCGGTCACAGCGGCACACTTTTGGGCAGGCCAAAGTTTTGGAGACCTGTATGTAGAGCCCCAGGGAAAAGATAAGCCATGATTTCATCAGAAGAGCCCAATCTGTGGGCCACATTTTAATCCACGAACCCATTTCTAATTTAAAGAAATAAAGTACCAAAGTGTTTAGGAACTGATAACAATAATAACACACAGGTAACAAAATCTCAGGTCATTAAAATTGGCTTCTATTTATGTCCAGTGTTCAGGCCAGAGTTAAAGTCCTGGAGGCTAACAATAAAATAATCCTTTTATAATTGGCCTACCTCCTACTTTTTGATAAGGAAAACACAGTGTCATTAGCCAGGGTTACAATGTTTGTTGCCTTCCTCCATGTGTGCTGAAAGAACCAGTTGCCATGCCTTTGCACTTGAACAACAGGTTACTTTAAAGCTACCAAAAGTCTCTGTGCTTGGAGGGGTATTTCACTGAAGTCTGTTGGTTTCTGTCAGCTTTCTGAAGTTGGCAAAGTCTTCATATCCGCTATCTGTCAGATCTGGCCTGCCTGTAAAAGGAAAGAGAAAAGAAAAAGCTGAATAGCATGAAATGTTTAATAGGGAAGATCAAGCCCATTAGAACACTATTCTAAGGTTGAGCTCTTTATGGATTTCTGAGAAAAAAAGGAAAAAAAAAGGCATTAATATTAAACATTAGCTTAATATTACTGTTAAATAGTCTTGAAATAGATTTGATGCAAAGTCATTGCAATGACTGAAGGATTTTCAGTGACTTCAGTGAAGGCTAGATCTATTACTTGCATTTGCATACTATACCTCCAGTCTTTGTCCCCTCAAAGTCTGTTTAAAATTCTAGAACTGAAAACAGCCCCAAACCCAAACCATTTAACTGGAAATTATTGCTCAGGTAACTATTTTTCTTTTGCAGAACCACTGACTTCAATGACTGCTATTCACTGATGCCTGACAGAGTAGACTCTGGCCTGTATTCTTTAATCACACTCCATGTTTTTCCTCATTTTCTACCTGACTCTGGAATATTCTGCTTCTATTTCTGTAATACCATTGCATATATTGTCCAAATTAATGCATGCTGCCAGATTATCGTACCTTGCTCTAGTGAATTAGAGCCTTATTAGGAGAGTCTTTCAAACAAGTATAGTACTACACGAATGTAAGATACCCTGCTGTAAGACATACATTTGCTAAAACTATCATCTTGATTTTGGTTCTGATGTGAACTGTGTTGTCAATAGATTTCACAACTTGCTCTCCACTAAATGAAACAGGCTCACATCTGCTAAGTTATTGTTTTAGGAGATCAGCTCAAATGACGGCAGTTTTGCAGAACACTTCCCTTGAAACCATAAAGGTTAGATATGGCTTTTAATTTTGCTACACAGTTATCTGTGAATGACTACATAAACAAGTATGTTAGCTTTACTATAGTTGAGCTCCTTAATGTGTATTTTCAGCTTGTAAGCATACTTTTTATGTTCTCGGCTACTATTTATTATCCAGACCTATAACCAAACATTCCCACTCTCTAAAGCATGCAATGAAAAATACTGTGTTGTTTGATGTTATCTTGTCTTGTTATATGTTGTTTCCAATGATTGTTGTGCCCCCAGCCCCCCCATGCATTATACATAGTTGGACCTAATGAAGGATATAAACCTTAGCAAGTACAAAGCATGTGCACATCTCAGGGTCTTCAATTGCAGTGACATAAGCACAGAATTTTTCCAGGTTTTGTTTATCCAGATCAAAACTCAGGCTGGGATTTCAACAAAATAGAATTTTAGTGAACAAAAATCCTGTTTCAAAATGGTGTTTGCTTTTTTCCCCCCTATTATTTCTCTTTTATTATTATTATTGTTATATTTATTTAAACAATTTAAGAACATCCAGGTCATTCAGAAAGAACTTACTTTGATCGTACATATAACCTTGTTCTTCTGATACAACTGTGCAATTTGTAACATGTCCCTGATGCTACTTTTGGGAGTCCTATGGACTGGTAGTGTAGAAAGCATCCTTGGGAGACAAACTGTTATAACCCTCCAACCTTGCACTTGCAGATTACTGTATTTCTTTAGAGTATCATCAAATATCAGCCTCAAGGTTCAAACAGTTGGAGATAAAAAAGTGAGACTGTGAAAAATCCTGTTTATCATTAAAAATTCAAATTTTAAAAATATAGAAATGTAATACTGTAATACAGCCTATATTGTGTATTGTCCTTTTATAGAAACAGTAAATTAGGTACCCCACTGTCCATGGTTTTCTCTCTCACAGGCATATTTCAGTCAAGAGTGATTTCTTTTCAATTATGCCAGATGACGTGATACTGTAGAGAAACTCTTAACAGGATTACATCCTAACATGAGCCTAAGTGTGACAGTTTATCCGCCTCTAATGCGGCCTGGCTCCCATCTAGATCACAATGCTCTGATCCGTCATGACACTCTCTTTTAAAATGAGAATAGATATGCAGAGCATCCTCTGAGATACTTGGGACCACACAGAGTAATAATAATTGTTAGTACTCCCTCACTTTTCCATCATCATCAGAGAGAGACAGTCTGTACATCCTAACAGATCCAATACCCTGCACTAAGCTCACTTCCGATTGTAAGTCCAGTTACTGATTAGGTTTTATTTCACTCGCAGGTATAATAGAAAACTCAGCTGAGAACATGCAGCCACGGGCAGCTGCAGCTCCTGGTTTGCTGGGAACCTCCTAAGAACAGACTGTCATATTAAAATTGATTTATGCATTCTAGTACTCTGTCCAGTGTACCTCTCACCTAAGTAGATGTGGCACCTGAATTAAAGATTTTGGTAATTATTCAAAAAATTAGGTGAAGCACACAGCACCTCTCATTAGATATTACAAGAAAAAGAGCTTTGATTGGACAGTCACTTAAGCAGATTCTGGAGTTTCTCTTCTTATTTTGTTACATGGATTTTGTTATTAAAAATCTGTTAAAACTTTCCTAATGTTTTCTTTGCTTGTGATGGTAAGAAAGGTAGTCCTCTTATTAATGCCAGTATCCTAAACTCTAGATATCAGTCCTTAATAAACTGATACAATAAAAATCAGTAGAGATTATATGTATTTGGAACTACATTTGATCATACTAAGCAAGAGCACAAGGACATATCTAACTATATATTTATGACTTCAGGGTTGACTGTGGTGTGGCAGAGGTAAAGAATGAGGAAGCAAGGATAAAACTAAATGTATTTAAATAACTTTCTTGGGAAGGGTTTTACTTCAGTAGTCTTTTACAACTGCTTAATACTAACTTAAAATAGGGCTCATAGTTGCTGTATTTTTCAGCATATCTCAGGGACCCTAATGTAAAAGTGAGTTCTGTCTCTGTGTCAGAAATCTCTACCCCAAAAACATTAAAAAGACTGAAGAGTTGTAAACCTGTTTGATTAAAAACAAAAGAAACTCTATGAAGGAAAACCATCGTCCAAAAATTCCAAAAGGCTAGGAAAGTGTAAACAGTTTTTCCTTCAGTAAACATCCAAAACTGAAGGCAGGTGGAGTCACTCAGCTCCTCCCCATCCCCCCACCCCCCCATCTCTGGCATGCTGGCTTCCTAAAGCAAGCTCTCTTTTCAATACAACTGCAAATACTAAACTGAATCTCTCTGCAAATTTACTGATTTTTTCAGAATTAGAAATTTGGAAATGGAGGAATTAAAGGCATTCCTTAGCTATTGTGATTGTAAATCTTGCAAGTTGACTGACAAGCCATAGGTGGCAGTAACTTTGTTTATTTGAAATCAGAAAGTTCTATAAAACAATGTAGGTAGAGAAAAAGGCAAGTGTCACAATTAATTTAAAATTAAAGAAATCGACAAGCAAATGCCTTAATAGTAACACATCTGTTCACCACCAATTTGGTAATTTTTGTTTCTATTTCCTCCCCTGTACACTCGTTTTCTATTATTTCTCACTATATCCTTCTTAGACACAAGTTATATCTTCCAAGTGTGTAAGACATTTCCTACCTTACTGCAGCCAGGATATTAACTCCCATTAGGATTTAAGGAATGATACAATGAAGTTAGAAAACCACACTGAAATAGATGAGAAAATATCATGTTTCAGGTGGCCAAGTCTGAAAATTTGGCTTAGTAGTTCCTGCAATCAATGGAAATATTTATTTTCATAACTTACAATGCATTTCTGATCAACATTTTTATCTCGCAGTCTTTTTTCAAACCTGCCTTGTTTAAATTCCCTTTTGGCATAACTGATGCTAGCTGGAAAAGAAAAAATTCTGGCTTATGTACTGGATAAAAGATATGGTGTTTTTATTAAAAATACTTTAAAGGTTGAAACATCTGTCTGCAAGTTGGGAAGGTGATTTTTTTTTTTTCAGTGGTACTTTTACTGGTCAGAATCCTCCATATGACTTCCATATGACTTCCAGCCTTTGTCACCCTGCTGTGCATAGCCATTAAATAATTAATATATTACTGAAAATTATGTTCAATTATAGATTTGTGGCATCTAGAGGAAAAAAATCAACTCACTAGTAGTCTGCTCATGGAGCTTTTTCCTACCTCACTGACTGGCATACTGCCTCAGTGGTTCTGCTTACACTTCCTAAAGAATCTCCAAAGCTGCCCTTAGAACCATGTTTCCCATTTTTCATTCTGCAGTCTTCCAAACAGGCAGTCAAGGTCCCTGTGGCTACCTGATAGCCTAGTGATATTCAGGGAAGATAACAGAGAATAAAGGGAGGAAATAGCATATGGAGCCAAGCCTGCATATGAATACTTACAGCCCTATGTCATAAGCACAGAGTTTTGAAGTGCTCCTAAAGCCAGGTTGTCTATCTTCATTAGCCTAACTATGGTTTACATTAAGGCTATACATTTTTCAGAGATAATAAAATTAGAAATACTTGGCTATTCTTTCCTTCAAGGAATCCTGAAAATAACAAAAAACAGGTCAAAGGAATCCAAGGCCTTTTTTTCTCTGATAGTCTAACCACTTAGCACCGCTTTTCCCAGCAGCTCATCCATCTATCTGGACCTCAGTACCATGCAACACAAATTGAAAGGCAAGCAAAACCAAAACCAAATGGTCATACCTATTCTTTTCACTATTACTAGTCAGTGACTCTTATTTAGCACTAAACCATTTGGCATAGATTTTCTTGGCTGTACTGCAGACCAGGGTTATAATCAAGTCATAATCTTACTCTACATAATTATAACATACAGTAAGTACAAAGCTATTATATCTGGAATTGAATGACAAACAGAAAGCAAATCTAATTCCGTTCGTATGAAATCTAGTACAGAGTTCCTTGTTCTTAAGAAAAATGTCCCTGTGTATCTATCAGCTGGTAACAAGAAAAAATACGGAATAATACCTGACAAATGCCTTTTTTCCATATGAGTTCGTATCTGTGGGTATATACATTAATGAATATCCTGGTGTTTTGGTTTTTTGGGGGGTATTTTGGTTTCGGGGGGGGTTGTTGGTTTTTTTTTTGTTTATTTTTTAAGTGATTAGGAGCCTTGGGTGATAGTTTGCTGTACATATTTCTCTATGAGTTTCCTGCGTTTGAACTTTGTGTTCAAACTTTAATATGAGTCTATAGTCTCTGCATCAAAGGCACAGAGAAAATGACCCAAGGGAATCAAAATGCTTTTACCAGAAGTCCTTCTGCATGTCTGCTGTTCTGGTTGCTTCATAGTTATGGGCGTGTTTTATGTAAGAAAAAGAAGTAAGGAGGAAGAAAAAGAGGTGAAGAAAAAGAGGTATAGCGAGGAAGAAACCATCCTCGGTGCCCTCTTCGAAAGTGAGCATTGATGACAGGATAATGTTCAGTAGCTAGTACAGGAAGGAAACCTTAGAGTGTCTCTGTACACTGTTACAGACACAATGAAGCCTACATGAACCGATTTTGGCAGAGAAGAGGGTTAATATCTTTGCCATATTGTTAGAAAAATGATTCGGCAAATGTACACTTCTGAACTCTTGTGCTTTTTTCTACTCTGATCAGGATGTTTCTGGTTTTACTTCTCAACTTGCATTTATAATTATTATTAAAACCTCAAATCAGGCAGCCTGAGGAAGAAAGTGAAATTGATTTGGATCTGCCTTGGTGGAGACAGGAGAAAATTTAGAGAATGGAACATCTTGCAACAATGGGTGTAAAGACATCATTTGCCATCTTTCTCCTTCTGGTTCTTCTATAATCTTCTGGTCCTCCAAGCCTTTTTTCTCTTTCTAGCTACATTCCTGCAAATTATTATGTTGACACATCGCCCAGAAGATGCAGGCTTCAGGAAATCCCTTTTTAAAATGAATGCTATCATAGTGAACAAGAGCTTTGTCTTTGTAAATTTGGGTAGTGTACAAGTTCAACAGGACTCTGATACAGCCCAATTCCTGACTGCCAGGAGAGGGAGCTAAGCAGCAGGAAACTTTCTTTCCCTGAATAAACAAATAAATTAACAAATGTGGGACTTGTTTTCTTCCCACTTTATCTGTCCTCGCATACATGCACACACTTCTTCCTCGAAGCTGTCTGTGGCTGCTGACTTCTTCAATGGCGTCTCTGTTACATACCTGACAAACTCAGTTGTATAAGACTTTGTTACTTGGAAAATGTACATGTATTCCTATAAAAGCACTATTCTCAGCTTCAAGGTTCAAAACTTTTTACTTGTGAGTTACTGCAGAGTGAAATTACTTCATAGGTATGAGGAGGCTTGTAAGAAGGAGGGAGAGAAAAGAGAACAAATAATGGAAAAAATATAGGTTTGGGTGGTGGGGGGGGAGGGGGGAAGCTCAGGTAGAACAGATTTTTTTCCTTGCACACATTAGCAGGAGCCAGTAACAGGTCAAGAGAGAGAACCTACTACAAGGCATAATCACTAAAGTGCCTGTTGTAGTCCAGGAAGCAGAGCTGAAATAGCTACAAGATCAATAGCATTAATGCCTCAGGTGGGGTCATGCAGTCAAGGCTGCCAGTCGTCCTGTCAGGCACTGTGCTGTATGACACACCCTGCTCAGCTCCTCAGACTCCTCCATAAATGGGTGTTGAAGTGCCAAAGTTCAGGTGTGGAGACTACCTAGACTAATGTTATCTTCATTCCTGTGTTTAACAGTTACTGAATTGCAGCAGAAGGGAGTTATTCTGAAAATTTGATGTTGCACAACTTTATCAAGACTACCTCACCTGTGAAAATCAACAAACCTCTGAGCCCAGAAACAACTGTATTTGTAGTCTGTGGGGAAAAAAAAAAAAATAAAAAAATTGCCCTTGCTCGTGTATACATAGGTAAATACAAATTTTTAAAAATAAGACTATTTTTAGTAATAAAACCCATAAATGAAATACTGTAGAATATCTAGTGGAAAACATATCCATCCAAATTCATGTTTTGGTTTGTCATACCATCCAGTCTTATCTGAATGGCTGCCTGCATGAATTAATTTCGCATGGACCTATTTCTAATGATAATTCATCTTAAGAGTTCTAGAAATGGAATACTGCCACTAAGAATTTCCTCCTGGGGAGTTCTGAATTATAATGTAGGAAATACCCAAGCCTAATATTTCAACTATTTGTAGCTGTTAGAGTAAAAGTTAATGAGGACACATATAGCAAATTAAAAAGCAAAATCTTTAATTGCCTGTACATGAGCAGACAAGACTCCCTCACAGAACACAAGGAAGAAGAAAAGGTGCAGAACTCCAGGTTTTTTACCAATATGAACTTCTGAGTTGTGTAGGACTTCAAGGTAGCCCAAAGTCATTGACGGCCCAAACATATTTTTATAAGAAAATATCCCTGCTTTCATTATAAAATTGCTGATTGCTGAAAATTTACTCCAGATGGTGACCATCATGATATTTTCACTCCAGTGGGTAAAGGGGAACAGATGAACACCTCCAGGACTCATATTAAATGGAGTATTGCACCTACTAGCAAAGGGTTATTGGTGTCTTTATTAACCTTGCCCCAAGGCCTACTCTAGATTTTCACCAGTCTAATGCTGCAGTGTTCAAAACTTAACAAATTTGTCAAACAGTGAGAATGATCTATTTAGTATGGCAGCAAATTAACTCCCTAGTCTTTCATCCCCAAAAGCTGTTCTCATATCTTAGGTGAAATAGGTTTGATGGATCTCATCCAGGACTCCATAAACTCATCAATGTACCATGTGATGATGTGATGCTGGTTTGAGAAAGCCGGAAATGGCAGATGAAAAGAATCTCACATGAGGAGCTATCCAGAACATTTCAACAAAATGCATTTTCATTAAAATATATTATTTCACTGAAGTAAAAAACTTGCATGTAGATTTGTCAGTTTTGATAATGTTTTCAATAGGAAATGTGCCTGAGGCCCAGTGTTTTCTGATCCTTTGTGACCAGAGACAGAGAGAAAAAGCTATAGGGAAAGAATAACAAATTGACTTTTTTACCCAAAAACCTAAGTTTGGACACAACTCCACCTCATAAAAGTATTTGTAAAATAGTGTTTACATTCCACAACTTAAAACCGTGAAAATTATTGTAGAATTATCTGCCTCTGGACAGCTGCACTTAATACAGTGAAAGAAATAGAAAGATAATCTTTCCTTGCCTTCTTGACCATTTTCCAGAGGGCTTACAGCTTTCCTTGACAAAGCTGGACATGACTGTTTGAGAAAAACTAATAATACTAAATTAATTTCAAATAATTCCCCTTTTGGAACACATTCATTCTGTACTGCAGTTAACATAATGCATTTTGTACTAAGAAAAAATGATGGCAACCTGCTGTTTCTTTGCAAGCAAATTCGTCCCTACCTATAAATTATTCTACACTGTGGAGCAAACAGTTTGCTTTTATCTAGAGATATGTGGGCAGCCTGGCAAAACGTCTGTGGAGAATTTGAAAAAGCTGCTTTTAGTGACCTAAGTGGCTAAACATTGCTGCTTTGGAGACAACATTTTGACACATTTTAAATGTGTTGCATGGTGCTACATCATTGATGAGATCCTGTACGGCGTCACATTACCTTGTGGGGTATGGCTCATTTAGGATCTTAGGCAAATGAGCGTGGGTTGTCATATTCTTGTCTTCCATATTTGTAACATATGGCCTGGAAAGAAAATATGGAAGGAGCTGCCCCTCAACTTCTTAGGCACCTCAATATAAATAAAGTTGAAAGTGTCATCATACGTTCATCTTTCCAACAAAGGCAGATGGAGATCTCTACTTCCTATTTTAATATTACTTGGCATGCTGCTCCTTCACAGCTCTAAGAACTACTCCATAAACACTTCTAAGGAGCTATCAAGAAAGATTAATAAAGTTGTTTGCACTCTTAACTTCTGCTTCAGACAACCTGCTGTGTATGGTGTAGTCACTTAGTTCCCCAGATACAGCACAAATCCTGCTTTTATAATACAGTTCCTGTAACAGGCAAAATAGAAGGTTATCAAACAAAATTCTTAAATCATTGCCAGATAACCAGTTAACAGAAAAGGAGAAAGATATTAAAATGATGGATGAAGAATGTACAGCTAAGCCTCTGAAATCCCTATTCAGCTAAATAGCTGAATTATTTATCAGCTGTACAATATCTCAGCATCGACAGTGCCTGACAAGAGCCTGGGGATCTGGATTTCTTATCTTTTCCCAGAGATCCAATTACACCTTTCTGTATGCACAGGTCTCCACCTGCAATGTGCAATAATCTCACTGCACCAGATATGACACAGCACTTCATACAGGAAACAACTTGTGCTCACATATCATCAGGAAAAAAAAATCGACAATATTAAACACTAAAGGTATACCTGCAACTGTAACTGTCTTACAGCAATACAAAAACATCCATACACTGGTTGTCTGGACACCAGTAAACCAAGTGATTTTTCTAAGTACAAAGAGGAAAGAAACACCAGAGGCAGTAGGAGAGAAGAGTCTAACAAGGATACAGACCATTAACCGATTTTTTTAACCTCACTTACTTTTGTTTGGTTCTGCTATTTATTTTTTGGTAATTGTCATTCAGGATTCCAGTAACTCTATGATAGTAACTATTTTCACCGAGAGACTCTTGTTGTGCCTTTTTAGTATTGCTGGCCAAATACATTCCTAAGAATGTATACATCTGAAGATTAAAAGGATTGAAGAAAATATGATAGGATTAAAGAATTTCTTTGCAGCAATGGGGATGTGAATCCTCCCAGTTCTTGATCCTGACAGAGAGCTAATTTATTGGCACTTTGTTCTGATTTGGTTCTCATTTAGTGAAAGGATACACTACTACCTTTCCCAAAGAGCCATTCAGATCTCCCATTTAACCTTGAAAGTTCTTTGAGAAAAGAAGGCTGCGTGGGACAGAATTTAACATGGGGCAGCTTCAGTTTTAGGTACAAGTAGAAATAAGAGCAAGCTAGAAATAGTAAATAGACATCTCTAACACAGTGATTCTCAGCTGTAGAATTAGAACCACAAGAATCTCATGAGAACTCTTAAGGGATCATAAAATAATACACTGCAGTGTTAGCCAACAGAGCACTGTTCCTGCAGGATGAAGGAGCACCGATCATACGTTTAAACACTGACTGCAACAGTTTACATCAACCAAGAAACTACTATCTGCCTTTAATTTCTGGCAGCAGCTCAGTTCCCTGGGGAAGAAGAGACAGAGTAGAAGAAATGGTGTTTACGTCTGCAGTTATGATTTAAGTCACTTTTCAGTCTTCCTTCTGCTGTACTATTTCCTTGAAGGAGCAGAGATGCTGCCAACACAGAAGGTGCTCAAAGACAAAGCAGAGCCAAACGGACATTAGCTCCAGAACCTGGATGTGTTGCTCCAGCCAATTTTTCTTTTGCCCCATGCTGATGACTGTAGGATTGAATATTCTGTGTGAATAGTTTCACCTGATATACCAAGTCACAAGCCTTCTGACCATGAACAGAGAAAGAAGGATACAGTAATGGTAATAGGTCTCGTTTTGTCCACGATGTACTGAGCAGATACACAGGAAAGAGTCTGCCATCTTTTTGCATTTATGAAGAAGCAGCTCAGAATAGGATAAAGCCGTGCTATTCTGTCCTGAAGCTTCTATCATTATATTTCTCAATAACTGCTCTAAAACATTTTAAAAAGAAGTTGTCTAAGCTTATTTCAACTGTAAAGTTCAAAGTCTTTATGTTGAACAAATCCTGACAAAGATGAAAACGAACACAGAAAGCAATTCTACTTTGTTTTTCTACTTCTCCCCTTTACCTTTGAGGTCTGTGTGTGGTTGCATCAGTTTATCAAAATTGCCAGGAAGACCACAAATGACACATACCAATAGTAAAGCAAATACCGTAGTCCTCTGCCATGGTGGGTGATTTTTAGCCACGTGCAGACAGCCAACAAGAGACTTGCAAACCACTTAAACCCTCTAAGTAGCTTTTAAGTGGGTCCTAAGAGGTGCAGAAGCCTGGAGTTGGCCTTCAGCTCAAACGCAAATTCCACCTGACATGTGCCAAATCATTCCAGGCAGCAGAGTCCTTATCAGTATGTGTCCTTGTGCTGGTTTTCAGCACAGTTGTTACTGCAAGGAATCACAAAAGTATTATCAGCATTTTGTGCTTATACAAAACTGGACATCTCAAATGAGTTCAGAAAGGCAGAGAGGCAGTGAACAAAAAAAACTGGGAGAGGCCCAGAGGGAGAAATATATAAAGAAAAAGTGAGATAGAGTTTTAAGCTATTCTACAGGCAGCAAAATATGCCTGCTCAAAAATGCAATTATTGTTTTCTTCTGTTTGCCAGCACTCTTTTTTTTCAGGTCACTGCATGAATCAAATAAGAAGACACTCGTGTTTTCTATGCAGACCTCTGGGTACTTTAAATGAACCACATATAAAGATGTGCTACAGGATTTGGGGATTTGCTGAGGGGTTTTTCTTTGTACTAAAACCTGAGGTAGGTCCCTAATAAAAGTATCTTTGTAAGTATGGGAAATCTTGGATTTTGATTTATGTCTACACTTAAATTTTACATACTAAATGCATAGGTTCTTTACTTACTCTTCTGCTAATAAGGCATATAGCTGGCACAACCCGTTGATGTAGGGTATAAAGTCAGTGTTAGCTTTACATGCAATCCATGGTATTTTCAACAATATTACCTCTGCTTTTCTGCTCTGACCTCTAGATGTTCCTTTTCTATAGGGGGTTATAAATTAAGTGAACTTAAAAGCAAATCCACTTCGATGACCATAGAAATACTGCTATTGCTACATGCGTAACAGCAGGCATGGGCTTGCAGCTTCCTGTTTCATTGCATACACTGGATACATACATGTGTATGTGGAAGCAGAGCAGATGAGGAAAAATACCAAAATACTCTGTTTTATGAAGACGTGAATGGCAGAAGAGCCTATATGCAGCCTGGGAAAAGGATTTTGAGAACTTGAGTAACTGCAGATGTTGCTTTGATTACAAAAAGGAAATTTTCTTATAGTGAAAATCCCTTTTTATTCCACCTCTGTCTTTGGGCTACTGCATCTGTGTTGTGTTATGTAGAACACACAGCTTAGACAACAAAGTGGCACTGACGATTATAATAAATATAAATGGGGAAAATCATCTGAGGCTTCACCCACCATCACTCCCATATGCCTTCAGTTTGGATTTGGCAAGAATTTGTCAGATATTTCACTCCAGATATATCTAGACATCTCTGACCCATTACAGCAAATAGCTGACCTTAACTCAAAAAGTAGTGTGAAGTAGTAAAGGACAAAAAATAAAAATTTATTATTTATTTTTTACATTTATTCCGATGGATAAGACTTACTGACTCATATGAGTTTAGCCCACAACAGTTGAGCTTGTTTACTGTAAAGTATTATTTTAGAAATTCTTTCCTCCCCATTTGAATCAAAATAAACTGCATTTCCTAATACATCGTATGGTATTGTACCAGAGATGCTGCCACGTGCTCTATCCAAACATACACTCAAACTAACCCACCCTGGCAGCAACTACCTTCAAGGCTTTTGAGTCTCTTGGGAGGTATTGTCCTCCTCTGTTCCAGTGAAACAGAAAACTATCCTGTGTTCAAGAGAAAAAAAAATCTGTATCTACATTCACTGAAAATATTTCAAGCATTAGCCCTCTTTTTAAAAAAATTACTCAAATCTTCTGCTTAGGGCTTATATAAAGGAGGAAATCTTGTCAAAGCAATAGTGTTATTATTACTAATAACCAACTACTTTTAAAGCACAGACAAGGAACTGGCTAAGCACATGTCAATGTTTAAACAATTCCATTGTGGCTGTTCTGGTCACTTTCTGAGTTCCCTTCCCACAAATCACTGGGCTGCACTGGAACAAAAGAAAATGTGAGCTGATTTGAACAGGTACCTGCAGCAAATTAACTGCAAATATCAGTCTTCACCTGGGAAGCTTCTGACTCACACTCCCTCACAAGAAGCATTGAATTAGGAAAATTCTTGCATAAAAATCATATTTTGAATACCAAGAGACACAAAGATTCATAAAAATTCGTAAGGCATCTGTAAAACAGGTAACAAAAAATATTCCTTTACACAGAAGATAATGAAGTGAAAATTTCTGTGGAAACAGTTCCACAATTTATTGGTCTTTAAATAGGTTCCCTTAAAGAGAAGAGAAAAGGATGCATCCTTTAATATGTCTAGTTCTACTATTTCAGGCACTTCTGGATGTATACGGGAGGAAACTGAATGGCAAAAATGAAATCCAAAAATTTCTTGTCTTTGTTGGAAACAAAACACTGAGATTGATGGACTTGCTCTGTCTCAGCTGAGAATTTCTTGTTTTAATCAGTTATATCTTACGTTCTGAGCTAGGAACTGAGCAGAACAGAAATGCAGCATGCCTGGACCAGTCCATTACATTTCCAGAGTATTTGAGACAGAAATTAGATATGGTGCCATCCTGTAATGTATCTGATAGCTTAAAAGTCATTGAAACAGCTCAAATTCTGCATTTTGAAATTCTTGATGGTTGCTAATGACCATAAATATAATGTTAAATCTAAACCAACCAAATAATGTATTCTCAGGAGCATTCCAAATGCAACGAGGAAGGTGACTTTACTGGTCTATTTTGCTTGTAAGGCCATGAGTTTTTAAGGCAAGTAAGAAAATAAAATGGTAAAATGATGATGCAAAAATATGTTTCCAGGGCTAAGTTCTGGTTCCCTAAATAGAAATGTTCTGCTTTAGCTTTAAAGGACTGGAAACTTTATACAGTGAAGTAGTGACCATAGAAGGAACTGAAACATATCATCATGTTTTATATTCTCTTCTTCAATGACCTCTGCACCTTTCCTATAGAGAAAAACCCAAGCCAAAATGTCTGTATATAGAATTGTATTGCCTTGAAACTCAGACTGTTTTGAATCTAGTGTTTCAGGCAGAACACACCTAATTTTTTATTTAATTTTTATTTATCTAATTTTTGTTTAAATGCTTTTTTTTCTATTCTATTTGTAGTCTTTGTGTTATATAAATGGGATCTTTCTTCTCAGTGAAACTTTGGTGAAAGAGGTCATCAAATCATCTGCTATATAAAGTCTACATGAAATCTGTGAACTTTCTAGGTTATGTCTTTTCCTTTTTGACTGCTGGGAAGGTTGTCAAACACAATTTGAAGAAAGACTTGCTCACCGTCTCACTTCACCTTCTTTGAGGTAAGATATTTAGAAATATCCTCATCTTCCACTAACATATAGAATCCATAACTTTACTTGTGTTTCAGTGTAAGGAGAGTTTAGAAATAACATCTCCCTTTCTAAATTATATACTTATCACTAAGAAAATTTCAGAACAAATATAGTGATAAAAAGAAACAAAAGCAGAGGGTAACCACACCTTTTCTTCTGATGCTGGGCTTGATTCCATTCTATCACCATCCATAACACATCAACATCCATCCTGATCAATGTCTGTCCCCCTTTGTGGATGAACACTCCAAAAACTTCCACTACTCTCTGCCATCGTTAGCCTAAGCAATAGCAATCACAATTTTTAAAGTCTATTTTCCAAGCAATCACTATTTTCCTGCTGTTTAAATGTCCTATAAATAAATAAATAAATAAATAAAATCCAGAGACAGTCTCTTGACAGCTGTGGTACTGGCACTTAGTAAATTCTTGGTAACAGCAAACATTAATTATTTATTTTCTTCTCTGAAAAAATGAAGTTACACATTTGTGATCCCATAAGATAATTTTCTTTCCATGTTATATTTGCAGCCTTTCTCTCAGGGAGTCAGGTCAGATTTTGCATCAATTACTGCAAGACATAGTAAACATCATCTCAGAATATTAACACAGCCATGAGAGTTCAGACACTGCTTTATTCCTAAAGCATAATTATATCCCAGGATCTGTTGGGGACAGTCATAATTGTCATTGTACACAACATTATTCACCTTCTCATCATCCTTTCTAATCCAGACTGGGACAGTAGTGTCCAGTCATCAGTCATTAGAATGGGCTATGAGTATGGTGAAAAATGAGGTGGCAACTTAAGGCTATTCCTCAGGAGAAGTAGAGTCCAAAGTGGTGTGAAGAGGAGGCAATACCTTTGTGATGGTTTCTTTTTCCTGACGCCAAATCTTTGATTAAACACTGAGCCAGAAGCAGTCAGGCAGGCCTCTAAAAGGGGAGTTTGGAGAGACTATTGTCACTCCACCGATAGAAAAAGACCTCCATTCTTCAGTCACTCTTCTTGGTAGATGCTGGTTTTTTCTGTGGCAAGCTCTTTGGATGAAAACTACCTTACAGTTAGAAGCAGTAGATAAAGACAGGATGGAAAATAAGACCGTCCTTCTAATGTATGGCAAGTAGAATACCCCTAAATGGCACTGTTTAATCAATAAAGTAATTAATTTTTCTAAGAAATGCCTGCACATCCCTTAGCATTTGCATTTGCATTCCTTATTTTCATACATGCAATCACAAAGTCTTGCGTCTCAGGGAAGACAAGCTAAAGTACTTCTGGACCCACTGGTTCAAGGAGAAGATGCCATAAAAGACATGACAAGCATATTAAGATTCACAGTAAAATCAGGTTGCAAGTCAGAACCCATAATCAGACATAACACCAGTGGATGTGTTTCTTAAACTCAATAGGAGCATTAAGTAAATATGACTGATTAATTCAATTATCCTACCTGGCTTCCTACTTAAATATTTATGACAACTCTATCTCTCCCAAGCATAATAAAAGGCAAAATGAAGCTAAGAACCTAAAAAACAGCATTCTCCATCAAGTTATGTGGGTAGGATGTCCCAGATATCTCACTACAAAAGTAACAAAAATTAACAAGATGAAGTGTTCTCTGCTGCTTGTGTTCAACAGGCAAAGAAACAGGGTTTGGAGCAGTACCGCAGACTTCATTAGGCAGTATCATGGTAGAAACAGAGACATCTTGCTATCCTGGTACTTTTTTTTTAAACTTCTATGGTTTTTGATTTCCCTTCTCAAAATAAAGAATCAAAAGGTCGGGCCTCATATGGTTACATGCTAGTTTTGTGAAGGTTTTTTTTGTTAATACCAGCTACAGTCAATTATATTCACCGTAGTGCTCATTTACTCACGTCAGTTTGGGGTTTGCAAGCTCTGTCCTGGAACAGCAGCACTGGCCATGGCTCTGAGCAGATGGCTGTCAGCAGGAGTGGAGCTAATTCCCTGGTTCATCCTTACGCTATGGCAACATGGCCCTGAAAGGACCTCCTGGGTCACAGAGCCCAGACTCCTGCTCTCACAGCCAACCCTGCCACTGAAAGGTAATACCTCAGCTAGGAGCTGACCTGTGCCTTGTTCTTCCTGCTGTGATCCCTCCCTGGCTTCTCTGGGGACATGAGAGTATGTGCTTCAGCTGCTTCTGTTCCCAGGGTTAGCTAGAGATCCCTCGCAAAGTCATGGCATGACAAGCATCGTTGGCCTCCTCCTGGAATTCAAAAAGCATTTTTGCTTTTCAGTTTAGATTGAGAAACTGGGACATGGGGCTGCATGTTCTGGGTTCAGCTGTGAACTGCATACAACCCTGTGGCAAATGTACATATTGCAGAATGTAACTCAACTGCACAGCCAGTATCAAAAGCAGCTCAGACTTTTCCAAGAAATATAGGATAAGACCCAGTATATTGGATATAGGAGAGTAAGGCCAAGGGCTTGAGGATAACACATAAGTGTGTGATTTAGTACACATAATTGTACTAGCTTGGGTGGTTATTCTGAGCTACCTCCATGATGCCTTCTTGCCCCCTTGGAGCAGACCAGAATGAGTACGACCCAGTGAGGCCCAAATCTGCCTTGGCCTTTGGGATTGGTGGTGTGGCTCTACACAAGACAATGCTAGATCTTCTGCAGAGTTAAATTAAGTTGCTTAAGGGTTGCAAAGTGAGACAGGAGAACAAGTAAAATTAAAAGTTACAAGTTCCTGCCTCTCAGTCTGCATTCAATCAATAAAACCACATGTCCTCTCTGCTTAGACATATAGCTTTGAAGACACAGCCCTTAATGGCCTGAGATTTGACTGTTCCAGCTTTGTTATTTTGGTTTGTTTTTTCCTTTTTGCCTTTACTACCAACCTCAGACAGAGTCATTCAAAGCTAGTAGAGAGAAGAAGACTGGTGTCACAGTAGGGAACTCAATTTAATAAAAGCACTTGCAGATTTTTTTTTGTTTCTTGAAAGCATGTAAATAGACAGTATGATTTACAAGGATACAGGGAAACAAGCACACAGCTTCCCCTGATGTTGTGGTTAAGACAGCTTGGAAACTACAGTGCTGTGCAGAGAACAGCACAAACACACTGCAGAAAGCCAAGGCAACTATTCAAATCCATCTTTGTTTTAAGCACCAGCTATTAAAGTGACCATGCTGGTTTTACCTTGTTCTCTTTGACAGTGGGTGACAAAAGGTTTTTTAAATGCTGAAAAGTTGCAAGTCTGTCTTTTCTGAATTGCAGAGGGAATTTGTCTTCTTGACTTTTGAATAACAATAGTGTGAAACCCTGAAGGAATAGTTGCACACACTGTGTCAAATATGCATGGTAGAAAGAAAAATGAAATAGAAACCTGGAGTATTGAGACTCATATAGATCAAAAGTGCCTAGATTATACAGCATGCAGGTTTTAATGTGGCTTGAATGAGACATGGTAGAGTTAATGGCAAATATTTTACTACATGAGCAAAAAAAATTAACCTCATGTTGCTAATGCTGCAGATTATCCCAATACCTTGATTCAACTATGCCATGTGGACAACTTTGTGCCAAAGTTAAATAATCTTTCTGTCTTTCACCACTTCCTGCAACTCTTTTTACTATTCATTGGATGAGCCATCTTAGACCACAAATGGAGAAAAAAAATTGCAATAGCGAAAAAAGAATATCTTTTATTCTGTTCCTGGAGTGCTCTTGATTCAAACACAATTTTCTAAAATATATGTATGATTTTGAATTGTACAATAAAGTCTTCTGCAAATTACAGCTATGAGATGGCTTATTATTGAAGTTGTCATTAATTGCAGTTGGTCACATTAGTCACGTGAAGAGCTTTTGGGTTCGTACTCCATGCTCAGAATTTCTAGGATTGATTTGCTGTTGGAAATGCTCATAGAAAGCTATGTAAGACAAACTCAGCACAACAGCTTACTATTGACTGTTACAGTCCTTCTCAAGAATATTGTAAATGTGCCCAAAAAGAAAGGAAAAAGGAATTCAAATATATTTCTCCCATTTTCAGGAATTTCTGCTTCCAGGGCCAAATTCTCCTGTGATGAAAATGGCCATTTTATTGTGCTCATCTGGCTGAGGACATACTGCATAATATTTTGACACTTCAAACTGAAGTCTTCAAATGTACATTTGAAGAAATCAGTAAAAAGGAGATGTATAATTCTTAGCACTTTACAAAGGTTTGGGTTTTTTTTTCTTTTTGGGTTTGTTTCTAGACTCATCTAAGATTTGTGGAGAAATATTAATTTTTTAAAACGGATGCCACAATGTGATAATGAAGTTTGAGAATATGAATGTTCTTCCTCTCTTAAAAAAACAAAAAAACCAAACCAAACCAAACCAAACCAAACCAAACCAAACCAAACCAAACCAAACCAAACCAAACCAAACCAAACCAAACCAAACCAAACAACAACAAACAAAACAAAACAAAAAAAAACAAACCCAAAAGCAACAAAAAACCCAATCAAACAAAACCCCACACTCTCTGCTGTAACTTTCTTCCCAATGTCATGTGCTAATAGGTCATCATAAAATCTGTCACCTGTATGCTTTGTCAACAAAATTGACATCGATGCTTTTGGCAGAGTGTTAAAAAGGCTTTACTGTGAGTTATTTTATGGTTTAATTTTGAATATTCAAGTTATATAATGTTCTACTTCTCATATTTTCTATTTTTGAAGTAGGTTTATTTGCACTAGGCTGAAAGACTATGTTCTTTAATTCAAGAGAAGCCAGAAATTTTTAAAATTGGTAAAAGAAGTTGGTCTATAGGAAATATATAATTTTGAGAAACCACTACAAAATTATCGTCATGGATTCCTTTCCCATGTATGAAGTTTCATGGCTCTGATTCTCTTCTACTGCCTTTGAAGTCAATGGAAAATTTCCCATTAGTTTCAGTAGGCCCTTTGTTTTATTTTCAGAAGTATTTTTTAAAGTTTCCCATTTTGAAGTTCCCATGATTTGACCTCGGGTGTAACCTTGAGAGAATTTTTGTGCCCATGAACAGAGAGAATTACTGAAGTCAATGAGCCTGGAGGGCTGGACCAAATATCCTCATTTATAGTGCTATATTCTGTTAACTGCATAGAATGCCAATCACTTGACTTGATTTCTCCATCCCACTTTATAATTCGAGATATGTAGCTGTGCAGCTTATGCAATAGTTATCCTGCTAACAATGGCAGCTCAGTAGAAAAACAGTTAATACTTTGTGGAATGACAAGGACATAAAACTGTAAGAGAATAGTTTCAGTATGTTAGGGAAAAATAGCAAAAAGGCAATTTTCTCCAAGTTTCTTGGGACTATTCTGAACAACATTTAGTGTAATAGCCTTGAGAGAAATATTTTCAAGAAAGTAGCTGAAACTTTGTTTTACATAAAATCAGTTGATTCAGGGAAGCAATTATTGCTGCATCAAGGGATTTTTTAAAGACCTGAATAATAAACAAGATAATGGGCTCTATCAGTTTCATGGGATATTTAAGGGTGCAATTCACTTTTCAAAAGGAAAATTTATCCTAAAGTTTCATCTGGTGATGCAGTGCACCATCCTGTGCTGTGTAAAATCTCACTGCCATGGTTTGATTTAATTGAAAGCAGAGATAAAAGCACCACTGCTATTAAATGCAGTCTTACTAATTAATGTCAGCCAAAGCTTTAACTCATTCCAGGTATTGTTGTATTTTATTTTTACTCACATCTTTCTCAAAAAACCAATGCCCCCTCCACCTCCTCCATCGTGATGAAGGTCTCTTTGGTACTGGCATAATGCCGAGGAAGAACCCAATTGGAACCCTGTACTGGATGTTCTTTCCCCTATTCTGTAACAATGACCTAAGTTCACACACACACACGTCTGTATTTTCACCTTTTCATTGCCTTTTTCTCTACTGCACATTTGTTTTACATTCTTCCACCCTCATCTCTGCACTCCCCAATGTGAAGCACAATCCATTTCAGGAGGTTTTTGTGGATTTCAGCAAGCGTGGACAGGCTTCTGACTGATATTCTCTCCCTCCTGTGACTTACATAAACTAAATGGCATTTGGATTTCTGAAAGAACTGTATTTGCTTAGAAACTAAATACTCCTTTTACTCTAAATTTTTCAAAACAGAATTTCTAAGGGTTTTTTTTATCCCTCTTAAATATCAAAGTAATTGTGTCTCAGCAGCTCCAAGTTCCCCTTAGATTTGTGAGCTGAACATTTTGTTTCCTTTAGTTTGCTGATATCTTGCCGAAACAGCACCAGTGAAAAAAGCATAGCAAATAAATCCATCTTTTTTGAAAGAGGTCTTCTCTGCTAAATAAATGGATTTAAGGATGTCCAGGCTCTACCCGTAGGAGATAGCAAGAGCATTTAACACTTATTGAAAATGTACTTCTGTGCTGAATTACTTTTCACCTCTCAAGTGTAGTAGAAACATTAGGTAACGATGCTCCAGTCCAAATGAAGACCAGCAAATGCATAATCAAGAAGAAATGAACATTAGAAAACCTATAAAACCCCTGACATGCAACTAGGCCAGTTCGTTGCACTTGGTCTGACTTGATTTCATCTCCAAGTACAATAGTATCTAGCAGACACTTCCCTGCTGAGGGCCAAATATGCAAAGGCTCTCTTGACCTACTGATTTTAATAAAACATGTTTAAATGTGTCTTTAAATGTCTAGGTTAGGAGAGGCTAGGTATCAAAGGAGTACTGGATACCTGGAAGTAAGCACCACATAATATATATCTGCTTGCAATGAGCTAAATGAAGACATCACTAAATTTACTATTTTTACTGGAAAAGTATTGCAGATGGTGAATTCAGGAATCAGGAATGAAAAGATAGTAAAGGACTCAAAAAGTATGGAAAGAGCAGCATATCATGAGACATCTTTTAGGGTTACAAGTAAAATATTTTCAAGTAGACTTCCCTTCTGTAGTTAGGAACAATGCAAAAATGCATACAACAGAGAAAATAAATTGTACATCAATAAGGTCTCAAAAAAGAATAAGTCAAATTCTATAGAAAAACAGGATAAACTCGTGGTAAGAATCCTGCTTATCTAATATGTTACTACCTGCATGGGTCTGAAAATGTTAGATTTCTTGATTGCATTATATTTGTTTCAAAGGCTTTGATGGTCTCCTATTGTATATATTTGCCCTTCTGTTGAGATTAAAAATTCTGGGTTTGGGACATTTTCTACCATTAACTGCTGGACAACAGTTGTGAGGGGGAGAAGGAATGGATGCGCTTCTCTCTTCTGTGCACTCTTCTGTGTTCCTTGGAGCAGCACAGTCTCTTAAGTGCACATTCGACAAGGATGAAAAAAATTGCTTTCAGTTAAATCTATTGTCAGGTTTGGGTTTTAACCCATTTTCTCACTCCACTTATATTTAGAGAGAAGGCATTATTATCCTTCCTAGTGTGGGTAGTATTCTACTTCCTATGCTTACATGGGGGACCACATGGTGAGTTTCCTTTATTAAATTCACAAGTAAGAAGTTGCTTTTACTTGTGAGCCCCTTATTACTTGGGCTGCCAGAACTGTTTTGACTTTTTGTCTTAAACTGGGCTTTAAAACGAATTTTCTGGCCTGTAGCTTATAATCATAGGCAAAACAACCAATGTGAATGGTTGCAAGGCTCCTTCTGGTATTTTTCTACCAATACTAGCAATACCAATGCAGAATCAATATTCTCCTCACACCTCTACTGAACATAATGCTGCTGCAAAGGCTGTGTATATACCTGGATCTCACATGACCTAGGCTCTCATATCTCTGCTTCACTATAATGTCTGACCTGTAGCTTTAAGGTAACTCTGCTACTTGCAAAACTTAGAGGCACTCGATTTTTGTCTGCCAGAGAAGAGCTGGACTGCAAGACAAGTTCAGAACATACCTCTACAGGGGAAACAACATGTGCATGAAAAATCATTGAAGCATTGTTAGAGCCATGCAGGAGCTCCCTTGCTTCACTTACAGTGTGAGCAGAACAGGATGTGGACATATGTCAGATTGTGGAGTTTACAGGGAGGGCTTCAGTGTGTCCCCAGTCTCAGTGATGGGTGTTCAGCCCACCTGCCTCTTCTTGGACTAATGGGGAGGAAAGCATCTACAGATGTCCAGGCTCTGGCCTTCATCTACACCTCAACTATTATAACCACTGTCAAAAGTGAAAAATGTTCTCAGAACATTACCGGCAGCTTCAGACAGATTAGAAAAGGTGTGTACTTTGTCTGATTATATAAAAAAGGAGAACAGAAATTGCAATGTTTAACACTTTGTATTACAGTCAAATCAGAAATTGAATTGTTTGGGAAAAAAAAAATCACAGGGTTATCTCTTAACTAATATCAGATTTCTGCTGTAAATAAGACAAATATGGAAGTTTCTGAAAGAAGGGCTCACTGTAATCTTTGTAATAAATTCCTAGCCAACTTAAATATAGAATTTGCAATTAGCTACTACTATAATTATTGAGTCAAAACCCAGATGGGACTTCTAGAAGTGAAAAATCAAATTCTGTAGTTACATTGATTAAAAATATAGAGATAACTAATGCTAGGACTATGTTCAAATGCTTGTTTGGATATTTTAATGACATTCCCCATTTTCAAGCATATAATCCTAATAATGTTCACCTGTGTTTTCTAAATGGCAAATTATTATACCTACCACTTAAGAGACCATGATTACACAAAGAAAATAATATCTTAACCCATGAAGGAAGAACCGTCAAAAATTAATGAAACTTAGAGGTATGGCAGGGAAGCTCTGAGTGAGATCAGGAAGTTTTTCAGTCTAAGAGCTGTTAGCAGTGCATGTATCCCAGTGACAGTTGATTTACATGCCCCTTTACATTTAAAAGCATGTTGTAAACATGAACGATTCACCAAACACTCCTGTAGGGTAGATGAACACTATAGAAGAACTAGCTGAAGCAGAAAAGTGAATAGCTGTATTTTGAAGATTTTGAGCAACCACAAGATTTCTAATAGGATTTTAGATGTTTTGCACTTGATGGTATGTACTTTCCATCTGTGCATATTTTCTGGGGAAAAGTTCTGAATCAATGACATTAAACACCTTTGTACTGCATTGCTATAATTAAATTTTAATTGTAATTTGGATTTGAGTACTGTTTAGAAATGATTGATGTTTTCAGTGTTCATGCAAACCAGCATCCTCCTACTACTCATCTGGGATCGGTGACCTCTGAGTGTTGACTTCAATCAGTCTCACAATTTTTCACAGAGAGAACCACTGCACCTCTGCTTGGCCAAGTTCCCATCAACCACCCTAGCTCTCTGGAGCCAGGAAGGTAGGTAGTAAAGGTGGAACTGGATTTACACAGATGTGGATTAATATATATTCTTCTGGACATATATTCTGAAAAAAAAAAAGGTGCCATGGTCATATTCACATCGCCTAGTTAAGGTCTTATAGTTACCAATAGCTTTAAATATCTAGTAAATCTGGAAAAAAATTATTAAGGCTGAGGTAAGATGCTTTGGAAAATATTAAGAGTTCTATTTGTCATTATGATTAGAGAAAAAAATATTTTAAAATTATAAAATTCAACATAGTTCTCATTTTCACATGGGCTTTTTGAGGTACAAACAGAAAATAATCAGGATTTAGAGCTAGGATAGTTCGGATTCACCACAAGGCAGTAAGGGTCAAATGCAATTAGCCCTAGCTTCCACATCAAAGTCAGACAGATCTATAAGAGTTTCTGCATGACCTGTTCCTAGCTTCAGCCTATAAAAGATTGGATTGGAAAGAATGTCCAGAAAAGAACACAGACTGTAGATATGGTATTAGATTAATATATGAGGAAATTATTTGGTTGAAATCTTTGAAAATAGACTACAAAATCCCTCAAACTTTGGCATGTTACTTCAAATTAATCTCAGCTGGACCCAACAACTGTTACCAGCTGATGGCAGCTCTGTGTGAAATAAGGAATTAGATTGCAGCACAGCTACCACGGGGTACAGCCAAAACCACAATTCCTGCTTGGAGTGACTGTGCCCTTGTGAGGCCAAAAATCCCCGAACGGTAACAGAGATGAAACTATCCAGTTATTCCCTAGAAGGCCCCTCTGAGATAAGGTGAGGGACAGAATGAGATGATATGTATGTGTGAAAGGAGGATGAAAGCATGGCTCTCGTACTTCCATAGCACCTGTGCTGTATTTCTTCTTTGAATAGAGACATTCATTGTTTAAGACTTTCAGTCTGATAAACCAGCACTACAACAATTAATAATTGGAAAAAGTTGAAACTAAATCTTTTCTTCTCACTTAAATGACAAGATGGGAAAATACAGTACAATATATAGGCATGGTAGTATATTTTCTACTCTGTATCAAAATGAGAAGTCATTTAAATGCTTTTATTCTTAACCTTCCTAATATGATATCAAAGAAAAATTGATCACACTCATATCACCCTTCACCAAAAAATGAAGGGAAACAATTTCTCTATGCTGAACATAGATTTATGTATGACCTCCATTAACATTAATGACAGCCTTTAGCTAAATCCCTAAGCCCTGCGGCAGACATCTACACTTAATAATTTAGTCAAAAACTAAAAAGATGGTGGAATAAGACCTAATAATTATTAAAAAAAAAATCAGTAGAAATCAAACAGTATCAGGAATTGCAACAGCACAAAGGCTGCAGAAATTTGTAGTTTGCAGAGGAATGGGATTGCTGGATTCAGGGTCCTGAAGAGGTAAAAATAGAGCTGTTGTGAAGAGGAGTGACAGAGGTCCAAGAAGCTTAGGAAGCTCACTAGCCTATCATCACCTCCAGAAATATGCCTCCATGATGGTGCAGGCTGGAAGATATGGTACTATTTTCCAGGGATGAATCAAAGTGATACTTTCTGTTTGTGTATTATTTTGTTAGTGGGTAATTAGCTTAATGGGAAGAAATTTATCTGTCCTTGCTTCAGCAAAGGCAACAAGGAAGAAGATATATATGAACAATTCTGTACTTTTCTGAGCAAAAAAAAATTCTCAAAATAATACTTTAAACAGATGAGCTGTTGTTATAGCTGGCTTTATATTAAACACAATTTTACAGCGTAAAAGTTCATTTTTTCAGTTTTCCTCTGTCTCGCCACGCTGTAAGTGCATGGAAAGAAAAAATGAGACACATGAAGGGATGAATATGTCAGTTTTGGCTATCTAAGCTGTTGTACCTTTTAACAACCTCTGTTCTCTTATCCCACATCTTGTAAGTTAAATCCCATATCAAATCAGACCCCCTACAAATGAGTAGAATTTGATGGAAGCAGAAAGCTAGATTTAATGGAATTATACCAAGAATACTTTTGGGCCAAACTCTGTATAATAAAATTCCTGCCAGTGAAGGTCGTCACAGGAGAAGAAAATCTAATAAACTTTTTTACTCTGTTATCACCTTAGGATTTAACTGTAGACAAACAAATGTCAGAAGATATCATTTCCATGCCATGAGGTGCTGCAAAGATATATATTTTAAATTAAATAGCTATTTGAAAGGCAGAAAATAAGTTGAATTTAAAGCAGTCTGACCCAGTGTAGCTGGGAATCACTAGAATATGGTGAGAGAAAGTATTTTTTACACCTGGAAGAGCTTTGCTACAGGACAGAGCCCTTATGCAGGGCAGGCAAAATGAATAAAAATTTCATCTGCCATGTGTTCTAGGAAAAGGCCAGCTTCTTATAGAGTTGAACAGGAAGAATTAAATCTGAGTATTAATTTAACAAGAGAATTCTCCAAACTGTGATTCGCACCGTGATTCTGTTAAGAAACTCAGATTTGGTTAACATTTGTGTGATTTGGTCAGCATTGTGTGATGTCTGTTTCCAAAAATGTTCAAAACCCTTCTGCACTCATTCAAATCACTAATCACAGGTTTTTTTCTACTTCAGCCTCCCCGTAGTGAAGAATTTTATCTACAGCTTGTAAATTGACACTGAAAATTCTTTTTCCCTCTTGCAGATCAAGAAGCCTTGGCTAACTGGGTGTCCATTTTGTCTTCTTATTTTGCATTCAGTCATATCTATAGTTAGATTATTTCTTTATGACTAAAGAATCATCAGAGAAAAATGTCTACAAAAATTGCAAAGATTATGTTTCACAGTAACAGATGTAATCTAAAAGTTGCATAGCATTAAACAGAGAAGAACTGTGATTTATGATTGATATACTGAAAGGAGTTACAATCACCAAAACAAAACAAGAACACCATTGGAACAGCTGAGTGCTTCTCTTTCTCCCCCTCTTCCCTCTTTCTCACTTGTCTATTATTGAAATCAATACATTGTTGTTGACAGAGTTTATCAGGAATTTCTGGAGGACAAGATTTTAAATATACAGAATCTCATTTTCTTTCACTTATAAATTAAAGAGCTGTACTCATTAATTCCATCATTTTGAAAAAGCAGTGATAGTTCTAAAGAAAATCTGAAGCCTGTTTTCTGAAATTTGTCGATAAGAAATGCATTATATGGGTGTATGTATGTGTATGTGCACATTTTCTTGTGAAGTTTTTTCTCCCAAATATGATAGAGACTTACCCAGAGAAATGGTTTCAAAAGGGTTAAAGTCATAATATTACTGCTGTACTACACTGATGTCAGCAATTTACAGCAGGATGGTGGGTTCCAGTGCCAGAAGCTATGGCACAGGAGAGAATGTTATTTTAACAGCATGATTCTCTATGAAAGCCTGTCATCTTCTGTTCTTGAACCTTTGCTAATGTACTGAGGCGACATGCCCAGATAGAAAAGGAATGTTTTTCAGCTGCTATGTGGTGGCTATTAATATAAATACTGCTATACAATAAATATGATTCCACTGTTTGCCATCATTTTAAGTTGACAAAGACATAGGAATCTCTTGGGACTCTGTGTTTCTAAAGGGCCACAACCTTCGTTCCTTATTCACATGAAACTCTTAATAACCTAGCTCACAAGAAACTTTCCTTTTAAGAATTTTAAGCCCTTGAGACCATCTGGGCATAAATACCATGCTGTGTCAGGCCACATTCACTGTGACTGACAGGGCATAATGCAACACAAGTTTGAATTTTTCTGCATTGCTGCTCTCACACTCCTTAATATTTGCTTAGCATGCCTGACAATACCACAGTCATATCCAGCACATGCTCAGTAGCAGAGAAGAGCTGAAATTCTGAACATTGTGACTGATAAACCATTTTGTCTGCCTAACAGCCCTCACATCTCACAGTGGACGAATAAAATATTTAGCATTTAAATCTTCCCAAAATTTCCTTTCTTTCTGTTATCGCT
This sequence comes from Rhabdornis inornatus, assembly GCA_013397075.1. NCBI lineage: Eukaryota > Metazoa > Chordata > Aves > Passeriformes > Rhabdornithidae > Rhabdornis > Rhabdornis inornatus. Next base: position 301,820 of record VWZS01005895.1, read on the forward strand.
TCCCCAAATCACTCAGCTGTACTACAAACATATATGTACTTATTTTTTGAAACAAAATAAAAGGCAAAGAGAAACTTTCTGTCTACTAAGGACTGTTTTTTATGTATGGCACTTTACCAGTTGATTACCATTTTCTTTCGGCTAACAAGTTCTTGCAACATCATAGCCAATGACTATAGAGGTAATTCTTCAAGACATACAGATGTACCCTTCTAGGCAAATTATCAACAATGCATGTTCTTGAAAAGATAATTCTGTCTATCCAACTCATCAAGAAAGGAATGTGAGTAGCCGAGATGAGCAGATGCACCTTAGTCACCTGAGCCAATTAGGTCACCCTAAGCAAACGTGGTACTTCAAGGCATCAGGTCACTCACAAAATCAGCTTGGTGATCTGAGAGAACAAGAAATTTCTCTGGAATCAGTGGAACTAGCAGAAAAAAACACCCAAAAAACTACAGAGAAATACATCTCTGTATTTGAATTTCCTATACATCTGTAAAAATAAAACACTCCTTTAATGTTAAATCAAAATAATTGTTAATACTTTTTATACCAACATTAAAATGTAACATGCATTTATATATTAGTGCTCATATTTGAAATACAGTGGTGTAAAACTGGTTGTTTTACCTATTCATACCTACTCATACATAATTCCTACTCAGAAAGTTTACCACCTACCTTTCATGTATTTTTTTGCCTTCACTCACCCTGATCAGTTTTTCTGCCAAAAAATTCTCTTATACATCAAAAAAGAGGGGAAAAGTGTGTGGGGGGGCAGAATCTAAACCCAACTCTCCTACTGCATCACCACTGGAAACAAAAATCAAAGTTTTATAATATCTCAGCAAAGGAGGTAGCTAATCACAGAAATAGGTGATCTACTACTGTTCAGAGAACAGAACTGCGATTTGTACAAGCACATGCTGTAGAACTAGAGGAGGCATCCTGGGTCAGTGAATCCAATTCCCTGCTATCATAAATAATCATGTCATATAATCCCATTCATCTCATTTGAGCTCCATTTTAAAACCCTCTTTATGAATTTGCGGAATATAGGCATTCACAGCTAGTTTATATTCATTTGTTCTTGTGTAACCTTGTCCTTTAGCAAAAATAACTCATCTTCTGCCTTCCCCCCATTTATTTATAGAAGGCAATCATACTTTTTCCTCAGCTATTATTTTGCTAGACTAAATCCAGCTCTTTCAATCCCCTCATGTAAAACAGCTTCTTCATTCCTCTAGTTATCAAAGCAGCTGTCTATGTACCTGCTCAGTTAAAACACATTTTTTTTAATACTCTCTTCAATGCTAAAATAGTTTTAACCCTTCCTATTCCTAATGATCAAAATTTCATCACCTACTGGAGATACTTCACTTCATGCATACTAACCTTTCCTTTCCTTCCTTCCTTCCTTCTTCCCTCCCTCCCTCCCTCCCTCTTGGGCAAGGCACTCAAGTGTTTTGTGATTGACTCACACGTTCAAGTCTCCCTTCCCAGCTGTTGTTCTCCTAGCCTACAAGTTAAACCTTTTGTTAATTAAAAATATAAATGCACCAATACTTAAAATGTTTCAATATTTTAATTATGTCATCATAATTCTGTCTTAGAACAGTCAAAGAATTTTCCGGTATCATGGCAGTACTTTTATGAGAATTTATCTTATATATGTGCCATTGGTCAATTTTATTCTAATACATTAAATTTCTAGATGAAAATGCTAATAATTGTCACACCAAAGATAAGGTTAGAGGAATTCTACTACTACTAATAATAATCTATGGAGACAAGTTACTGCATTTTTTAACTCTCTTCCTTTTAGTTGTTTTACACTTAAAAAATTGTTTTCAGTCTCTAAATCTCTAACTTTTTTCCTCATGCTAAAGAATTTCACCAGATCAGATGTTCTTTTGAAGTCTAGGTAGAAAAAGTACGTTAACATTTTCTTCAAGAAAACCAGTTATTTTGTTAAACACAGCTATCTGGCTAGTCTAGCATGACTCCCCCCCCATCTCTGGCTAATGCAAATTGTATTCTATCCCATTTTACACAGATGTTTATATTTTAAATATTTGTCTCAAAACGTGTTTTAAATCCTTGCTTATGAGAAGGGCAAAGAACCTCTAGCCACAACAACAAAGATGGTACTTCCTTCTTTTTCTTCCTTTTCATATATTCTCCAATTAGTGAAGAACGCCGTAGGGACTTAGTGTTTCAAATTTCCCAGGTGAAATTTATGCATCCTTAATACTTGCAGCATTCTCAGATGAAGAAATAATCAGTTTTTAAATACATGCTTCCACTACCTTTTCTCTCTGCCTTCGCATTTTTTTAAGTGACATCCCCTCTGAAAACTCAGTGATAGAGTTCTAACCCTGAGCCTAAGATGTAATTTATTTGAAATGAGTTATAAAAAATTATCTCATCTGTTTCCCTGCAATAAGAATAACAAAATATGTCACTCAGAGCAGGCTTGTTTTGCTTGCATCTATATGTTGCTTTAGAAATAAACCCCAGTGTTTAAACCCACAATTGTACCTCCAGTGAATGGCATTACGTGAATGCATTCACTACAGTGAATGGCACCACAACTCTAAGTGTCCAAAGGTACCCTTCTGGGATCCTTGCAAGTTTTTCTGGATGAAAAACACTCACATTAGGTATTTTCTAGGAGTCCATCTTGATTAAATCATTGCAGTCTGTATTTTCACTGTTGTGCTATGATAATAAGTTATTATAATATTACTGTTGTTACAGACTAATCCTACATTGTCAAAAATTGCTACTGTTTTATGACAATAACTTCATAATTCATTAAAGCAAATGAGATGAAGAAAATTCTAATCAGAAATACATGCTGCATAGGAAATATTATGTGCAAAACATCTTTATAAAACATAGCTTAGTAACATAGGCTGTTATCTGAGACAAATATGCAGACTAATCACAACTAACCTGGCAAGTAAATGCCAGAAAGGCACACAGTATTAAAATGAGAAGGTTAGTGTTAAAAAATACATGAAAAAGAAGATAGTATAACCTCTTCAACTATATGGTAAATGGCATGATTCTGAGTAGAAAAAGCATTGTTTGATTTGGAAAATATATGTTATACATCATAAAAGGGAGGAAAAGGCCTAGACAGACTAGTCAAAAGCAGAGGGCATCACCAAATGCTTCAGAAAGTCCTGAAGACTAAAGCACTACAGATCCTAAACTCTTAATTGTTCCCATTTGTAAACAGGTTTCTGAGTTTCTGCCTAATTCCTGAATGATTAACTGCTGTCTTATTTACTCCCATACAAGAGCACATAGAATCATATTTTTTTTTTCCTACCTAATAATGTCTTGTTATCCATATAAATAGCTTTTACTTATTCTGACCACAAATTCTGCAGCACTTAGTTCAGCAGGATAGCTCCTAACTATAGAGAATACAATCGCTGTAAGAAGTAGCTGACTTCCAGACCCTTGATCTGATCTAAGGAAAAAGACACTTCAGAATATTCTCCTTAAGTACCTAATAGCTTTTGTATTATAATATCATCTCCCTTCTGAGCTAAATCCTTCCATTTTGTGAATATCTCCTTACAATTGCAACAAATTATATTGTGAAAAAAGCATGTTTCCTTTTGGGGTAAAAAAATAAAAGCAATAAAACCAAAAAATCTCTCTCTTACTGTTCACTTCAATTTTGAAGAATTTGAGATATTTAGATTTTGATGGGACATTTCATACAAAGATAATCTTTCACTACATCATCTTTAAGTGTTTTAGAGAGAAAAGATGACACAGCTCTGAGCAAAATTTGTGGGATTGGTCAGAATTTTTAACCAGCTAGGACCAAAGGTTAAATTACTTGACCAAGTAAGCTCAGTGAGTCAGCAGCAGAGTCAGAAGGAATAAGCCCCAGGAGTGAAATTTCATCTTTTTGAAGCCAACATAATTTTTCCAACATTTTCTGCTTAGACAGGATTTCACTTCAGTTTCTATAATATGCTTCTGCCTCCTCTAATCACTATAGCACAATGGCTCTAAGTAGCTCTTCAGTTACTAAATTTTTAAACTCTTCAGTTACTTAAACTTTTAAAGGCTGTTTTGATGGTGTTGTTGGTGATATTTTCTGCCCTCTCATGTACTTGATTTCACATAATTTTACAAAAGTGCTCATCAATCACTATTTCAGTAATATAAGCTTAGCAAGTAGCTTGATTTAAAATTTACTGACACTATAATCCCTTTAAATAGTTCCAGCATAGCATTAGCTTATTATAGAGAATGACAGTATAATACAAAAATTGAACAAAGTAAACTATAAATAATATTTCTGAAGAAAGACAGATCTCATGTCTCTATTTGCACCAAAGAACATGATGGCAATGTACCATATTTGTGAACTTGGTCTAGAAACACTTTAGCAACTTTTGTTTATATGTATGGTAATAACAATGGCAACATTTTCTGTCATAAATATTTGGAAACTGTGAAATAAATAAAATAAAATAAAACAAATTTAAAAATTGTAATTTTGAGCAGTCTGGAGAATCCTGAATAGCCCATCAGATTAAATTTTTCTTCTTTCAACAGCAAAAAAGTTATTCAGGTATTTCCTTAAAATAATTTTATCTTTATATCATTACTATACTTGATAAATTTATGACAAAAAATTTGTAAATGCCAAATTGCTTATAGCCTTTTTGCAGCAAAACTCAAAAATTAGTGGAAGCTTAGCTTTGACACCTTCAATACTTTCTTGAAAATCCTAATTTGCTGATGATACTGACTGTCCAGAATTTTACTCAATATGCTTGAGAAATATTTGAAATTGAAGAAGTGATTCTTTGATTTAGTACTTATATTTTTAAACAGTTCAGGTGGGCATATTTTCCAATGCAGTTTTACCAATGACATTCAATCTGGACAGCTACAGTTCTCACATTGCTGAGATAATGTTAGTGCTATTAATAATCTCAAAGAACCTCTGAGTTTGAAGGCACTGCGTAGAGCCTCAGATAGCTGCATAAAGGTCATTATTTTAATAGCAAGAGCATTAAAAATACTGGAAATTCCATATACTTGACTTAGCCATCCTGTATGTTTACCTTCAAAAACCCAGAAATTATTGTGACAGGAAGAACCCTTGCAGGAAACATAACACTGTATAAATGACACTCTAGTGCAAGCTAACCTTATGGTGATATAAATATTTATGCCACCTAAAGTAGCTGCTAAAAGTATCTAAATAGAAAAAAACCTGCCTGTCTTGTGTGCAACGTAGCAGTTTATGTCGACAAGGCATTGCTTCTATTGCAAAGTTTTATTTTAAACTGATTTATTGCACTGATGTCCATCAGAAATGGAAAGGAAATGGAGGAGATGTGCAATGGGAGTAAGAAAGGACCAGAAAAAGAAAGAAGACCCAAATGCACACAGTGTTAATGACTTAAGTTACTTAGTATCTTTCTTCAGATTTTCATAGTGTGTGATTTCAACCACTGGCTGCACTGTAGCTGCTTCTCCTGTGTGAATGTGGTTTCCTGACAAGAATGGAAATTTAGACATTTTTAAGGGTTTAGCAATTAAGGCCTAAAGGATATAATATCTGGAAGATATGCATGACAGATCTTATGAATAGACGCCTGGACCAAGTGTTCAATTGATTCTTACTATTATTTCAGTACCTTGTGTTCTTAATTACCCAAGGCTCCAATTGAAGCCAATGTTGTAGTCAGCGCATTCTCTGTCAGAGGAGAAGGTATGAATCCTGTGCTATGGCTCAACTCTGATCAATCAATTTTGCTATTCCAAATGACCAAACATGGTTAATTAATTTATCTTAAGTAGTCAGAAGGTTTCCTTATGCCAGCTGTGCCTGCTCTGTCACTGCAGACATATTTTCAACACTAATACATCAGTGCTTTGTCAAAGCTAATTCCATTTATGCCTAGAAATGAAGCTTAGATAATTTCTTGGAGACTATGTATTAATTTTTGCTTTTAGAAAAATATCTTGATGTTCTGCTTATTTGAGACAAAGGCTAAAAGAGTAAAGATGTCATTCCAGCTAGTGGGACATGTATCACAATTTTCAGTTTCTCAAAATATACTGAGCATTTATCACTCTTTTTTTTGGATGATATCTGGAAAAAAAACATGTTTCAGAAAAGCAATTTATTAGCTTGTGAAGAATTCAAGCCTGAATATTACAAGTATATGTAGAAAATACATATAGATCTATCAGATCACAGTTTTATAAACTTTCTTTAGATCATTTAGGTTCAAACTAATTTTTGTATGGTTTTGATGAAAAATGCTGAGATGCAGTACTAAGCCCATATCATATTCAGAATTTCTATGTATTAGCTTGGATTACAGGTGCTCATATAATAAATTTTTGTCTCGCTTTGTTATGCACTCTTGTCTCAGTGCCCATGTTCCACTGAGACAAGAAGAAAAGGAATACATTCTTTTCCAGGTAGCTTATAGGACTTTATAGTAGAAATAAATCTAGTAATCAAATAATAATTTAAGTTTTTATATGTGGCCATTTATTGGATGGATGCTCCTTTGCATGCCAGGGAAAGCATAAGGACCTCATAAACATATTAAGAGTTTTAGCAACTACTCAATGAAGTGCTTGAATGAAATCTTAATTAATCATAAAGGACATGGAAAGGGTAGTTAGAAGAAGTTACCCAATTTCTTTGATGTCAGTGGGAACTATTTCTATTGATTTTGCTGAAGGACAAACCATCACCTAAGTCTTTGACTCCAGAAACTTCAGTCACTTATATTAAAACAGAGAATCTTAGCTATTTCAGTGCTATTATGCCACACAAATACCTAAAAATATATTTCATCCAAATTAATCAATTACCTGTCACAATGGGCTAGTATTAAATTGCAGGGGCTTATGCAGCTCAAACATGTGTTTAGGACACTGAATAAGCAATTCTGTATCACTTTAGATATGTTGTTCCACCAAATTAAAATATTTTATTTGAAATTTATTTAAATATTTCTAAAATTTTCAGCCAACTCTGTATATAATACCAGAAAGAAAACTTATGACAGTGTTAAATTTAGGAGGAATGGATTCCTCATTAATATAATACATTCTCTTTAATTTTTTGTTATTCTGGAAAGGTAATCAGATAGGATAATCTAGTTGACTGTTCATTCTTCTGTTCAAGTCCTGAACTAGCATAACTAACCTAAGAAAATTATGTCAGTACAGACCAACTGAGGAGCAGAACTGCATGTTCAGAACACAGAGTATATATTCTACCATCATCAGATACGCTGAATATTGGATCAATAACTGGATGCCACATTTCAGCCCACTGAAGCTTGCCCAGTATAATATGGCAGTATTTCCTCTTCAGGAAAGACTTGGGAATGAAAATTTCACATAAATATAAACTGCATATTGCAAAAAATTATTCCCATATTCTTTATTAGGGAAATTAGTTTGGGAAGTTTTAGCACAGAGACAAGTTGGATGGACAAGTTGCAAACCAGGATGTTGGAGACATGCATAAAAGCTTTCCCTTTAAATAAATCTTAATTCCTCCCATGTCTCTAGAAGGAAACTGATTTTGACAGACTGTATTTTACCTCTGTTTCATTTAATTATTCACATCAACATCTACCAAGGAAGATTGGTCTTTGCTTAAATTCTCATTGCGTGCCAGACAACCTGCTGCCTATTCTTATTACTTTTATTATTTATTGCTGTTGTTTTGTGGACTTTGCAAGCAATACTGCTACAATTTAAATTTAAAAAAAAAAAAAAAAAAGTCAGCATGAGAAAACTTGATCTTCAGAAAGAGCTTTTACTTCAAACTGTCTCAGATTTATATTTTAGGCCATACTACGCTTTGAAATTAAATATTTCTCACTCAAGAACCTAGAAATATAAAGGTGGTTCTTCTTGGCCTTTCCAATGGAGATAGCTGAAAGAAATTTCCACTGAAAGAAATGTATTTAAGTACGTGTGGAGACCTTGCAAAATGGTTATCATGTTCAAAATTTATGGGGATTGAAAGTATGCAGAATTCTGAAGCACCTGACCTCAGCTGTGGAAAGGAGACTGCTTCTCAAATTTATTTTTGATCTAACTGGAAACAGAAAGAGCCAATGTCATATGCACCATGAAATAGAGACCTTCATTTCACAGGAATATCTTAGTCACTTTTGAGACAGAGTGGGAAGACAGGGGAGAAATCTAAAAAACTTCTATTGTTTTAGCATGACTGCAGTACAGCTGCATGATTCTTAACATTTGGGGAAAAACAAAGTAATCGTAGATACTGGTGAGTAAGTAATGTTTTTAAGTAATTTTTAATCAGGTAATGTGGAGTTAATTGTGCCAGGAACAAAGCCCATAGAAATCATCCTTTGCTTCCTGCAGATATCTTGTAAAAAGTGATACATACATAGGTTGCAGTCATGGTCTCTTAGAATAATCTTCAGATTTTTGCTGTACTTTATGGAGAGCCTTACCTTCACCTATTTATTCCAAATTCACTTCTTTATATAAAAAATTCAGATATTTTGAAGCTGCAGCTTCATTAGGAATCAACTGATCACAGTAGCATTTCCAATGCTTGTACTTGGGCTGGAAGCAGACAATTGTTTTGCTGGGTTATTTTTATTATCCTCCCAGGCCCTACACGTAGCAAAACAGTGATATATACTAAGCACGTGTATGAGTTTCTCTACAGGATGGCATACTAATCATCAAAATAAATCAAGAAGCTCTGTTCAAACAGTGTGAAAATTTTGCTTTTTATGGAATGCCATTTTTCTCAAGTTTATATTAAAAATCAGAGGATTTTTTTTACATTTCCCTATTACTTAGTAATGAAAATCTAACACACTTTTACAAACGAATTTTTAAATATGCCTTTTAGAATAAATATAGTGCTCTTGATTCTGTTTTCAAAAATGTTGTGGATTTTTGCAATTGCTTTTTAAACTACTATGGATATAGGTAGCATACACAAGTAGGCAGATCACTGTAGTTGCCCATTTGATTTGCCAAGGTACTGTTATCCATACATGGATTCATAAACCACGAGCATTCTCTACTTTACTTCAGGCATTTCAGGTCTGCACATGCACTGTGTTTCTAATTATTTACAGCTCCAAATATGTTTTGCCATGGCTCTGTCAATTGGTCAGATACAAGGATGTTCATATTCTTTCTGCTTTACCCTACAGGTGAAGATTTTAAACAAGGAGTAAGTGTCTTCATTTTAATTTACATAGATGCAAAGTAATTCCAGATTTTAGAAGAACAAACCTATATTTATACTGGAGAAAAATCTGTGGTCAAAGTGTGACTAGTCACACTTTAGATTTTTCTTTTTCAGGTTTTAAAATTCTTTTCCCTTATTGGTAATGATGCATAATGAGAAGATTTAAACAGTGAAAAATTATCAGAAAAATCCCACCTCTATTTAAGAGCAGTAGTATGAGATATGGTGTTATTTATTTCACATTATTTTATTTGCAACATAGCAATGCGTATAAGGGAAAAGCTCCCCAAATGAGGGTCAGAAATTATAGAACATGGGTAATTACTTATAATAAGGAGAATCTTCCTCCTGGAAATTTCCTGAAAAGCAAGAAATACACTGGGCTCATGAATTCAACTTGTGTAATTACCTGAGAGAAAGGAAGAGGAGATTTGTTTCTTGTCAGATCAGCTCTAATCTCATTTTCCCACAGTCTAAAATGACAGCTTTGTACTGATATCTATTAGTGAACCTGTGGACTCCTTCCTCTCTGATACGAGATGTTAAAATAGATGGAATCATAGTACCATGAACATGCAATCCTTTAATCTTGCTGGGAAGACCTAGGTTTCATCATGTCTAGGGCTTTAAGCATTAGAGGTTACAATAGAAGGGCAAAGTGAGAAAGAGAGAGAGAGCTCTCAAGAGAGCAAGGGTGAGAGAGAGATGCTGTATATAACATTTCTAGAAGAACAATCCGTTGAGAGTAATTTTTGCAACATTGTTGTTTGCAGTTGCAATATGCAGCAAAATTGACGTCATTTTGCTAATTACTTATCTAGATTGTGCACGTGTTATCAAGTCAGTGGAGTTATAAACATGATTGATGCACCCATAAATTATTGTGTGTACAAACCACTGCACTGAATTTTATGATCAGAAGGGAATTTAGAGATTGTCAATTCTGACTGACCAGGTCTCATGTTGAGTATTAATAATTCTCTGCATAATATAAAGACATGTAATATTACTGAATATTGCAGAACACTTTTGTAATGCCAGCTTTCATTAAAGTCCTACATATTGGCGTTAGGTTAAATCAGTGATGAGCAGAATAAGATCATATAGAACAGAATGCAATGTGGCTTATTGTTATTCACTTTGTTTTATATCTAGTTGCAAAACATTGTACTAGTTTCTATAAAGAAAACAATGACTAACAAAAGGATACATTTATATTTAGGCATTAACAGCCCCTGGAGTCCTATTGAAATTTGTACTGGAAAAAGGCCACTAAGTCCTGAATGAAAAAACATCACTGGTAATCAGCTAGCAAAGTCCTACGTGAATTCTGGAGATAAATATTCACTGCAATGCAGCAATTCTGAATTTTCTCCAGGTCACTTACAGCAGTTGTATCATGCTCTTGTCATCTTAGACAATACCACTGTCAGAATATGCACAACTATTAGCATAACTGAAATTTAAAAATGGCAAATTGACAGAGGACCTCTGTCATTATTCTTCATACTCCTGCAATAGAAAGCTCCTGCAGCACGAGAAATTATTTAATTCATTAAAACTGATAAGTTTGAAATTTACTGCAAGTGGCAGAAGTCCACTGTTGCATTGATAAAGCCATTATGTTTGTAGTCCTCTAGCAGAAGGAGAGGATGGTTAGGCCGGTGAATTTTTAAGAGCCATATTATTTGCCTAAAATGGTCACAGACCTGTGAAAATCAAGCATTGCACAGTATAGCAATGGTGGAATGCATGAAAAATGTCATGGAAAATGTCAGTCACAATGGGTAGAGAAATTGCTATGAGATGGGTATAAGGATCATAACTTCAGTATAGAATAGACGCCTCAATAAATTACTCCAAAGATGACTCTGAAACTCCAAACTGTGTGGCAAATAACTAGAGCAGTGCTGTAAACGTGACCTTAGGCAATTGCATGCCCAAGCATTTCCAGTTAAATCAAGAAAAAAAATATTTACTTTGTGTGAGAGATTTGAAGAGCAGGGTCCTCTATTGATTCTGAGGAAGCCAGGGCACAAACAGCAGTGTCAGCTCCCAGACTGCAATCCTCTCCCCTTATTAAGAAGGAAGGCTGGCCTACAGTCAGCTCTAACAAGGAGCTCAACAGAGAAGTTTTTGGTTTTATGTTGTAGATAATTCTGCTGTAAACTGGTCAAGCCTTGATTTATGCAAGTGCTACTACACATCTAATATCAAGCAGCTTTCTGAATCTGCTTGTGCATCAGAATTCATTGATCAAATTATGTTCTTAACTCTTTCTCCTTTCTTATGTTTACATTCCCTCACTTTATGTCAGGAAAAATAGTGTTGAGTTTGTTTCTGATAAAGTGCTTTTTACGAGGACTTGTGCAGTCTGACTGAGGCTCACGTCTGCTTTGTAAGAACAGAGGAAGAAGAGCATGTGGAGGTCAAGGAGCAGTTTTTCTTCCTTACCTAACAAATCTTTTCACTTCTGACAGGGACTGGAAAATAAGGCTCTGTTAATAGTGGTGGGTTTACCTGAATCCACCTTTCAGTTCATATAGCTCACCAAAGACTATGTCTGGATTTCGAATAGTAAGAAAAAGATTTGGTATTCGGCAAGAGAAACCCTGTTTCATTTACTCTCCTGGTAAGCTTTTAAAATATTGCCCTTGTTCGTTATTTCTTCTAGACTGTTAGGAAACATGAATCAGAAACTGTAACAGTTTCTGTTGTCAGGAATGACATGTTGGCTAATTTCTTACCCTAGTAAGGGTGTTTTAATTTCCACTTGTACTTAATTTGTCTGAATTGCCTAATAAAGTATTTGCTAATCTGACAAAATTTGAGTTTTCTCCAATTTCTTAAAATCAATTACTTAAAAACAATTACTTAAAAACATGTTTGGCTAAATTTTAGTGCTCATGAAAAGGGAAGGCAGATATTACCAAGTGAATAATCACACACAAGTTCCCTGGCACAGTTCTGCCAAAGCAGCTCAGACCCACACCTGTCCTGGAACTATTCACAGAGCTAATCTATGCAGTAGTTATTCCCGTGTGGGCAACTATCCATGAGAGGCTTGACTGAGACCAGCCAAATTCATCTGCCTTGTGTTTTATTACTCACAGGAAGCTTGATCTGAAAGAATGAAGGGCTAACATGTTAACTCATACGTTGCCATTTTTCCACTCAGCCTTTTTTTCTCCTTTACAGTTACAGTAACTGAATTCCAGTCAGATTCTTTACTGGACTTTCTGCAAGATAATAAGTAAGCAAGTAACTAGAATTGCATGTTGTTCCAAATATTATTGCTACCACAACACTCATGGAGAAAGCTGACACCGTAAAAAAAAAATTGCACAGCCTCACTAACAAAGCAAGAACATATATCTTTAGTAGAGCCTTCACCATGAATTATCTCCTTCCTTCATATTAAGGGCTCAGACTTGATGCTGATGCTGATTGTGGGCATTTGGTGTGCCTAGGGGAAGAGAAATGCCAATCCTCCCATGCACAGGGATTTTCTGCAGCTTTTGCTGGTTTAGTCTTCAGTCTGTACCATTTCTTGTCCCCTGACTGCAGAGTCTGGGGCTGAATTCTGCCCTGCCTACACCTGCAAGAGGCAAAAGCAAACTGCACACCATAGAATAGAGTTTGATCAATGTTTGACCTAGCCAGTGATTTAATCAGCAGGACAGCATGAATGCACTGATGACGCAGAACAAACATCACAATTCTGAATGTTACAGTGCATAATGAACATTTCCTTCATCAGGTTTCTTATAAACAGCAGTAATAAAGACCCACTCTGGTGTCATTTGCTCCCATGGCACTGTCCCCATTGCTCCCCTAATTCTGTCTTTTTATTGTGACATAAGGGATATATAATCTCTTTCAGATGGGATGTCTAACAAAAAAAAAGCTGCCATGATCTATACTACCTACTTTAAATAACAAATAATATTAATTATTCCCCTTTGATTTATCCACATAAACACTTCTGTGAATAATCCCATTCCTGAGAGAAAAATTTAAGCCCAGTTTCTCACTAATTGCTTTATCCATCCCATCTTTACTCTGTATCTGTTTTTCTTATGGTTAAAATGCATAGTTTCTAAAGATACAAAAATGAGAACACAGAATAATATTAATAGAGAATAGACTAAAGAGCAACAGATTCACAAAATCAGCAAGGGTTCTGTTCTAGAGGTAACACATAGAGAGAACATTAACTGTGTAATAATTCAAATGTGCTATGCCCACCACAGAAACAATTAGGGGAATGCAACAGATCCTTTTGTCCCGTCTTAGCTTCTCCTAGAAGGTGCACTGTCCTACTTCTCCTTCTCATGGAAGTCATTTTCTTCTCAGATGAATAACAGCTGATATGGTTAAAACTGAACACTAGGAAGTTCTTATTTTCCATTGCACATAAACTTGTTTATCTCTGTACTTAATTTGTTCTGGACAAAATTGATTACTCGCTTCCATCCAGTTTTTCAGTTATTTTCTAGTTACTTTCCTTTTCCAGCTTTTATCTTCCCTTGGCACAATACTTGACTTTCAAAAATGATATGAGAAATATTTAAATGAAAATAAAAGCTTCCATGAGCATTATTTCAGTTTTGATAGTATCTTTAGGATACTTGTCCTCAATGCACCTGACATGACAGACATAAGAGGATGAACTCTAGCTTAAAAGAAAGATCCTTCTTAGCTGAAGAGCTAACTAAAAATTCTGATTCAGCCTCTGCTGCTGCATGTATTTAAAAAATAGAGACAGTGAAATAGAGAAATAGGAGAGTAGTAGGCTGCTGCCAGAATACAAACACATGTCAATAAAAGTACCCCAGACAGTGGGAAGGCAAATTTCATAGCAAGGCTCCTGGTCTTTTTTATTTCCTATTGTATTAAACAGGAGATAATCTTTTAACATGGCATTGAAAGAGTTAAAAGGAATGTCTTTCGACAAGCATTGGCTATCAATCAACACAAGACAATATACAGCTCTATATTTAAACACCCCTTCCCAAGACTGCCAAGTATTTTTCACAAGACTTAAGCAGCCTGTGAACTGACACTGATGTTATCTGAAATTTAAAAGTGTTTATTCTCCTAGTGCTCAAAAAGGATCATCCTTCTGCAGCTGGTTGGCTGCTCCAGAGGATGCTGTCTCTGGGTCAGCACATGCATAACCAGACAATCATTCGGCAGCTTGTAAAATATGATTGCATATGAGATATTGATGGCCTAAGGGAAGTTCTGAATATCAGAGGTTCATAATTAGACTATCTAAGCATTTGATTCAATAGAGTTTCCATCAATGTCACAGAGATGAGTGGTTATGAATTTCAGAGTCATCTCTGCTCATACAGACTGATTTATGCACTTTCAGTTTTGGACAAATGAAGGATGAAGAGTTAAAACTCTTCTAAACCTAGAGACCTTCTTATCCTTTGAAGGGCTCTGAAATTTATAATTGCCTCTCCTGGTGCTCAGGATCAAGCTCCACTGTTGGTAACTCATGACCTATTTATGATCATGCCATCCATCCACTTTCAGTCATTCTGTCCTCTTATCTGTAAATTCACAGTCACACCATGTAGGACGTGTGGATCTGCTGATAAGACATTTTTGCAGGAAAGAGAATCTGGGCAGATCAACAGTTCTGTTGCCAGAGCTGCTGGCAGCAACTCTAACATCTCATTTATTCCAGATTTATAAAGATCCACTGTGCTGATCTGAGAATAGAGCTGAGTGTTTGACTTCTGTGATAACAGACAAACCTGTATGTGGTACTAAATATAAAGTTAAAGAGATACTGATAAGATTATCCAGTGTGGAACAGAAAACAACCATCTTGTTAGCATTGAGATTTCCACAGCTCCTGAACTGTGGGTTTGGGTGTCCTTTGGTTTTGCTTTCAGGTTTGTTTTAGTGGGTTTTGGTAGGTTTTTTTTCTCGTTATTTAGTTTTCAACAACAGCATTTTACTGGAATTATACACAACTGAAAACTAAGGTTCTAGATTATGGCACAAGAAGGGATACAGAACCCTGTATCCAGAATTTAAAATGAAATCAAATTTCAACATTTTTCTTAAGACTGTATTGAACGGGGTAATACTTGTGAAAACTGTTCTGTATTAACTGTGGAGGCACTACAGTAGAAATCCAAACGAACTAGAAAAACTCATATAACAGTTTCCATTTCAAACTTCTGCAGTATCACTGTTTGCCCACTACCTAGTTAAATAATAAAAAAGGAAGATTCTAACTAAGCTTCAGAAGGAAATAGATTTTGTTAAATGGTCTTTTGCTACTCTAATTATCTTGAAAATCTCTTTCTTGGTTTTTTTCTATAATTTTTGTGTGTGTGTCTCCACATGCATGTATTTCCATTTTTATCATTTTAAATACATAATACCAGGTGAATAAAAAAGATTTTAAAAAGGAGATTTTTATAGGGCTCAACATGGATACAGGAACTAGAATAACATTACTGTCAGATGCTCTGTCACAGATGCTTAGGCATCTCTGGGCAATTATAAGGAGCTTGGCTCTGTCTGTGGCATTCAAAGTGCACATTCTTAAAAGAATGAGAGGTGTCCATTATGCTTCTTTCCTTCCTAACTATTTTCAAAACTATTGTGGTAGGCACTTCTCTCTGTGAATAAAGACAGTAATTCTGCTGCACCACTGATAAATAATAAGGTTTTGAAATTAGTTTTGTTGAACAGTGAAAGTGATTTCTCAGAAAAAAAAAAAAAAACCAAAAAACTTCTACTGGCAAAATGCATTTTACAATTTACTGTTGAACTGTTCAAGAAGCGGCTCTTCACTGAGGAGCATGGCACAGGGCCAGAATGAGCTATTTCAAAAACCACTGTTAGGCATATTCCAATTTGATACACAGGATTTAGCAATATATATGAGAATGACTGTCTGTATATGATCATGTTCTGTTAAATTTTAACAGTCCCTCAATGTATACTCATCTTCAATGTGAGGAAATTTTTTGTTAGACAAGTAAATCTGTGTTAAAGGAGGAGAAATTTATCAGGCTGGATAACAGCACATTTCATTTGCTTAGTTTATTTGTTTTGTTTTGGAAATAAATTTTCAATGGGCAGTTCAAAGCATAAAATGATGACATATTGAAAGAGTTTAAATTAAGAAAGAAAATGTTATGAGCATCCTAGAGAGAGAAGTGTGAGCTGTTGGTTAGCTTTTCTTGTCTTTTCTGCCTGCACTTTCTCTTCTCCAATGAATAATATGGAGGCTTACATTAATGGATCTGTAAAACATGATGCAATATGCATATGATATGGAACTGTAATATATTTAATTGGAGTCCTACAATCACTGGATCTAAGAAGACCAATTCAGGTATCAAAATGTTTCAGGTTGTGTTGGGGTTTTTTTGTTTGTTTGTTTGTTTTTTTCACATAACAAATGATGAAACTTAAGAGCAAGTTATCAACTGATATGGCTCAAGAAATAATGTGTAGTCTTGGAGTATTTGTGCCTAACTCCAAAGCTAAGTGGTTAAAGATAAGAATAAGGTTAAACCTAGATGAGCCAATGAGATGACCTGTGAAACCAGATGAACAAGACTGTTAAATAAGGTACATTTAGTTGGATGCAAATCTCTCAATGACAAAAGAAGCACCACCTAGGAAAAACTTCCTAGATCACAAATGAAATTATAAGGTACTGCTAACAAATACTCCTTCATTTAGAAACACCTGACATGGTTTCAGTTAGCATTTAAGGCATGAAACAGGCTCACTAAAACTCCCTCATTTACCAGAATAATAATTTATTAAATGATATGTACACGAAATTTCTCGTCACCAGATAGTTTTTACAGAAGTATACCTATGTATGCTGTGCCTGTAACAAACACATATACTGCTACAATCCTAATAAAGACACAATTCTAGTAACTTAAATTGCTTTTACCTACATAGCTCATTTTCCTATGCATATGTGAAGAAACTAATATTGAAAGCATATATACATTAGCACAACCAGAGACATGCTGTTGGGATTGTATCATCTTCAATTACAGCTTAAGGACATCACTTTGGAGTATTTAAATCATTACTCACATGAGTAATACCTAATAATGAGAAGAGTGTCTGTGAAATTAACTTGCCAGTGAAAGAGAGAAGGATTGAGTCTAGAATCAAGTACAATCATCTAAAATGCAGTTCTTCAGCTGCGAAGTTGTATTTCATAAGCACAGGTAAGTTTGCTACAGATTCTTTCCATTGACCTCAGGAGCAACACCTCTAGGGAGCACCTCAACTTTTTTACCCAGTATAGAAATTTCCAATACACTGGAGGAAACATATACCTTCTTTCTTATTGTTTAATTTGATTTGCAGTCCACAAAAAAAAAAAATTTGAATTAATAGTAATTATATATGCTTTGAAGGGTCTGACCTCTATGATTAGACAGTAACAGTCACCTATATAACACATACAAAAACTGTACATATATGCATGTACATATATATAACCTACTTTATTTTTTGCAAAACTGCATACTAATTTTCATGTTCTGGCAGTATGAGATTGATATAATTTTTTTTTTTGCATTAGTATCCAATGACATCTTTTTCTCTGTAGCATAAACATAAAACATACAGGAAATCTTAAGAGAAAGAAGTATTTATACTCTGAACCTACAGGTCTTCAGTTGATGACACTGTGACTGCAGTTTGACCATGTTTTGATCCTCTGCAACCTCTGTGAAGATTGAAAACTGTGCATGAGCATCACTAGAGCCCCCCAGCATTCCTAGGACATGCTGCTGCAGCACCTTCCCACACAGACAACCCCTTTAAAGATGGTGTCTCTTGGCTAACTCTTATGGAACAGCTTGGCCAGGTAGGAGCTGCTCGTGCAGCTGTGTGGTGCAGTGCTGGAAGTACTGTCAGAAGAAGCTCTGCTCTTTAGTTTAATTTGACCTGTAGGTTTTGTGAAGGGATGACAAAAGCTGCCAATGAGAAGTAGGAGTAACACTGCAGTACACTGGCTTCTGTTTCCAGGAGGTGCTGATGAGGCTTTTCATTCAGAATTCTCACCTTCCCTCCTCTCAAGAGGTCATGCAGTACTTCCATATAGTTTACGGTATTTACTACAAGAGAAGTGTGTAGAATCAGCCTGCCCAGGCCTCTCTGAACACAGATGTATATGACAATGAATGTCCAATAAATCATAGATAAAAATAAATAGATATGAAATTTCAAAATCTTTTGCTTGTAATGCTCCCACAAGATCTCAGACATCTAAAAAATCTTGAAAATCTTGTCTGAAGAGAATTTTTGGAATTGCCTTAGATTAATTTAGTCATCTAGAAGGAACTAGCTTGATATCTATACGATATTTTTAAGATAATTAGATTACCAATGACAACTTGGACACAATAAAGAACCTTGGCCAAAGAGCAGAACTTCAGTTACTTCATCCAAACATTTTCACTGTGATAGATTAAAAAATAAATTATGATAAAAGGAAGTAAGTACTGAATTCTGTGGCTCAAGGCACGTCTCTGCCTGGGCCAAGATTTGCAAAAACACAGTGCAGACCATCACAGCAATCCACAGATTATTGCCTGAACTACCTTTCAAAATTCTTCTTTTTCTTCAAAATGTTTTGACTGAAGTCTTTAATCCACAACTGTTGAATAAAATTATAATGATAATTTAGATGGTGAATAGTTAGCTGGTGTTTAAGAGTTATGAAAGTGGCCTGTTGACTTGAAGGCCAGGCTGGAATATTATCTGTGACATCTGATATTCTGCTTAGTAAGGGGCAGCTTCTACAAAACACTGACCAGGGCCTGAAGCAAGTCACCTCTCACCTGGGGCCAAAGTAAAGGCATAACATTTGCCAAATCTGACAACGATCTGATCCTGTATATCAAAAGAGGGTTTTTTTCTGAAAGGACTTAAGCAGTTTCAAAGACAGTACCTTTGAATGATAAACAATTTTCTGTGTCATATGTCTTTTTAAAAAAACCCTTGCATTAAACTAGGCTAGAAAAGGTTTATAAAAAAACCCAAACCGAATGAAGCAGTCATAGCTTGAAGTAAAATATACAGACTACTGTTTCTAGGTAGAGTTGAAACACAAGAGTTCTTTTAAAAAGGAAAACTTTACAGACCTTGTCCTGCATCATTAAGTTTTCAGGAATGCTGAATAGAGCATGATGGATTTGTTTTAAGTTGCTGTTGGTATTTAATTTTGATATAGTTCAAGGGGCCACATCAGAAGAAGGAATCGAAGACAGAAAAAAAAACCCAAATAAACAACCTGTTAACTGAGAAAATCATCAATTAATAAAAAAGGAAAGGTATAAAAAGGTCCCAACACCTTCTACCAGTGGCAGATTAAATTATAGTATTCCTGGGGCATATTGTTTGATGTGATTAGAATATAATTTGTTAAACAGAGCAGAGCTTTTATTTCAAACACTTCTTTCCTGAGTATCATTGATGGATTAAGTTTTGGGTTTGTTTAAAATAAATGAATAAAACATACTATCATTTTAATGATTATCTTTTTGTGGGTGTCTCTCTTTAAAACAAGTCAATTACTTGAAAGGTGTGGGTGACACATAGCTGTAGGGAAGCTGAAGCGCATATCTTTAGTGTTAAATTAGTCTTTTTTAAGAAATAACAACTGTATATTATTATTTTCTACTTTTTAAATAAGAAAAAAATACAAATATTTGTTTAAAAAAGAAAAGAAAAGAAAAACCAGTTTTTATATCTCTGGGGCAAGTTCCAACTTCTTTGGTTTCTTGAGCAAATAAATAAAAAGCTTTGCAGAAAGAATCCTAAAATGACTGCCCAATGGGGAGGGAAGGAAACACCTAAAAACATCACATTACCAAGTGCTGAGGTAATCAACTACAGTCTGAGAAATGTCAAACAGTGGTATTCATCTACTCAAAGATTTTGCTGATCAAGTCCTTAACCGCCATTTACAATCACTAACTAAAATATGGAATATAGTTGTGGATATAAACAAGAGCCAAATTAGTACTGGGAAGCTGGGTTTAATAATCCCCTAAAAGAGTCCATCTGTTTTATAAAGACCCCTTTTTCCTTGATCTCTGACATGTATTCCTAATATAGACAGCACTGCAATTTTTACTTTTTTTTTTTCTAATTTTTTAAACACCCTGCTACTATAAACTCTACTCACAGTATATCTGATCTGGGTGTTTCTCTCAAGTTTCAATTATGTAAGCACTGAGAGGCAATAAAATTTCCCACAGGTTCAGCCTGCTTTAGAGTAAGTATTATAACATCAGACAAATAGAAATGCAATTCCTTTAGTACTGATGTAGTAGCCAGTAGCACTGGCTACTTCTTATTTCTCTGATTTTTGCAAATATTTATTCTATTATCACTGGAATAGCTGAAACAGATTGAAAGCGCTTTCCTTTGTGGAACTGGAGTTCAGTTTTGTTGTCCAGCTTAAAAGACTAGAAAATCACACCATTTGTAATGAAAACAAGATTTATAACCTAAAAAACTAAGCGATTTGCAGGTATAAAAGACTAAAACAATTTATAGTCTGTGTTTCCAATCCACTATGGTGAAGGGAAAAAACATCATTGACTATACCCTTCTCACAGATAGAGGTCACTAATGGACTGGATTTGAATCTGCCTAGTGAAAGCCTGAAAGTTACATGAAAGTATCCTAGACAAAAATGAACTCATTTTGAGATTAAAGAGGTAATAGAAATGATTAAGAAATAAAGCTCTCACCTTCCTGGAAACAGCATTATCTTAAGTGTACCTTCTTTCTAGTCCTTTAAGTAGAAAGTTCTGTACAGGAAAAGCCTGATAGTTGTACTTGTTTCAACTCCTTTTTGTTTTCTTCACTTGGTAAAACTGTGTCCCTCTTTCTTTGCTGTGGGAGGGGTAGGGAAATCAGCCCTAATGATATCCCACATTTTAGATACTGCTATTTTAAGCAGTTGAATGCAAGCACATTCTTGATTCTTGAAGGAAAACATAGCCTATGTAATGCAGATTCCAACTGGAAGGGTGTAGGGTTGCGCAAAGGAGATATGTCTACATCCTAAATCAAGCTATCCAGCAGGCCAGGATATAAATGTGACTTGTAACAGTGGCTCAAATTAGATTCAGACTTCCCCAAGCCAAACACAGATAACATCACCTTATACAATATGCAGGGTGTACATGTGTGTGAGGAGCGACTCTTAAGAACTCTGGGTGCATTCCAGC
The DNA here is from genome assembly GCA_013397075.1 of Rhabdornis inornatus. Taxonomy (NCBI): domain Eukaryota; kingdom Metazoa; phylum Chordata; class Aves; order Passeriformes; family Rhabdornithidae; genus Rhabdornis; species Rhabdornis inornatus. Next base: position 323,348 of record VWZS01005895.1, read on the forward strand.
ACCGCTTCTTGCTAAAGCCTTGGACTTTGGAAAACACTGGTGACTGTTCTAGTCACAGGTAGTTTTATAGGCACTGTATTTGCACAGTGCTCTGACTTGTTTTACCTACAGTACTCCAGGCCTGAACTCTCTTAACTGCCTCGTTACCATATCAGGACACAGAACAACCACTGAAACAGCTTCTTGAAATCTCCCCTCACAAAATTTTCAGAAACAAGATCAACACTAACATTCTAACATCACTTTTGTCATAGAAATAGTGATTTTAAAATCACATCTGTTACGTCTTTTTTTATTATGCAATGTTTAGGTCCTTTCCATTATGCAAAGTTTATGTCTCAGTGATAACATTGCATATACTGACTCTTTCAAAGAAGGAAGGAAAGAAAGGTAGATAGAAATATAGGTACAATAGCTTTTAAGAGTTTAAAAAAAAATGCCAGGATGAACTTTTCTCCTTCCAAAAATACATATATTGAAAATCAGTTCATTAGGTTCATCTTAAACTACAAATATATAAAGGTCTTTCTTTGGAGAAAGTCCATGTCAGTGAATGAAGCAAGGAATTAAGTTCATGGAAATCTGTGGGGGGGTTTTGTATGGTTAGTTGGGTGTATTAAACCCAAGCACTGATCCATTTTTCAACTTCTAAACTGGTTTAATTTCCCTGCAAGCACTGTAAAGTCAGTTACAGCAAATAAACCTCTCTTGAACATACACCCTGATTTTCAGAGAGAGAGAGGGGGAGAGGGAGAGGGAAGGAATGAGAGCGGGAGAGGGAGGTAGAGAGGGAGAGGTCTTACTTGCTTTCAGTATCTTTTCCTGCTCCTCCTGCAAGGAACCTCTCCTTTTTTGTTTGGCTGAACGCTGCATTGCAAAAAGCAGTATCTGAAGAAATGTAATCAGTACCTTCCACACACAGTGCAGGAATTTACACGGATTTGTGCCTTGGATTTATTAGCTTACTGTAAGCCTTAAAACAGATTTCCTCCAGTAAAATTAATTAAAAGCTCCTGTTGACTGCTTCCCACTCTGAAAAGAAGGTGGAGAATCTTATTCTCCTAACTTTGCTGATTGTTTATTTATCTTTTATGGGGTTTTATATCATATTCAAGAGAGGTCTTTTCAGCTGCTTGACTTCCTCTTGCGATCTACAATTTTTTGTTCACACACCATCCCCACACATCCAGCCCCCCGCAGTATTTATTCTCATTTTTTCAGACCCCCGTCTAACTCGTCAGGTCTCTGAGCAGCTCCTTTGTGTTCCGAAGTCTCGATCCTATTCTCTTAACCTCGCCCCCACCCACTCACCGCCAGCCCCGCTCCGGAGGCTGCTGATGGGGATCTGACGGATCCTCCTGCCGGGCGCAGCTCCCGACTCTCCGCGTACATTCCTCAACACTCGGCAGCGCCGAACTGAGCCGACTACCTCTTCAAGGCTCACCTCTAAAGGTCCCGTTTCTCCGAACCACCTCCCAGACAGAGCCGCTGGTGGTGCTCACACGGGCGCTCTGCCGGTGCCCCTGCCGCAGGGGCAGCCCTCGGCTCTGCCCTCCCCACGGGGTGGGGGCCAGGCTCGACACCCTCCCGGCTCGGCGGTGAGACGCGACCGGGGACCCGGGACCTCGCTGCAGCTGCCAGCTCCGACTCCCGCTCCTGAGCCACACCGCCCGGGGACCCTGCTAGCACTTGCCGCCGGCCATTCATAAATCCACACTTGTGTGTGCCCGGTGCCGCGGACACGGGGCTCTAACGTGGCGAAGGCGGTATTTCTGACACAGCCTGATTGATCCTGGCTCCTCAACTTTGCCATCTGGGAGAAGGCAAAGGGCACCGCGGTTTTAGACCGCCCGGGGCTAGAATTACCAGAAAGGAAAAGAGTGAGAAATGAAATCCCAACTGTACCTGGCGGTGTCTGGGAATCCCTCGCCGGCACCGATCGTAATTCCCCTCCGCGCCTCTGGCCCCCCACACCAAAACTTTGCCGCCGCCGCTCCTCGGTGGTGGCCGCCGCCGCCCTCCGCCCGGCGCCGCTCCCGGCCGGCCCCGCGGGCCCGTTCCCCGCCGGCCGCCGAGCTCCGAGCGACCCCCGCGCCTCCCGCGCCTTCCTCCGCCCTTACGAGGCGGCGGCATCGTCCTACCCCCTGCTCCGCCACCTCCTCCTCCGGCGCGCAGCCCACGGCTCTGGCATTCCCAACGCACTTTCTCTCCTCGATTCGCTCTCTCTTTCCCCCGCCGTTCCTCCTTCTCCGGTAAAAAAAATAAACGAGAGGGGACCGCGGCTACGCTTGGTCTTGGGGTTTCTTTCTTGCTGGTTTTGTTTTTTTTTTTTTTTTTTTTTTTTTTTTTTTTTTTTTTTTTTTTTTTTTTTTTTTTTTTTTTTTGTTGTTTGCTTTTTTTTTTTTTTTTCCTGTCTCTTTCTGTCCTCTGGAAATGATGAAAGAATCACATGAGGAGCAGGCACGGCAACCCAGGACCCTCGTAAGTCGGAGAAGGCACCGGACACATGTATGTGAGTATATGTGTGAGCGTGTGTGTCTGGCTCTCTCAAAGTCCTGCGCCTGCCTCCAGCCGGGGTTGCAGGCTGATCTTAGCAGCAATGATGCCTCACATCTCACTATTCCCTGCTAATGTAAGTCGTGCCTTTTTTTCCTCCCTGCCTGACACCCCAGGGAGATGTTTACAGTAATGAATTCAGTTGATAGCCATCTCTCTCTCTCTCCTGGAGTCCCTCCCACATTTCTAGTTTAAAGAATGCTTGGAAGGCAGGGCTGCAACCTAAAGCTTTCCAAGAGGCGAAGTCAGGCTAGATTTTCTCTTTTTCTTCTTTCCTTATTTCCCTCCCCGTCTCCCCCGTCCCCCCGGCTGCTTTTAACCCCTACGTTGCTGAGGACAATTTAGCGAGCTTCATCCGTTTGGACTCGCCCTCTCCCCCGCTTTCAGCAATGGGAACAAGCGGGCGGTGCTGCCGGGGGGATGTACGGGTGCGCAGACCCCGACCCCCGCCCTGCCTCACCGCCGAGCCCGCCGGGCCGGCGCTGCGGGAGGGGAAGGTGCGGGGATCGCCGTCCTTCGCGGCGGGACTGCCCCGGCACCGCTGCTCCGGGGGCCTTCGGAGTGTATCGGAAGGGAAGCCGGGAAGTGAGCTGACAAACTCCCCGAGCGGCGCTTCTGGGAGATGCCCTCGCTAGCAATAATTACAGCCGTGCTCTCCACCAACATGGCGATATTTCATGTGCAGCCACCGACAAGCCCGCCTCCCCCACCCCCTTCTTTTCCTCTCCTTCCTCCTTTGCGAACTTTCACGCAGTACCAGTATTCAACAAATATAACACAGAATAAAAGAATCTCCAACCCTCAGGGAAGATACGGACCTCCTCTAGTAGTCTGTCTGATTTTCATCATCAGTCATAAAGACTTAAAAACCTCTGCAGAAACCGCCTTTTGCCCTACAGCGGTAACAACACCCACTTCCCCCCCTCCCCACCCCCCTATTTCTCCTGTACACATTCAGTGGGTGTGCATATGAGAGAGTGTGTGTGTGTGTGTGTGTGAGAGAGAGAGAGAGAGAGAGTGTATGTGTGTGTGAGTGAGATTGCCGGGCTGTCTGCGCTTGTTTCTGAGTAACCCTTCCCCCGCCGTCCAGCTCCCTGGTAGGGTACTACCTTGTCCTGGCAAGGCCACTTAAAGATAAGGCTATTTAATACCGAGAAGCACTTGAGAGATAGGATACAGCCGCCAAGGTGGGACGTGGGGTGTGCGAAGAGAATTTGCCTCAAACTCCTGCATTAGTAAAGAAAACGCACAGCACAGCTTTTGCTGCGAGTTACTTTAAGAAACGGGCTGAGGAGGATGGAGAAGAGGGAGCTGATCAATGCCATGTGTCGAGGAAACAGAAAAGGGAACCGAAATGCCTCGGGGTTGGCTTCCCCTCACCCCTGGTGCTCAGTGGCTTCTATTTGCTCGGGCGTACCTCAAAAGCTGAATCACTCGCTATTAGCTCCGCGCCTCCTTCGCGCATCGCTTGGGGGGGCTAAGCCACTCACGACTTCAAAGGCTCAATGAAGCCGGACCGAGCAGCCCCGGCGAGGGTCAGCCCAGCCCAGCCCAGCCCAGCCCAGCCCAGCCGCCGTGTGCTCGGCGCAGCTCCTGCCCCCGCACTCGCCCTGCCCTCCGCCCCCTGCCCTCCAAGGGGGCTTCGGAGAGTGCCCGCGTATGGACAGCCCAGAGCCGAGCCGAGCCGAGCCGCTTGCTCGCTCGGAGGAGGACTTGTGCCCTCACCTACACGGAGCGATGGGGGTGGGGAGCGAGCACGGACGGGGGAGTGCAGGTAGCCAGCATTTCTCAGGGGACTCAGCAAAAGGAAGGGAGTTAAGGACGAGACCCCGCTTCCCTCCCTGCTTTACCCCCTCAGGATGGAGGCGAGGCAGCCCTTCGCGGGTCCCCACCGGCCGGGAAGAAGAGGGTGTCACACCGGTCAGTCCCGCGGTCAGAGCCTGCATCCCCGCCTCGGAACAGGGGCTGCTCTGTAGTCGAGTCTGCTCTCAGCTGCTAGCTGGTCCCGAGGGATGAAAGGATCAGGAGCCCCGCAGAGTACAAAGGCTAATGTTCTAGGTATTTTTTGACTTTTAAAGATCTTTCTTTCTTTCTTTCTTAGCCTCTGCATACTTTTTAGAGCTCTTATTTGAGCATGATTTATATCTCCTTCATGAAGCTGATGGACAACCAGTGCATTTTCTGGCGAAAAAAACTCCTCTCTTTCTCATCTTTAGTCCACAAGTCCCTCTGTTTTCCACGTCCCTGATACTAGCTACCTGTCGTCAGCACAGGAGGCAGAGCTGGCCATTGTCGATCACAGGTATTTCTGCCCTCTGTGCCCCTAATCAGGGAGGAAAGTGGGAACGTTAAAAACTTCTGCAAGGCTGCAGGCAGTTGCCCTGCTCCGCAGTCTCAGAGGGATTAAGGCGGAATTATTCCTGCTCCTCTCCCTGTCCCTGGACCCTCAACCAGCCGATACTTTATATCAGTGAGTGATACTCAGGACACGTTTTGGTCAAATGAAGATCGTGTCAATCCAGAAAGTGATTAATCAGGCGTTACCTGCTCCTGCGGAAGTTCCTTCTCGGTAGGTCACCCAAAGCCCACCGGGTCCGGCAGGTTGAAAGGGGAGAAAGTGGCAGGACAGCTGGGCTCCAGCATGGTACTGTTTTAAGGATCACCACCGAGGTCTCTGTTTTCCATAGCTGCCAATGATCGCCAACACCCAAGGTTGCTCTCAAGGAAAGGAGGAAAGAAATTATCTTCCCAATCTGCTCTCCAGCCGGTCATTTGACCCTGACACCCACCGATGACACTGAAGAACACCCCGCTGAAGCGGCTAAACGCCTCGCAATTTCCTGTCTTCGCTTCCCCCGGGCGGCCGGGCGCACCGCCGCCGAGCGATCTTATCGCCGTGCGATCATTATTCACCGGTGACAGCCAGAGATGCAGCGCTCCTAAGTGAGGGTGACAGATTTCAAACGTGGGGCTGCAGCGTATCCAGCCTCAGACACATTCTTCCTCAAACTTTGCCTAGCAAGCAAGTCAGCGACTTAACCCTTCGCAGATCTTTCTCTCGCCGGGGGACCGAGACCCCGGCGCCGGGGAATGCTGGTTTGGGGGGAATGCAGGGCAACACGGCTACTTTGCTGGGGATTCTTTATTACCTGCCATTTTCTATTCTTGGTTATTTTCACTTGAAACAGATGAGAACCGCCAACTATGGGGAGCAGATGGAGGGCTTTTCTGTGATTAGGGGCTGGAAAAATCCTCTTGGCAAAGCAGATCCATGGGGACTCACCTGTGGTCCCCTCTCTGTCACCGAGTCTGCAAACCCATCTGCATGGCACGAATTCCTCTCATACGCACATATACAGAGCTTCTGCACTTTCCTCAGCGTGGTGTGGTTAAAAGTACAATTCCAAAAGTGCCATTTCACTCAGATGTCCAGATTCAGCTCTTTTACAAGTTATTAACTACAACAGAGAAAGGAGCAAGTGAGAAAGAAACGTATTTTCAGGAAAGAAAGGGAAAAGAAGCCTTTCTCACACATGCACTTTGTGCTCAAAGGAAATATTTACCACCACCAAACTCCAGCATGTCAGAACATGTTACCTCCTAAGCACAAGAAACCTTAAAACTGAGAGAAAAGCATGTGCAATTCAAAGATGAAGTGCTTGAAAGCTTTCCAAAGTGTGTACCACCAGCCCAGAGCCCGATGTCAAGACAACAGGAAAACAAGATTAACAAACTCTATTGGTTGCCTAGTGTTCATTTATATATTTTTTCAGTGCATTATGATGTTTTCGTCAGTCTTCTCTGCCCCCACCGCACTACCCCCCGCCCAAAAA
>VWZS01005895.1:331043-364868 GCA_013397075.1 Rhabdornis inornatus
GAAGGGAAGGGAAGGGAAGGGAAGGGAAGGGAAGGGAAGGGAAGGGAAGGGAAGGGATCCAGTTATAGAATCCTGATGTTTCTTACCATAGTTTTTGTGCTGATGACAGTTGCACAAATGTAGATCAATTCAACCAACATTCAGCTGAATTTGATAAAATTAAGGTAATTAAAGTAGCTAAACAATGACATAAGAATCCAGCAGTCATTAAACATTGTTATGCATTGTTTCTTTGTCGTTTTATTTTTTTTTCATGTATAGAAAATACAAGGGAAAATAGAATAATGAGAAAAACTGAAATCAACACATATATGAAAAATATAATTAATTTATGATTGACCTAATGGCCAGCCATGGTGAGTGGAAGGCATACGTAAAAACCTTCTGAATAACATATAAATAGCCAACATAAGTTTTTTCTGTCACATTTTCTAAGTGTAATCATTAAGGTAATTTTCATTGTCATAGACAGCTTTTAAAATAAAGGAATATCTTCCATCTCTGGTTCTGTCACTGCACCTTTAGGTTTCTGGAAAAGATAATCCACACAGTTCTATCAGAAAAACTCTTGCTTCCCTATATAAAGCCAAAACAAAGCCAAAACACCTCAGAGAAAGTTGCACAACATTCATTAAGTCGCCCCTTCTGCGTTCAATGCTCTTCTTTTATTCTAAGTGGAGAAGCCTAGAAGGCAGACTGTCAATCCACTGTAGAGAAAGGATCCCTTTCTGATTGCAAGGCTATCTACCCAATCTCCCATGGGAGCTCAGGAACTCCCTCATTCTAATTTCCTACTTATAAAAAATCAGATATATTTGTATTTTCTTATCCACAGGTTTGGCAAACTCAAATCATCCTTTTGTCTCTGTCAAGTCCATTTCTGTAACTTTCTGTATCTTCTAGGGGATGGTTACAATTACGACAGAGTGCCTCTAAGTTATCAAAAAGGAGTGTCCTCGGGTGATTTTATGATGCTTGTATCCCCAGTCATCTGTTCTGTTTATGCTGGATATTGAGTTCTGCACCTTTAAGACTGGTTCCGAGAGCGAGGGGCGGGGTGAAGAAGTGAGAAGTTTTTTTTCAGAAACTGCATTTGAAGAATACTTTGCTTGTTAAATAAACAGTTTTTATCCACTTTTCCCCAAGAAAATAATTTCCCAAACCAGTAGTGGGAGGGGTCGCTGGAATCTGCTTTCTGGAAGGACCCCTTTGGAAGCTTCTTCCCAAATTTGCCCTAAACCAGGACAAGGAGCTAGTTTTCTTTCGGCCCAATAAACATGAATGAGCATTAGAATTATGAGAATATATAAAAGTTGGACATGAGAACATTATTTTTAAAAGATTAGCCTGATCAAAATCTCTCAATATTATTTAAAGAGAGAACATAAAACATGCTACAGTTTATAATACAGACCCCAAGGCTCATGGCATAGGTTTAGCTTTATATTTGCTTGATTTCCGTGCATCACTTTACACAAGGTTGGAAAACTTTGATCTACAGTGTCTCAAAATATTTCGAGCTTTATCTAACAACTGTTAACTCTCTCTCTCTCAATTCCAGTATCAGCTAATTATGTGTAATAGGATACAATGCAGAATGCAAATTTTCTATTGAAATGTATTGATTTTTGCCTTTTCTGGTTAATCCCTAGATTCTGATAAACTGGTAGCATCATTCAGTGAAGCCTTTTCTACTCTTTTCTGTTTATTTATTTTAGAATATATTGTTGTAAAAAGGATAGGAGAAAAGGAAAATTGTTTTCAATTACCTAAAGAAAAAGCTATAAAGATGTTACCCTGACCATCACGGTTGAGAAGCAGAGGCTACAAGATTACACCTCCAAACTCAGGAATAAATGAGCAATAATCTTGGCATGCTGGTGCACCAAGAGATCCCCTTTCCAGGGGCTATTACTAGAGGGCAGAAAAACTTGTCACCATGGTACAGACTGATTACCTGAAAAAAAAAAAAAAAAAAAGGCTAGGCAGATGGTATCTGTTTTGAATCCTGATAAATTGGCAGTAAGCTTTCAGGTCTTCAAGAGGATTTTGAGGCAGTGAAAATATCTTATGAAACCATTTGTCTTGCTCTTTAGCAGTGCAAAGCCCACATCACAGATTTGTGGACTGAGGGGGATAGGAAGGTTGTCACAGCAGTCAACAACTTCAACTCTTTCAAAACATAGGGCACCAGATTAATTTTGTTCAGACCTAAAACTTTTTCTTAGGATTTAGTAAAAGAGATTTTATGTCACTTTCAATAATCTCTTTATGAGCAGGAAGGCACTGCCTTTTAGACTTAAGTGAACTGTTGTCAGGAGGAACAGGGATCTCTGATTAGATCTACTGAATCAATGAAAGGTACCCATCCAGGTAACCATGGCCTGCTGACAGAAAGAGAATGGATGTGCATTTATGAGGGACACATGTATGGTGAAGGAGAAATGCAGTGCTAAAAATTATGAGGCTGCTTACTAATCAATGCTATGAAGAATATGGTGCTTAGTGCCAGCAGATTTTTTTATTTCATTCCCATAGTATAGCAGAACTGGGAAAGTCTAAATTTGCTTCACTGATGGGATGCTGAAGGAACCTTCTGGTGAGAAAACCCATCTGCAGAATTGCACCAGGATTGCAAATTTAGGGTGAACTTAATTCAGCTAGGAGTCATTGTTAGGCAATTCCATTCCTCTTGTGGAATCGTGTTTTCCATTCAGCAGTCTTTGCAGTTCTCAAGACCTTGAACAATCCCTGAGGAAAGACCAATTTTGCCTTTTATATATACTATATACATTCAGCCTCTGAGACAGTACAGACCATTTTATATAAAACCCCAGCTATATGCAAAGATAACAGCTCATAGGAAATTATTTTTCTGTATCCTATATATATATATATATATATAAGTAATTATATATAATATGTATATTTCTGGATCATATAAATATATACGTATACATATATATTTAATTGTATAAGTAATTGAGGTCTGCTTCTTTACTTTTAACTCAAACAGATCTTTCCTCAGTTCATGATGAGCTTTCTATTCAGTTAATTTTGCTTACTTGGTAGTGACAAATTGCACTTGAAATCTACCATGAGATTATTTAGTTAAACATACCACACTTAAAATGTCCTAGGTGGAGTAGTTATGAAGAAGAGCCAGGAATATACCCCCAGGATAAACTGAACTTTTTACTTGCATCATAAAATGATCCTCCTTTCTGTGCCTCAGGCAAAAAGAATGCTAAGAAGTTAAGCTATTCTTTTTGGTAGGGTTAGAGAAGACCGTGAAATCCTCCCTGGAGAAAATGAAGCAGCTTGAGTGTGTAATCGTTTATTGGTGAACTTTAGTAAGTCCAAACAATGAGTTAGGGAGAGGATAGTTTTCAGCTTTTGGCTAACTCTTTTTAATTTTGAAGCATATGCATATTTGTCAGCATTTGTTCATCGGAGAGACAGATTTCTTCAAGCTCAGAGAAGCTGGGGTTTCACTAAAGGAACATCTTTGGTGTTTGTTTCTTGCATTGTCAAACACAATTTGTCTTAACCACTATTGAACAAAATAGGCTAACTATATATTTCTATTGTCATTGTCCTTGGATTTCTCTGGTCTCAAAGTTTATTTTTGGCAATTGAACACTGTTATGGCCAGTCTTAGCATTCTCATAATTTTCAGCTTATTGCTAAACTTGGTGTGGGGAACAGCAAGAAAAAGGGAGGATAAGCTGGAGGTCAAGGGTGAGCTCAGAAAAAGGCAGTGCCCTCAGCCAGTCCTGCAGAAGGGAGACAGGGTGGATTAAAAAGGAGGCTTGGTGCAGGGTTCATTAATATTTCCAGGCATGGCAGGATGGAGATTCAGGCTCAGGGTTCACAGAGGACTGGCGACAAGACTGGAAAGGCGGCTATCATGCCTGTCCAATGTCCATCCAGAAGAGAGGACTGGAGACCTGCACACCTCCAGCAGTGAGTGCCTCTGGTCACCCCCAAGGTGACAAAGAGCCCCTGCACCAGAGCAGAGTTGTAGAGAAGGAGTGAGGAGGGGGATTCCCATGGAAGGATGGATTTAGTCAGGGCCCATGGGTTGCCCCAGGACTCTGGATTTATGGCATTAGTTCCCAGTAACTGTTCACCTGACCTACTGAAAACATGCAATACTTGATGAATACATAACATCAATTCTCTGAAGGGCCATTTCATAAACTCACAAACAAGCTCGAGCTCTTTCCTCTGACAATAGTTAGTTTTACCAATCCATATTGGATAGTCTATTACATTACATATTTGAAAGATAGAATATTTCATTTACACGTAAGAAAGTTTTAAGCTCTTTTCTGATGCTATCAATGCTTCTCTTTTCTTAGTCTTTTCATTGTTGTGCATGAGATTGGACAGTCTCAGAGAGGAATTTTGAACAATTGTCTTATAATTTCTCTTATAATTGATGACAATGTGATGGAAATAATTTCTAGAGTTAGACTATTGCTTGAGACATGCAGACTTTTGCAGTCATCTAAACTAAGTAGCTTTAAGCAATTATTGATCAAAACTTTCTGTTGTGTTCCTGCAGGTATATTTTTTCAGCAGTTATTAAGGAGATTAATGCTTGAACCTCTGCAGGTGACAGCAAAATATGTACTAGCACTGATCAAGGTCAATTTCCAGCTTCCTTTTTTTCTGCTAAGCTGTAAACTGATAAGTATCAGGGGATGCTGCCCGTCTAAAAAAGCTCTTCCTGTTGAGGGAAAAAGAGGAAAAGGATGGGTGGACAACTGGGGGAGGTAATAACTTTACCCAGTACTGCTTGATCCCCCACTGCAAATGAGTCAATAGTCACAGCTCTAATTTAAAGTTTAAAATAAAAGTCTCTAACTTTCAAGAATGTAAATCCTCAAACTAGAAAAAATTCAAAACCCCCAACAAACCCATTAACGAACCAATACAAAGTAAGTGAGCAACATAATTATTGAAAGAAAGGAATTCCTAGTGAATATTGGGTTAGAATTCCATATCATGTCATAGATTGCCATCATGATTTCCATTAGAAATGCAGGTTTTGAATCTCATGATTTTCAATTTTGTGGCTAACAAAAAATTGGAGTTAACAGTTCTGGTTTTATTTCACTTTTTGTTACTGCTAAAGTTGCATTTATTGGATTGTTTGTTTTGATTCCCCCACCTTTTTTTTTTTTTTTTTTCCTATATTTTAAACTGCCCAGAAATCCAGAAATGCTGAATAATGCTTTTGGCATGTGATACCTGAGCTAAGGAGTGTGTTGCAGTCAGTACCTGTGAAATCTTCATTGCCTGTAGCCTCAGGCCATTGTCTACTGTCATCTGCCTTATTCTCTCATAGAATTATTTGACTTAGCTAGGCTTATTTCAGGTTTGCGGGGGTTGATATTAAATTTATCATTTCCTAGGAAATCTGTTCTTGGAGACATGTGAGTAGATCCTTTGGGAACAACTCTTCTGTAGTTGTACTAAAAGACAGACCATTCAATTGCTTTCTACGTGTTTGGTTACTATGACAAATCTGGAATTCTATACTTGGAGATAAATGGATGAAAAATATCTCCTGCTGATGCAGGGCAAACTCTATTGAGTCAGCTGAGTGGATCACACTGACTGCACAACTTTTGATACTATGAATCAGAGAATTGGTATAGCTGTGCCAACACCCTGCTACTTTCGGCCATGCTGTTGTTTGACACTTCAGAGAAATGCGCAAAAAATCCATAAACCACCTGGCCAATTGTTCAAGTTACATATCTTGATTAAAAAAGTTATGGATGAAGAAACAGGAGTCAGGGAAACTGATGATCTTTTTCCAGTTGAGTGCTCAGTTAGACACCTTGTATTTAAAAGAACATGAAGAAGCTCCCTTTTGTTTCTCAGTTTTTTCTAAATGATCATATTTTATGAAGCATGCACGTACTAATCCAGAGACATAGACAATTGGACTATTAAGATTCATTAAATGCATTGATTTGTCTTCTTCTTTCTGTTCCGTATCTCTTATTAATGATGCACAATGACTTGTCTCTCATTTTTTTCATCTGTTTTCATCTATATTTGTCATATTTTATCTCGAACAAAGAGTAGTCTTGTGTCACGAAGGCTCATCAAAGTCATAATTGCACTTCATTTATCTGCATTGAACTGTCTGTCATCCATTAGCATTTGAACGCTCTGTATGTCTTTCTGCACTCATCTGCATTCTTCCTCATTTACTTCTCCTGGACCATTCATCACTTCTTGCTAGCTGATTTCTGCTTTTATTTTTTTTTTTTAATTACCAGGTGTGTTTCTAACCTTCTAGCAGTTTCAACCCAGAAATATTGGTAGTGCTTTTCTTTCTGCATTTAGCAAGAGTTTATAGCCAACACTACCATTTATCTACAAGACTAATGTGCCCCAGCAAGGCAGGATAAATCTCAGTATTGAGGATCTGTTATACACCACAACAGCCTACACACCTTTTCCTAATCTATCTTTTATGCTCTGGACATTATCCTTGATGTAGCCTAAAACTCAAAAACACTTATTGTAAGTAATTTCTATAAAATGATCAGCTGATAATTATTAGATTGGTGGCCAGAATGGGATAAGGATTGTTACTGTTGATTTTCATTTCTTCTTGGTTTTATCATGCATCATGCTTTATTTTTAGTTAATTAAAATATTCCCTTTTTTTTTTTCCTGCCAAAAAACTGCTTATGCTTGTCCTTTTCCTCCTAAGTACCTGTCTCATCATCTTTACTATATCTTACTTTAAAAGGCCTGGCAAAACTGGGTTAAAAAAGGTGTTTTACAAATTAGATAAAGAACTCAGATTTCAGAGGTAAAGAAGTTGCTTTGAAAAAAGTACATGTGGAAACAATAATTTTGGGCTGTACAGATACTGTGTTCCTTATCTATAAAATAGGGCAAATGAGCATCCTTTCCTTCACAAGGAAATCCTTCTTATGAGTAGGTGAAGGTTATCAGACAGAAGGTTACTGAAGAAGGATAAAATAGTATGTGCTTTATGTTTCAGATTCTTAACTGAGGTACATTTGTACAATGGAATCAATGAAACTATGGTGGTTTATATAAAATGAAAACAAATGTGGACGTGTTTGTTCATTTGTTTTTGCATTTAGCAGAGAGTCAGGCAGATTAACAGTGGTATCATTACCTCATGTAGGCAGGTTTCAGAGGCCTAGGAACTTTATTTACTTGAGCTCAGGTGAACATAACACTATTTAGTGTTTGGTAATTCTTTAGACTAGAAATAATATCAGGTCAGAAGAAATCTGCTGAAACTCAGTTTACATTAATATGTCTCTGTAAATAATTTTTCTGCTTTCACCAAAAGTGAAATTTCTAATAGTGTGTGCAAACTATTAAATAGTTTTAATAAAAAGAGCAGCAGCCAAGTCAAAAGGGACAACTACTTCCCCAGCCTTCTTAACTGTTCATATGTTGTTTTAATTTTAATTAATTTCATAAATACTAGAAATACTTTATATCTTTATAGACACTGTGCTATGAAATTAAGCAAACTAATCTTTAACAGGTGTTACATTTTTAAATTAGCAATGGAATCATCTAAGGGGTCTATGAAGCATTCCTGGAATATGCCTAATTTGATTTTTAAATATTTTTATTCAGCTAGTAAATTTTAACTGAAAAGAAACACATAGCTTGGAAACATAACAAGATAATCCACCACGATGATTAATTGTCTTCAATGTCAATTACACATTTGATTTTTCTATCTTAAATTTTCAGCTATTGTGCCTTACTAGAGATTATGACATATGAATCTTCTCATCACAAACGAAATGGAATCATCTCCTTAACTTCCTTAAGTAACAAAATCTTTTTTCCTCTTAGCCACTCTTTTGTTGGTTACTGGTTCCTTGTCAACTACAGCTTCACCCGCCCACACATCCCAGCTGCTACTCTCTCATTTTCCTTCCAAAACAGAAGAATACATCACCTGTTATCAATGCTGCCATTCATTCTCAAGAAACAATCAAGAAATAGGTACTCATCCAAGGCTCCTGGCAGCTACCCATGTTTGAAAGATTGAGAAATTCTATTTCTAGTCTATTTCCTGATCTTCATCTTCATAGAGTATAACATGGCTCTGGAAAAATTTCTGAACTGCAACTAGAAACAGCTAGTAAGACAATGTGAATAGAACAAGTTCATAGCTTTTCCTGAGCAACCGGTGAAAAACCAAATTCCAAATGCACTAGCTAGAAGGAACTCAATTTTTCTGTCTTTCAGGGCCACAGGTGAGACTTATCTCTGATTTCCCATGTTCTCTGCTTCTCTGGTGTTCTGTGGAAAATTCTTTAATTATTTTTTTTGTTCAGCTTGCTTTTTCCTGCCATATAATTTGTGCTGCTAAATGCTATATCACAGTCAGGCCTACTGACTGTCTCTTCTTTATTGCGATTTAATCTCCTTTGTTACCTTACACCTCCTTTCTGGCAATACATTGGCCACACCACTGCTGCCACTTGTGTCATTGAAGTTGTTTTATTCATCTGTGCTGAGGTATGCTGTGGATTAACTATTACTTCTTAACTTAGACTTATTTATTGCTTCAAAGGACATAACTCTTCTCATGTTGCCTGATCTTCTCTTCTTGTACTCCTCTTCCGTCCTTCGTTCCCCCACCCTTTCATTTCTTAAACTCCTTTTATCTTAGCACAGAATCTCAAGCCCTAAATCACAAAGTGCAATGTAATAAACACAAGTGGCTATGCTGTTATAACTTACAAAAGAAAATGAAAAAGGGTCAGGGAAAATGCCTCCATCAATCTCTGCTCTTGCATTATATACAGCTGTTTCTGCCCCTGTAGGACGGACAGCAAAAGATGCCAACTTTCAACTTCATCCCAACCTGCCTATAGGCAAAGACAATGTGAGGGGGAAGTTGAAATGGCCATAGCCCATAGACATCTTGTAGAAATAACATATACATGCTTTTTTGTTTGTTTTTTCTTTTTCCTCCCCACAAGCTATATCTTTTAAATCTTTCTCCTCATATGTTACCAGCAATGTTTTTCTTGTATCTAAACACAGTACATGGTATACCAGGGAAAACTGCAGTCCTCATTCTCAGATCTGCTTAGTAATGGCAGATGAAAGCAAAAACTCTCTTTTCTTGAATATCTGACAGCATCATTTAGAGCTACTGTCTGCTCAACTGGTTATTGCTCAGCCTCTCCACCTAACATCAGCTTCTCAAATTCAGTGCTTTCTGGCTTCCCTACTCCTGCCACACAAATGCCAGGGAAGTTCATGACAGTAACAGGTCTGAGAGGGCTGTAAGTTAAAGAGGTACGGAGCCAGAGAGTGACTGTCTATATTTGGGATCTTGTGGCACAATTCTTGATCAAGAAGAGGGTCTACTGCTCTATGTAGTTGCCACTGAAACTGTTCTTCATGAGTCAAATTGAGGTGAAAGAATTTTTAACTTGTTCCAGCAGTGTTTTAGGCCACATATCCCAAGTCCTTCCCTATCTTTTGGTAAACAATAGGTTTCTGCTGTCTCTGAAACTCAGCAGAGTTTCTGGTCATCTGCCAGAGCACAGAAGCATTTTGGAAAAAAATAAAAAGGTTGTGACTTGTTTTCCATTTTGGGCATGCAGTGGCAATATTTTGGTCATGTTTTAAGGAAGGATTATGATGTCCCTCTGAAATTAATCACCTCCCATTTCTTTCATCCAAGTAATCCATCTGTCTTATGTTGTATTTTCTATATGTCTGAGACCTCTCACTTCTCATCAGCTCCTCTCTCCAGAGTGAAAGAGTGACAAGATGGCTCATAGCACCATACATGATTTGAAAGGTATTTACAAAAAGAGCTCCATAAACAAAAAGATGCAGGGAACACCATAATTTACACTATTTGTTCAGACTTCGGTGGAAGTGTGAGAAGAAGGCTGAAAGAAAAAGAAAAGTTATGAAAACTAAAAATGTGAAGTAGGGATGCAGACAAGTTTGGAAGCAGTGGGTATCTGAATGTTGTTTCCTATTAACTTAGATTCAATGTGTTGTTAACCAGGAGCCCGACACTATTTTTTTTTAATTTTCACTTGGATGTATTTCTCAAACCATGAAAATCCAAGGCAAACCAATCACTTTTCAGTGTTAAATGCAAATAAAGGTTTTTGTTTTATTACCTTTTCCAACACAGTCTTTTGTGAAAATGATTTTTCCTTAGTTCTTTCTAACACAGGCAGAGATCTTAATGTATATACAGTGTACAGCATACTAATGCAATGTATACACAAATAAATATATTTACATAGACAGAGATCTGTCTATACTGATACAATCTTTAAGCCAAATTCAACATTTATACAACTTGTCTCTCCATATAATTCTAGAGTGTTTGGATTAAACAAGTCTGCAGCTTTCTAATTGTCGTGGTTTAACCCCAGCTGCCAACTAAGCAAAACTGGCACACTAATAAAAGATCTGACTCTTCCTTCCAACCCTGCACAGACCGTACATCTGGGAGATGATTTTGGAGGTGTGAAGAAGACAAAACATCACTTCCTGGGGTGTGTTCTACTCCAGATGAACATGTCAACACACTCTTTTTGATTGCTTACCTGCTGTTAGTGCTCTGTGAAGGGATCCCGTCACCACAGGACTGTTTCCCACTTAGGTCAGTGGAAATTGTCAAATTGTGTGTCAGCCTTTTACAAATCCCAAGTCTAGTTGGGCAGTAATGAAAGAACAATGCCCTTTTAAGGTAGTATGAATCACAGAGCACATACTCAGGATGTCTTGTTTGGTGGCTAATCACTGAATACTGGGTGGGGCAGGAGTCTTTTGGTATTATAAGGACAGAAATTCTTCCTCTTCTCTCTTTTCAGAAGAATACAATTAGCTGGAGGAAAATCCTCATGGACTCCAGTTTTTCAAAAGAATTCATACAAATCACAAGTCATCATGCCTGGCAGTAGGTGTCTTGCTGTGTTGAAACTTCAAAAACTTTGTTTTCTTAAAAGGTCTGAACTCTCAAGTCAGAAAAGTGATATCAGTCCAACTGCCTGCTTGCTTTTGCCATGTTTTGCTTCTAACTTACGAGCAGTAGTAATTTTCAGAGCAATTGATAACATCTCTTAAAAGCAGAAAAATATTTACAAATGATGTTGCAAAAAGCTTGATGTTTTCTCAGGAATGGTGCTTCACCTTTCCACTCTGGATTTCTCTTAGGGAAGCAGTTATTCTCATTGATGTAATCCTTGGTTTTAGTTCTACCTTTTGCAAAGTAGATAGCGGATTTTTGGCATCCTCCACATCTCAGTAAAGGGTTTACATTTCAGCAACTGTATTAGGTTTTAGATCTCATAAAAACATGCAGACGAGTTTTGGTACTGGTAAGAGAAAAGTTGAATTATGAGCAATTTGCTGTAGCGATCTTGGCAGATACAATGGTTAATTGTGTGCCTACTGGAAATTTGTGTACATTTCTGGATGTTTGTAGTAATATCCAGTTTTTTTACCATTGCTTTTCATAGGTATGCTGGACTTGTATCTGAAAAGTAAACAGGATTCGAAAAACTGTTAAGTATATAATGATAGAAGAATATAATTATGTGACTGGAAATATATTTACACAATGTAGAATAATGGTTTCAGAGCCTACTGGGTGAATAAAATGTATTTCTTAAAGCATTCCAATAATACTTTCATAGTATTAAGGGATAAATGGGATAATTACAATTAAGGACATATAAATGAGTTTCTTGTGTATATTTATGCATGAGACTCATTCTTCTAGATAGGATTTTCCAGCAATTACTACCTAACTTCTTTAATATGGTACACTTTAATTCTAATGGAAAGGAAACAGGCTGCAGAGTCATAAGTAAGGCTTTAATTTAACTTGCTTACTTATCTAAAAATAAACAAAATTTTAAGATAACTCATACTTAAAATGCAACAAAACCAGAAAGAAAGAGGTATATTTTATGTGAATTCACTGAACCAGATCTCTTGAGACTAGAGATCACAAGTATTTGTGAAGTATGTTTCTGATGGACATATTAAGAAATGCATGTCCAATATGTACAGACTGACTGGCACAAATGCCTTTGACATGGTCATCCCACACTGTGTTGTGACTGGAGTAGTTTATTTTCCTTGGTGGAAAATAAGTATGAAAAAGAAGATTTTATTCAGCATTATGTGTATCAACTCTAGTAGTATCTTGCACAAGTGCTAGAGAGAGATATGGTCATTCAGAACAAAATCCTCAAGACAACTTGACACACAGAATATCTTTTCTTTTCCAGGGGTTTTCTTCTCATTGTTACTACAGTACTGTTTAACACTAGTTTAATGCATTGCTGAAAACCTATTGCTGAAAAATAGGTTCAACTCATCGTCAGATGAGTTTTATCCTCTCAGTACTTAAAAACTTCCAAGGATGCAGACTGTATTCTTGGCAATCTATTTAATCTTGATTTCTTTCACTGGGAAAGAGTTTTTCCCTATATTGTGAGAAATCAAGGTGGTCAGGTAAAGCCCATGGTGACCGGAAAAAAGGGAAGCACCACCACAATTTTTTAAAAATGTAAAAAGGAAGACCCAGGGAGCTACAAACTGGTGAGCCTCACCTCTGTGACTGAGAGGCTGGTAATGAGTTGTGTCCTTCAGGGATCAGTGCTCTTTAATATCTTTGTGAATGACACAGACAGCGAGATTGAAAGCATCCTCAGCAAGTTTGCAGATGACAAGAAGCTGATTGGTGGGGGTAACAGAACAAAAGGATGGAAAAGCATCCATGGGGACCTGAGAAAAACTATAGAAGTGAGCCCACAAGAACATATTGAGGTTCTACAAGTTCAGGTGCAGGGTGCTGCACCAAGGTTGGGGCAATCCCAGACGTGAGAACAGACTGGGAGAAGAAGTTTTGGAGAGCAGCCTGAGGAGAATAACTTGGAGTTTCTGGTGGACATGAACCTGCAGTGTGTGCTTACAGCCCCAAAGGGCAATCATATCCTGGGCTGCATCAGAAGAGGAGCGGCTAGCAGGTTGAAGGAGGTGATTCTTCTCCTCTCCTCTGCTTTCGTGAGAGCCCCCCTGCAGTGCTGCATCCATCTCTGGGGTCCTCAGCACAAAAAAGACATGGACCTGTTGGAGCGGGTCCAGAGGAGTGCCACTAAGCTGGTCAGAGGGGTCAAGCGTCCCTCCTATGAAGACAGGCTGAGATAGCTGGGGTAGATTTCTCTGGAGTAAAGCAATCTGTGTAGAGAACATGATGTGGCCTTTAGGTACTTAAAGGGTGCTTATAAAATAGAGGGGATAGTGATAGGTCAAGGGGAAATTGTTTTGAACAAAAAGAGGAGAGATTTAAGTTAGATGTTTAGAAGAAATTCTTTGCTGTGAGGGTCGTATGGTACAGGACGAAGTTGTGTTGAGAAGCTGTAGATGCCCCATACCTGGCAGCGTTCAAGGCCAGATTGGATGGGGCCTCGTATAACCTGATATAGTGGGTGGCATCCCTGCTCACACTGGGGCTTGGAACTAGATGATATTCAGAGTCTCTTGCAAATCAAGGCATTCTATGATTTGATGATTCTATGATGCTCTTTATCAATGTCTTGCCAGGATGTGCCTGGCTAAAACTGGACAAAGTAGCTCTATAGCATTCTAAAGAGTGGCATGTAAATGGGAATAAGCAATTGTTTCGGTTTCTTGAATGTGCTCTTCCTCTTGTTTCTACAGCTGAGAATGCAGTTAGCCATTTCTCTTGCAGGTACACACTGATGGCTCATACTCAGCTTGCTAACCACTGCAAACTCCAGGAATTTTCCAGCAGAACTGCCTGGAACCAATCCATCCCAGCCTGTAACACTGCAAAAGCCTGTGCTTCCCATGTATAGGACTTTACATTTGCTGAATTTGAAAAGGCTCCTGTTCACCCCATTCCTTCAGCAAGTGTGGGTCCCTCCACCCTCAATTGCATTGACTATTCCTCCCCTCCTGGTTGTCACCTGCAAACTTGAAGAAAGGGCACTTGATCACCTCCTTCAGCTTATTGTTAGAGACACTAAACAAGACAGATATGTAATGCAACATCAGTGTTTCAAGAATTCAAGCAGTTCATTCTGTCTTTCTGGTTCTGACACTCACAAGTCTCCCTCCTAACTGTTCTTAACTCTGATCAGCTGAACCAAAGGTAAATTGATGGGCTCTACACCAGAAAATGTCTTTTATTTCACTGAAAATGTTGTCTGAATGAAGACCAAAAGATTGTGTCATTCATCATACTGGGCATTCTTTCAACAAAGGGATTTCAAGAAAATCTCTGGTTCAGCAAATGCGTAAAACAGAGTATTTTGATTTTCATAGCTGTACAGTGCAGTACTAGCAGGGTAAGCTTGGTGTGTAATTATAATTTCTGAGAATGAATTAAAATAAAAGATCTTTGTGATGAAATATGTACACTAAAATGTGCTATACTCTATGGATTGTCATTATTCTGATGTCTTAAAATAAATAAATATTTCCAGAAGCAAACACAGGATATTTAGATGCCAAATTCTTTTGTTTTCATAAATGCCCCCTTGAATGCATAGAATTCAGCATTTAGCACTTGGCATCTAATTAACTTGTTATCAGGAAGGAAGTCACAGAGCAATGCCATTCCCCATTCTCATAAGTGCCAGAATCTGTTTTAAAACTGTGGAGGCAGAGCACTAATAATAACAGCTTTCTTAGCTTTACTCTTTCCCTTCTAGCTCTACACCATATCTTAAAGAAATCCTCCTCCTGACTCAGGGGGAAAAAAAGGCAACAAAAAAAAAATCCTAAGAAACCCCTCCATTGCAAGATATAACCCTCAGGATTTTTTCTGTTATTAACGTACATTGTTCTTTTATTCTGCTCTCAGAAACCTCGTTCTCACTAGTACATTTTTAAGTTAATGGAGATGAGATTCTGGGGAAGATGAACTAGGGAGTTTGCATATTTTCTATAACTAGACTTCCAGGAGACCAATTAATTTTAACTGGAATCATGGAAGGCGAGTTCTGTTATTCACCTTTTCAAAGTGCAGAACAGGCTTTGCTTGTATTGAGTAGGCTCATCAAATTTACATCACCATTTAATTAAATGTTTGTAGCAATAATTGACCTCAGGAGTAAGTAATTTGGTAATAAATAGATTCCACTGTTACTGACTCTGAGATGCTATTCATAGCCTCATAGCTTTGCCACAAATCTCATTAGCAATTTACTTAAATGCATATTC
This sequence comes from Rhabdornis inornatus, assembly GCA_013397075.1. Lineage (NCBI taxonomy): Eukaryota > Metazoa > Chordata > Aves > Passeriformes > Rhabdornithidae > Rhabdornis > Rhabdornis inornatus. Next base: position 346,320 of record VWZS01005895.1, read on the forward strand.
CATTGTAGAATTGACAGTGAATCAGAATGAAATTTAACAATAGAGATTTCAGAACATGGTCCAAAACAGAAAATAATGTGCATTTCACTGAATTTTTTTAGGGACAGCTCAAAACTGAGATATGAAAAGAAAAAAAAAAATAAAAAAAATCCACCAACAGAAAACCAAGCTAAATCCTGATTTATTTAGTGTCTTCATGTTTTTTCTTTTTCTTGTTTTTCTTTTTCTTTTTCTTTTTCTTTTTTTTTTTTTACCTGCTCAAATAATTGCTTAGAGAATCTGGTGCATATCTCAATTTGAGTTCAATAGTTGTTTCAAGTAAAAAGGCAGGACCTTTTTATTAGTGTTGATGAAATACAGTGATAACCTCGAGAAACCAAAATGGACACACATTTAATGTCCTCCCTCCTCCAAACTATCGATTTATTACTCTGCTTTTGTTTAAACCTATGAGCTAAGTTCAGAGGTGATGCATAAAATGTGTAATTTAGAGTCCTTTATGCTCAGTTAGACACCTTAAGACCTACTTACACTCACTTACTAGAGTATAAGTCAGTGAAATGGAGTGTAAATTGATGTGATTTACATGTGGAGGAGCTGGCAGAGTGAGAAGGCATTACCTATAGGAGGGAATAGACTTTGTATGAGCACTTTCTAATGTTCAGCTGCTTTTCTTGCTACTCCTCTGTACCCCTAAGTACAGATGTCTGTGTTTGCATGAGCTCCTGTGCACTCAGTGAGACTTGCTGGGCCAAGGGCACTGATAAAGTATAAGAAGCGTGATAAAAGCTGTGTGCTGAGCAGTGAGTATGGGGTTTATAAATAAGTAACTAAAGGCTACACTTCCCAGTCCTCTTTGTAGTTAGCTGCAAACCCAGCAGTTTCGTAGTTACTTGTAATGACTGTTCTCACCTATGGTTCTTGCTCTGCTTTCTATTGGGAAGATTTTTACATCCAGTGCACACTGCATGTTTTGCCCTGATGCCTTGTTTGACAAGCTGGCAGGTAAGAGGAAAGCTCCACCATATTTTCTGTGGGATAAGAACATGCACCTGGCAGTTACCACGTTGCTGTAATTTCACACTCATACCCTGTGGTAAGTTGCTCTTTTGCCAAGTGAGCTATGTAAAACCTTGTCAGCTCCCAGAACTGTACCTCTTGAAACATGTCTGTTGAAACCCTCCCAGTACAGAGGCAATTCCTGCAGGATAAAGAACCAAAAATCTATTAATCTCAGTTTCTACTGCCTTAAAACCTCTCCTGATAGTACACCAATTTAATAATTAAAAAAAACCCCAAAACCTGACCAAAATACTTAGCCTTAGATCATGGTTATAACATAAGCAAGGCTCAAGTTTCAAGTTAATCTGAAGTACAAAAAAATAGTATGATAAAGCGTAAAGAACACAGGAAGGGAAGTAGTGGAGATATAAGCTATCCTAGTAAAGATTCTGGGAAGACTTTAGCCTGGACTCCTCTGGAAAGTTTTGGAGCATATACAGATAAAGTGTAAAAAAGAAAACAAACAAACAAACAAAAAAAACCCCACAAAAAACAACCCCCCTCCAAAAAAATGTATCCAGTTTTTGCTTTGTTGGCAAAAACAAATGCAATTATTCTGGCCAAAAAATATTTCATCAAGTGTTGTTCGTCTGCTCAAAAATCTAACACTAGCTTGTCCTTTTGTCCTTTTTTCCTTTTTTCATTTATCTTGTTTTGTTTTGTTTTTCTTTAATTCCACATTCTGATAGAAAGCCTTTATCAATTCATTATTGTAGTTATATATTTAATTACACAAGATGATAAATTTATTCATATGAGTATGATCTATATGTAAGCTTTTTGCTAAATGTATTAGTATTAGATATTGGTAAAGTTAAATTTTATAGACAGAAAGAATTTAGCCATTATATGAGCTATAATTTTTAGTTACGATATTTTTTTTAAATTCTATTTTGTTTTTCCCACAGATGAACTGTAAATAGATGGCTAACCACAGCAAGTAAACCTACTCTAGGATTAAATTGCTATTTCAGTTTGCATTCAAATCTCAAGTTATACTAAGAAGATTTTGCAGTGCAACCAAAAGCTTTTTTGGTGCAGGACTGAATCCAACTAATGCTTTCTGGAACTGTAGTCAAGACAAAGAAAGTCATTTTTTGTTACATATTAGAATGACCATGTATTCCAATATAAATTCAACTCACTTTCTATACAACTAGCATCATCTTGATTAGAATTACAATTTTCGTCCTTTTTTTTCACTTGTTTCTAAATGAAGTCTTGCAACCAACCTTGAATTTACACATGCACATTTCCCAGATAGTAATATTCATTCTAAAATGATGAACATTAATGTCACCAAACTCATCTACCAAGTCCTTCTTTCAATAATAAAGACATGAAGTAATAAAAAATTTTGCCTAATTGGTGGCTACAGTTATGGTGCTTTTTCAGCTGATTGTTAAACTACCCCAAAAATTTACTTAATTAATAATTAAAGGAATAGCCTACATGTTTCTATTTCAAAGTAGTTAACATTATATCTTAAAACAAGTGTTTTAAAATAAAAAAAAATGGAATTGAGGCTAAATATGACACTGAGTTTAAAAATAAAAAGAAGAGTTTGGGAGATCTTGCACCCAAAGAAGAAATAAGGGTTTCTCTCATTGCTCTTTGTTAAAAGAGAAATATGAAGTTAAAGCAATAAATTTAGAAGAAAGAGAAAATATGCAAGCTCACTTACATAATATATCCCCAAAGAGGATAATGAATATGAGGCCACTTGGACTTACTGCTGATGTTCATGTGAACAAATCTTTATTTTAAGGGAAACTGACTCAGCAAAGTAGATAGCTGCAGCAAATGTCAGTGAAACAACTTTCTATGAACCAGCAAGGCACTGGAAAAAGTTTGTGTGTGCAAATACAGTTAAGGGAACCAGCATTCTGCCCCCACAGGGGCTCTTTCAGTGGCTGTGCTCAGCAGGATCACTTGGGGCAGGGTGACTGGGGCCAGGCACTGTGTAGCCCTGGCTGACCTGACAACTCGTCATAGCGCAGTCAATGCATGGAAGTGTTGATTTGCCAGCACTACTGTGACATTTCAAAAGTATGGCAGTGGTTTTGGAATTAACTGAAAGGAATATAATTATCTATGATATTTATGTGTCTCCAGTTACTGTGCTATTTTGGTGCCAGCTGTAGAGCTGGGAGAATGGCAGTGGCCCAAGGAGATTCTTCTCTTGCCATGGCTCCTTTGAGTACAGGAGGAGAAGTTTTTATATTTCTTTGTCTCCCTGCATTTTTGCTATTTACAGAATACCTAGAGATACCACATTGTGTCCCTAAGATTCACAATTAACATGAAAAAAAGACAAAAAATAAAGAAGAATGATGGAATTTATTTAATAAAGTCATTGGAGATAGAGATCCAACTTGGCACATACTAACATAGGAGTTCATGAAGTAGATTGAGACTATCTCTCATAAGGAACTCTTGTAAGATGAAGCCCTAAAATACTTTGCAAAGAATTAAAACAATTTAGTAACTTTTCTTGCTTTCTCCTGCTTGATTTAATCAATTTTCTAGGGAAGTTTTGACTAAAATTCTATCTGAATTGTAGGATGAGTTTTTATTCATTTCTGTTTGACAGACTTCAACCAGTTAAATTTGAAGATACAAAAATTCACCAAACAAAATCAAAAGCTGTTTGTTAACACCTTCATCTCCTCACAGTTCTAGTAAACATCTTCAAAAGTTTTTCATTAAATTCGTCAGCACTGGTATCAGGCATGGGAAGAATTGTAAACCTGAATAACTGCCTTTTAGCTGTTAGCTGTTAGATGCCAAGTGCCATGTAATTTAAGAACAACAAGGTTTTGGGTGCATTAACTAATTTTCTGCTTTGTAGAAGCCTTAATAGCCCTTGCATGGTCCTTGAAGACAATTAGGCATTTCCTTCAAACATTACCCTTATATTTAAGAAGTTTCTATACATGCAAAAATACGCAACATTAGTCAAATCCATCTACTTGTTTCAGCTAGGATTCTTTTTTACAAAGAGAGTGCATAGCTATTTGTAGATGTTTGTTACATAGTATTGACTATTATTCTGACTTACTTGAGAACTGTTTTAAAGAGCAGATTTGTTGCTATAGTGTTTTCAAAGGTACCTCACCTTTCTAAGGTAGTTCTGTTCTGCACCTTTAGGATCTGCAATATTTTATAAAGTTGGATGCCTGAGATTTATTCATTGACATAATCCCAACTTTTTGTTCTTGTTCTTTAGGTTTAAGGGGAAGACTGTTGTTTAAAGATTTTGTTCAGGGGATGCACATTTTTAGGGTGAAGAAAAATACACCTTCAAAGGTACAAAGCTATACTAAAATCTAGGACCCACATTCTCTTATGACTTAACTACTGTGTCTTCACTGAAGTAAAAAGAGGTGCTCCAGATTGTCAGAAGTGTGAAATGAGAACAAGATCCTTCCCCAACATGCATCACTGTGAATTTTAACACTATACATATGTCTAAAATCCAGAGAAATTCATATCTATATTTGGCTTTGGAAGCACATGAAATTTGAGTGAGCAGTTTTCTCAGCCAAGAATTAAAGAAGTATCTAATGCAGAGCAAAATCAAATAAAAATGGCGTATGAATCAGTGAATTATTCACATTATGACCTTGTTGATTGGTTCATGAATAGTTTAGGTTCTTTCAATCTTTATATTAAAGCAGAGTTATTCTTGATTTTATTACATTACCTGCATTGAAAACAGCATATCCCCTGATCATTGACAGGTCTCTTTTGGTCAATTTTTTGCTATTGTTGTGTTCATCAAATAAATTCGTATTTGATACTATAGAATAAGGTAATCCACTGTGGCAGTATTAATGTTATACCTCACTGCCTGTTCTTGGCTTCAGCTCTAAAAGTCACTATTGGTACTATTAGAAGAGGAGTGTATTGAAGCATATTTACTTAGGAAATGCCTAAACCAGAGTCACAGCAGGCCAGGAAGAGAGGAGCTTTTTTAAGGTCTAGTCTAATTGATTGGAAGTTATCTGCTGTCCCACACAAAGAGAGAGCTCATGAACATTTCTCAAAGCAGAAATATTCATTGAGATCTTTAATGAAAAGCAGAAAAAGTCTGCCTTTCAAAGGAAATGAAATAGTCAATGGGTCTGTCATATCCCGAGTTTCTTACTCTCCATCTTTTCCCGTGTTTAAGACTGTGATGGCTGTATTTTGGGTTTGGGCCCATTCCACTCGTGATCCTGCTGAACCTTTCTTCTTTTATCTAATATCTCAGGCAACAAAGAACAACCATATACTACTAAGAAGAACATGATTCTCTCCAGTTCCCTTTTCCTTGTGCCTGTAATATATACTTGAAAGATATGACATGGTTCTCAGGAAAGATCTATTTTCTATATGCATTAGCTAATCCCATAAAAACTCCATGGAGTATTTTTCACTTAGGCACACAGAAGAGTAATTTTTCTTTGTTTGGAGAGCTCCATCTGTATTGTTTTATTAAACAGAATAAAAAGGAACAATCAAACTCAATCAAAGCACTTTCGACAAAAGACCTCACATGTATGGAGCCACAGACAAATCCTCCCTTATGTCAGTCACTGCCTCCTATAGGAACACTGATTGCACAGAAATAGAGTGGTGGACTCTGGATGTCCTTTCTATCCCAAATTACTGCATGATTCTAAGATCATATTTTGGTTTTGTTTGGTCCAGATTATGGTGAGTAAGACTGAAGTTTGTACCTCTCTGTTACCACAGGAAAAAAAAATATAGCCTTAAAAATAATTTCCTTAAATGAATCCAGTAACTTGCAAGCTCAGGAATCACTGAGTTAGTAAATGAAAAGAGTAGGTGACACCAATCTGCAAAACATAAAATAAAATGCATTATATTTCACCATTGAAACTCACCTTCTTATCCTCAGAATTCTATGTAAAGACAATTAGTGGGCTAGTCAAGTAAATCAGATCTCAAGCTGTGGTTGAGAACCTCAGAAAACACAGAGTACAGCCTGAGTGTTGATGCAGCCTGGTATCCCACCCTGACAGCACTGCATGGAAGCGATCCACTCAGTATGCTGTCACTGTTTTCAGGCTGTACCCTGGTCATCCAGGTTAAGAAGGTGAAAAAATTGAATATAAGGAGGTCTTTTCTTCTCTCTTTCTCTTCTTGACTATTTGGACAAGATTAAATGGGATAATGTGAATGCCAGTGGTGACATCTTTCCTTGTTTGTCTACTTTGGATAATCATTAGTTCAGAGTTTGGCTTGACTTGGATTTGAACTCTGATTTTTTGCCTCTTGGTATGTTTTCAGCTGCCTCTGAAAGATGACAGGATAAGTGTAAAACTCTCTTACCAAGGACATAAGCAGACAACAGCTAGCACAAGGCATATGCTGTGACAGGAACAGCCACAGCTGTTTCAGGAGCATTGAAACTCTCTCTCTTTGGGGTGAAGTTAATGAGAACTAACTTGGAGAAAAAGGAAAGAAAAATTAAAGAGATATTGCACTGTTGCAGCAATGATTTCTCCAGTTATGTTTTATAGACCAAACTACATTAGCCATTTCACTAGCGTTTGTATCTGTGAAAAATGGAGAAATAATTCATGAGTTCCAGGAAGAAGTTAGAAATACATTTATAAATTTGTTCATTAGAATTTTTCCACAGAGAACTTGTAACTCCATTTTGAAGACTTGACACATTTATAAAACTCCTGAAAATTTAATCTTCGTGCCCGGTGTATTTCTCATATTTTTATTTCTGCCTTCTTCGTACAGCATCTTTGTACTCTTCTTAAACAAACTCAAAATTCAAAGTTTTATTTTGCTGTTGTGTCTTTGAGCAATGCTTTGAGCATTTCTACACATGTTAATTATGAGTGCAGCAACATCAGTTTCTGGGTCTAGGGACAATTAAAAAGGGTATAGTTGTAAGAGACACCACAGAGAGATGGAAATAGGGATTCTTGTCACTATTCCCTACCCAGACAATGGCTTTGCTCTCATGTCACGTTCTTGTGACAGTGAGTAAGTACTGAAAGAATGAAATAAGCTCCAAATTTCTGTGTAGCAAAAGCTGTCTCTTGAACTTTGCTCTGAACTTCTGATCCCATAGAGATAATGTTCCTCCTAGCACTGCTGAACTCCTAAGCTATAAGTAATATCCAAAGAACCATCTCTGCACTCTCTTTTCTCCAGAGAAAATTTTCTATTTTGTGCCCATAAGTAAAAAAATAGGATTTGAATACTACTTTTAAACAAAGCTTAGGAATCAGCCTCTCTACATATCTCTGACTATAATCAGAAGTACAAAAGAGAAGAAAATTGCCTCAGTACCTTTGAGGATACTGCTGTTAGACACTAATGTTGCTCCTTTTGGCACAGTGGCATAGATAAAGAGAGACAGGCAGAGAATATCAATTTATCAAGCACCTCAACAGAGTGAGACAATTATATATAACATATTTATATAAATTATTTCACCTGCTTGCTTCATTTCCCTATTAAATAGCTCTGGTTACTCTTATCTCCCAGAGAGGGTCTTCTAGGGATCACCCTCATCATGTGCGCTAGCATGCATTCAACATTAGCTAAGCATTAGCTCAACATTTAGTAGCTAATAACACTGTAATTTTGTAACTGGGATTGAAAAAATGTGGTGAGTTATGGCTTACAAAAAGTACAGTAAAGAAAGATTTTATAGTTATTTAAAGTTGTGACTTCTGAAAGTTGCCTGCTTTTTTACTGCTGTTCTATCTTTTCATAGTCACAGATATACCTGTTGCTCAGAGAGAGGGTTGTGTGATCTCATACTGCAAATATCCTTTTTCCTCCAAGCCAAGAAATTTTAACCAATTTATACCTCAGGGCTTTTGCTTCACTGGACAGCTATTTGTATGTAGTTATCTCAAGTCAGTGTTCTCTTTAATTTGCCTTCAAGTTGTCTCCCTTGGAATAATTCATTAGTGAAGTACTGGACAAAACCTGTTAGGTTTTACCACCAGTGGCCCTAATTCTTAACTCAATATGGTCAGAAATAAGGATTGACTTGCCTGAAATCAACTGCAGCACAAAACCAGTGGTACAGAACGATAAGGCATTTTATGGTATATTTTTAGTGCAGTGGACCATTGACTTTAACGGCAGCAAGGCCGATCATGCTTTCATATCTTCTGAAGGAACATTATTTTAGCATATATAATCTTTACATAATTTCAGGAAATCTGTGTTCATATATCTAATTTATTTTTATTTTGCTATTTTTCCCTTGATGTTTCTTGCAAGGCTTGGTAAAATATATATCAGGATCTTTTAAATGAAGACTGGGGGAGTGGAACTCCTGCAAAGTCTTATATAGGTGTGCCACTGCCAGGGAACACTTAATGCTTTAGTGCTCTGGGCCCATGAAACAACAAGTTCTGGTGGCAATTAATGAGAATTCATGACTGATTTTTAGCTTGAATATCATGGCTATAAGTAGAGTCTTGGTACCTCAGTGACTCGATAAATTAAGAGACCTCAGCTTCCTCTTTATAGTTTTTTTTTTTCCATAGCCTTTCTAACAATTTGGGGGGCATGTAATCTTCTGGATACTACATATCTTTGTTTAAGAAACTTAAAATAGGTTTGGTTAAACACGAAGTGTGAACTACTGCACTGTGGTGTTTCAACCACCCTTGCTTCCTGTTTCCAACATCCAGATCTACAGCCCTCCCTGACAGAGTTATCAAGGTTCTTTTCTTTTAAGAAAGTTAATTTATACATATCAGATTTCCTCTAAGGGTGAGGCTTCTAAATAGAAGTCTGCTTTTTACATAACTAGGACTCTGGGAGTGGCTTTCTTCGGTACTCTTTGATACTGGAGTCCCGGCTTTCTTAGGCTGCCCTCTAATTTGCAGTGATTTTGGTGAGAAGAGATTAAGGTCTGTCATGCCAGAGATTTGCATGAGCACTTCTTCATTCCTCATGCAACACTTCAGTTTAACTTTTGATGGGAAAGTAGAGCTCAGAGTGTTTGACCTATTTATCCCTTTTCTGTTCCATTTTTTTGAGATAAAATTGTCATATAGATGAATTGCACACAACAGAGTGCGTGTGTTTTGTTACTGTGTCACTTTTTGGTAAATTGAAGAGAAAAATCTTTTGTAATCAGCTAGCCTTTAATTTAATAACACTTTTGATAAATTGCTAGTATGCAATAGGTTATCAAACCCAAACATTAAAAACTTCAGTTTCACACTGTTGGAATGAATCATACAGACATAAAAGGCCAAATTTACAATTCTTTATCTGGAGTAAAGGAAAAAAAAAATCATATCAGTTTCAAGACCTCCACTAATGACTAAATAAAGAATTTCAAATCTGGCCTAGGGAAGTTAGATATATGCTTGAAGCATAACTGTTCATTACAACAGCATTTACAATTCCTTTACTAGAGAGTTTTAGCACACTGTGGATCATTGTTTACTGTTTATTGTATACTACCATTAAGCAATACCACCTTTTATATTATTTTTTTCCTTTCTTTTCCAAATTTATGCCCTTTTCTTGTAACTTTTCAGTTTTCCACATACACAACCCCCAGGCTGGATCTGCTACACTCCAAAACATGTGAGTGACAACAGGCTTGACAGCCTTTGGGGTGGTGACAGATCTGGCGAGAGCAAGCCTCCCCAGCATGCTCATCAGGTTAGTAAGGATACTGTCATGGGTGGCAGTGCCATATATTCTTGTCAGCCATAAGTGTAAAGTGATTGCAGCCAAACCTTTCCTCACAACAAAAGAAGGAAAGGCTGAAAAAAACCTTTTTGAGATAGTCAGTTGAAAGATTGTAATGCTTTCCAATTTATAAGAGAAGGCTCCCTTCAAAGTACTTTTCAGGCATACCTGCTTCTTTTTTCTATCACTTGCACATTGTAAAGAGGCCTTACAGAGGCTGTAAATATAACCTATTTGAATTTTATAGTCTTTTATGCTGCTGAAACAACATGCTGAGGCTTTAGGATAAACACAAACTAAAGCCAGCTTGTTCCATTAAGACCTTCATTCGCCTATTTTGGAGATTTCCCTCTCAGAAAGATCATGGAGGTAAAACATCTTTACTGGGTAACCCTGACTGCGCAAGGGAAATATCTACTTCAGTCTCCCCAGAACTCAAACACACCCTGTCCTCAGCAGCTGTGTGTGTGTGTGTGTGTGTGTGTGTGTGTGTGTGTGTGTGTGTGTGTGTGTGTGTGTGTGTGTGTGTGGNGTGTGTGTGTGTGTGTATGTGTGTGTGTGTGTGTGTGTATGTGTGTGTGTGTGTGGACACCCACGTCCTTCCTTTAGGTGGCCAGCAACAGCAGAGGCCCTCTCCAAGAGGATGGTGGCAAAGCAGGTGTGTCTGGCCCACTCACTGGAAAAAGGTGTGTGAATGCTGGCTGTGATATGGTGGAAGAAGCAGGGAAACAGCTGTCAAGCCCAAAGTCAGCAACTCAGCAGCTGGAATATACCAGCAATTTCAGTTTATGCTACTATGTTAAAACAAAAATGCAGTCAGTCCCATTTCATTTTGCATTAAAATGTGGCCTTTACTTGCTGCAGAAGTAATAATCATAATAACTATTGCAGATGAGCATTTACCATATCTGCTCTCCTTGTTATATCACATCACCATACATGACTAAACATCTTGAGGTTGAGAGAAAACGATAGTACATCTCCATTTCCTTTGCACACCCTCATATTAGCCAGGTAAAACATGATTTCCACAGGCTCCTTTTGATAGAGGTAACAGTAATTGTCTATTTAAATCTCGTAGGTGAAGGACTTAAAGTTGAGTGCCATTTTCTAGATCAGAAAGAGATTCAGCACCTGTATTTTTCAATGGCATGTCAGAGCCCTGACTTCTGCCTTGTGCTCCCACAGCTAAATTTTATCTCATAGAGCTGAACAGTGGTGATGAATGTGCTGTGGAATTTGCTTTGCAAAACAAATATTTAACTTTCTACAGATCACTGAAGACCTGATAAAACTCTTTAGTGTCACCTAACTAATTTCCCTCTATTTTTAATTGAAAAATATTTTTATTCTTTTCATCTAAATGTGTGGTTCAAATAAGAATGGAAAGGCCATTTACAGGTCTTTTCAAATGACATTCATGCAAATAGGATTCACAAAGTCAGAGTGTTCAGAGTGAGACTTTGAAGGAAAAAAAAATTCCTTTTAAAAAGCGTAAGTTATTTCAAAAAGAGGAGCCTAATTTATGATTAATCAAGAGGGCCAATGCTTCCCTCTTGCTTTTGGGTGTGGAGAGGCAAATGGCCAGGAGGGCAGGGCTGGGCTGTGTGTGAGGGTGATGTGAGCAGCTTTGATATCCTGGGTGATGCTCTCCTGTGCACAGGCTGGTGGTGCAAATTCCATGGTGGGGAAGGGCAGAACAGGAGCCAAGTAAGCACTCCAGAGAGCAAGGTAGTGAGATAGATAGTTGTTCCCAGCAAAGACATGGGAATGCTGGCATGAGCTAATTCATCTAGCTCCATTATCCAAATTGGAGATTGGAGTCCACAAAAGGCTTTTCCCCCTTGTTTATTGTTTACAGTAACTTCCTATGAGAACTGAAGGCTTTCTTATGTTAGGGCAAAAAATTAAACATCACAGTTGCTGAAAAAGATATCCAAATACAATATTGGTAGGAAAAGTCAGTCTGAAAATGACAGTGTGAGAAAAGGATTCTGGACAAGGCATTTTATACAGTTGTTTTTCAACTCTTTTCAATAAATTAACTAAATATAGTATTATTTATTGTTTGCATTTATTTAGATCACTCAGTTTATAGCAAGATTCTAATTTGACAAACTTAGAGGATTTTTTACTTTAAGATCTTTTAGACTTAAGTTTTAAATATTTTATGTCAAACTTTTTTCCTTCTCTCCCCCCTAGAAAGCAAAGGAGATATTTTATAAGTCTTGACATATTTAATCTTGTTAAGTTCTGATATTAAAAATACCAAAGAATATAAATCATTTGAGTGCTAGGAAGCATTAGGAAAGGGACTGTGTGTGAAAAGAAAAACATTATTGTATTTCCATATATGTTACTTAAATGCTCATAGATTCAACATTTAATTAATTTCTGATCATTTTAACTTAAAATGGAATGTAGTAAAATAGACAAACTGCATTGAAAGGCGAGAAGGCTGATTAAGGAAGCTAATTGTTTCTATATTAAGTACACACAAATAGATTAAGATTATACAAGACAGAAAAGACACAAACAAGGGGGGAATTACAGAGATCTAAAGTAGCATTATTTGCCTGGGGAAGGCATGTTTATATGCAATGACTATTCACTGCTTCTCTAAATACAGGAAGCAGTGGAAATCGAATTATATTTTCATATAGTAGGCTTAAATCAAACAACAGGTTTTGGTTTTTCCCTACATTTGAAAAAGTATTAATCTGTGCAACTTGTTGCTAAATTATTTGCCAGTGCCAAAAATTTACATAAATTTAAAAACTCATTAAGCAGCCTCAAAGAATAATCTATGAAAGACTAATAAATATAAGTTAAAACCTGCTACTCAGGAAGACCTTGAAATTCAGATCAGAGAAATCTGTTAGATGGTATGAAGAAAGTAGGTATTTAATAAATTTTGCTGTGTTTCTATGCTGTTCTGTAGAGGAGCTACTCTTCTTGCATTTCCCTTGATCAGTCCTGAAAGCAAGAAACTATGTGTAAGTTTTGTTCTACCCAACAAAATTACCTTTTTTCTGGAGTTCAAAAAACCTTAACAAGCATTCAAAATTAAGCAAAACTAAATATTTTGATTGTCAGAAAAATGTTGGCCAGGTTGTAACGAATTAAGGTTAAAAAGAATCAATAAAAAGGCGAAGTACCTATTTACAAAACAGAAAAATCTCATTTTCCTCCCACACCTATTCATATCTATTTGCAGTCATTAGAGGTAAGAACATACTGCTGGTGAGGATACTTAAACATATAATTACACCAAAAATATAGCAGGTAAAGTAGCAAAACAGGCAGAATAAGATAATACAAAAGTTAGGCTTATTTTATATTGGACTGTGTTTAAAATTTTAAGGTTTTGATCAGCTCCATTGAAAAAATTAGAGAATCCCTTCCTATTGTTTTTGTGATGTTCTACTTAAGTATTATTTTGTTATTCTCCTTGCCTCAGTTACCTTACCTAACTTTCACCATCCAGTCATCTAAAAGAACAATTTACAAGATGTATATTTTAATAAAACAAAGTGAGTGAATTTTTATTACGCTCTCTCTGAAAAGAAATTATCTCTTCCGCTCACTCTTTGCAGCTAATTATCTAATCTCCTTCAAATTCTTAGTAAGCATAAGCCTGCCTTTTCTGGGGATTGATACAGAACTACCTTGATCTATTAAACTGGGGCACACCTAATCCTAATATCACACCAAAAGGAATTTGAAAAGAAATAAGAAAAAAAAAATAGGGCTCAAATCTTCAGAATGTGGGGAACAAAACTGACTTTATTGCCTCTAAAGATGGTGTACTAATTGTGCAAATTTGATTCCACATTACATCTGGAAAGTCCTAGCTACTATAGATGATATTTATACTAAAATTACCACTTTTTTTGAAAAATCTGGATGTTACATAGGTGTGACCATCCACTCGTAAGGGGAAGAAATTTTATTAAACTATCTGAAGCTAAATCAACTGCAGCTGGAAGAAGCAGACAAGCTGACACAGAGAAACTGGGTCTTTCTTTTACTTAAAAAGAAGCCTTTTCCTTTCTTCCTCAGAAAGCTGGACTACCACTCATTTCAATGACAAATATTTCCTCTTCCTAAAAAATCTTGATTTTTTCCTAGCCTTAAGCAATTATTTCTGTGATCATGCTACTGAAATAAGGAGGTTCTGAAAGACCAGCAGACTGAGAGATGACTGAGAAGTTGGAGCCATGGCTATTTGTTTAGGTAAGATATCCTTCTGTTAACAGTAAGGAGAAGCAGTGATGATCTAGCACAGTTGGAACTGGATCTGCTTGCTCTGAACAGCTGGGAGAGCAAAGGTGAAGCGTCAGCTATTTAGTGTAATTCCATGTGTTATAAAATCCAGAGTGTCATGGGAGTGATGCATCGCCTTGGCTTGTCAGACTGGTCCTTCTGTGGTACAGATTATGTCTGAGTCTGTCTGAGTTTGCTCAGTATTTGAGATAAGGAAAGACTTTGAATCTTGCTAAAATCCCTTAAGAAACCAGACACCTGAACTGCAAACAGATGACATAAGCAGCAGCAGTCAATAATTTGGAAGTTTATCTCTCACTTGTACAATTCAGTGGGTGTTTAAACATTGATTTTCTCAAAATTAGAATCACGCTCCCAGGTTCTAAATTAATTTTTAACTAATGTACAGAAGGAAATGCTCCATTAAATTGCTGCTACTGTATTACTTGTCACAACACCAACACCACCTTCTGCTGTTGCAGAGGCCTCACTTCAGCAGCCTCTCATCCTTCAAACTGCTTGAAATCAATAACATTGTATTCAGTCTCCCAGCAAACAGTGAAAATTCTGTTAGCCTAAACCTCACATAGGGCAAAAAGAGATGGAATTTTATGTGATTTTTATTTACATTTAAGAGTAAAATAAGGGTTGAAAAGTACTCTTTTAAGGCTGAAGTGTTAAAGTTTTGTTGTTTATCTAAGACTTAGTGGCAGAAATTTCCTTTGTTCCATGGACTGTCTGTGGACTCCCAGGTGGGTAAAAAATTCTGACCTGAGTCTGAGGTAAAAGTGTGAACATCTTCCTGAAGTTTTCAACTTTTCATAGACCTGCTAGACTAGAATGTATTAATGTGATGTTCAGTTTGCCCTCACTTTCTTTTCGTTAAGGGAAATGTGGACATTCAGTAAAGTTGCCAATCAGCTGTGCTTGACATTACTGGACTGGGTCAGGAAGTCACAAGTTTTGTTAAGTGCCTTCAATGCAGGAGCAATTAGAACCTGATAGCCTTTTATTCTTTTTGTCACTTGCAGGCTTTTTAAAATATAATATGACAGAACCAAATGCAATGGGGTATTTTTATTATACCTAGCTCATCTAGCATTGCTGTCAAGTTAAGTTACAGTTTTAAGAGGAAATAACCAAATAACACATTTATGATTTTACTATGGTAAATCACACCATCATTATTCAGATAGTAAGTCTGCAATAATAATACTATCGTCTCTATTTTTTCTATCAATTCTGCTCTGTATCAATGGGCAGAGAAATGACAGCCGATATAAACCCAGTACATAAAAATGGCTTGGTATGTAGCTGCTACATGTTCCATTTAAAAGTAAAGCAGCTTCTGTACAATCTGTCACATGTTCCCATGGCTAAAAATGGACATGTGAAAGCAAACACAGTTGCATATCAACAGGTTAGGCCATGAGACTTCATTGACCCTTTGAGGTCAATAAAAATAATGAGTTCAGTGGGTTTTTCAGTTAGATTCTGGGTATATGTACCTATTCACCACAGATGTGTATTTCAAACTAGAGAAATAAACAAAAGTATTTACAGATAGATAAAGGTATCTTCCTTAAGGCATGACTACTTTGCTTTCACTTACTAACCAAAACTTGATTCGTTTGGTTCAAGAGGCTTTTACACAGCTTCACTCTCATTGCAGTAAAATAGAAACTAAAATTTACTTAAAACTCTTCTGTATCCTTGCATAATTTCAAAAAAGAGTTTGGTGGCTCACAAATGGCTTCAATTAAGCAAAACTCTGTTTAATTTGTGTGAGTCAATAATTTGAAACAATCGTGTTTAGAAATTTAAATTAACATAATGAACAGAAAAAAAATGCCTCTTCTACTCTTGATATTGTTTTAGGTTGACTACATTTCATTTTGACATTTGAATTTGTTACTGGTTGAAGTTTAAATTACAACAGTGAAGGCATATTTGTTTCAGGTTTAAATTTCTCTTTGTTTAATATAGCTGCCAAGTAATGAGAAAAATTCAGATCATAAAAATAACATTTTTAAATACAAAAATATTTTATAAGGTGGTTAAATTTTATTTAACTTCAAAAAGGAATGGGTTATTTCAAATTTGCAAATCCATGAGCAACAAATTTTATATCTGATTTGGGTCATTTGTAAAGGCAAGTTGAAGCAAACTATTTCCTGCTGATGTTCACAGTAAGTATATCTCCTGGTTTACTAAATCATTGGAGAGAACAGGTTCTAAAAGCTAGTTTGAAATACCTGATGAAGAAAGAGCTTTTCTTCTAGTTTTTTGTTTCACCTGATAACCTTTCTAAATGCTCTGACAAAATGCAGGCTTAAAAGTAAATTTTGTATCTATTCAGAATTGTTCTCTTGAAAGAGCTAAGAAACAGTCCAGGTCAAAGAAATCTTGAGGGGATCATATTTGGTTGAAATTAATGATTCTTCCAAAACTACATTTCTTATCTATGGGATGCAATTTGCAAAAATTTATTTTGAGGGGGAAAAGCATCACCATAATGCTAAAAAGTCTCATTTTACCTTTTTCATAACTATTAAGTTTTGCTGTTGATTTTACTACTTACATTTTACATTTCTATTGTGGTTTTTTTTCCCCACTCTGTAAATTACAACACTTTAAAAGTTTAACCAGCCACAGGAATTTTCTCTCCCTTATGTCACCCCTGTTAAAGCTTCCCTTCCTGGAGGGTTTGGAGTCTGGAAGATTTGTTATATATGGAATTTTTTTCCCTAAATGGAACTTCCAGACCCTCCACAGCTCTAAGGGTTGATTTTCTAAAAGCTCTTTATTGTTCAATTCAGATGTCACGTAAAAGAGTGATAATTCTTCAAGAGGCTCTCTCAAAGTGTCCAATGCTTGTTGCACGTGCAGTAGAGGTGAACAGACCAGCTGAGGAGGTTGTAGATGTACATCTCAGGCGATTCAGGACAGACCTGGCTGTCCAAACTGGAAAGCTTACACCTCCATAGTGACAGTCTGGTTCTGTGGGTTATTTTTAAAGCAAAACATGGAATCTGCCCACCTCAGCATCAGGAAAGTGAGGTTGGGCCAGATGACCCCACCATGTCCCTCCCAACCTTACTCTTTCTGTGATTCAGAGAATGCAATAAACTGATTTTCCGTCCAGGAGGACGCTCAGGGCTGGAGGTGAGACATGGCAGGTACGTGCCACTGGGACATTGGTATGGGTGACATTTCTGACACGTTCCTGACCACAGAGTCTCCCTCTTGGCTACTTTTATCAATTATTAGTGACTGCTGAGCTGGAGAACACTGAGTGGCTCCAGCCCTCATGATTGCCTTTTAGTGTGCTGCTGTGAGGGCTCTGGCTGTGTAAATGCTCCCTGCAAGAGAGCCTGTGCGCCCACTTTTTAAAGTCACCTAAATCCTTTGTAGACACAGGCTTTTGGTAAAAATAAAACTCCAGCTGAATCAGAGGACATTTGAGGCAGGACTATAAAAAATGAAGTTGTTTAATAAAGACAATCTCCTGTTCAGGTATAACAGTGCACTATTTTGCAGTGAAACTGTTGAATTTTAATTATTTGACAAATCTGAAAAAAAAATTTGCTGGCTTGATTTTCAAAGTTTTCTGTATTTATAGTTTCAATTATCTTCACTGCTCATATAGTATTGTTTATGTTAAGTATTCTTCATACCAAATAGATTTATATTTTTCACACAGTCTCTTAGGTTTTTTGGTTTTGTTTGATGTTCCACAGAAATATATAGTTCCTTTAAGGAAAGAGTAAATTTTAAATTACTTCATATGGCTCATTGTTTTGACTGTTGCTGTGTATTTCTGACAATATATTCAGGCTTTTTTTGAAAGTTTTGTTGTAACTGACTGCCAGCATGTGAAAGAGCATTTCAGGACTAGTGCTTGAAATGTGTATGCTTTTTCCAGGCCAGTTGAGTAAGGAAAACATATTTAATTATTTCCAGCCTCTCGAATGGTGCACAGTGTAATTAACTATGATGTGGATTTCCAGGCTAATTAGAGCGAACTGTGGTAACAAACTAATTGGACACAAAAGTACCCCTGAAGAGCAATAAAGCAAATTTATCACTTGTGTTTCATAAAAGTAACATGAAAGTTGAATGAATACAGTATATATAAAAAATTTAGGAAAACAGTTAAGATGATCTTCAAGGCAAGATGAATTTCTGTCAGTCCATTTCAGAATCAAGTGGGCCTTTACCTTATTTCATTCCCACCTCCTTCATTCGAAGTGTAGCTACCCACCAATATGCTGGACCTCATGTCACACCTCCCTTGACCATCTTCTCCTTAGGCAGTAAAATCTTTCCCTGTAGCTACTTGGATTTCCATGAATCCACTGACACATACTCTCAAGATTTCATGACATCTGCTATTTGTCCTAAAAAATTCTGGTCATACTGAATTTTATAAATTACAGCTTTCTTAGCAGGGGAAAAGCATGTACAGGAGAAGTCTGAGAATTCTGTCATGTCCTAAAATGGGAAGGGAAGGGAAGG
>VWZS01005903.1:0-12331 GCA_013397075.1 Rhabdornis inornatus
TGCTTAGCTTCTCTAGGCAGGGGTGGCACCACAAAGAAAGCACACGAGGTTCTTACCTTGTATCACCTCCTTGGCCTGTGTAACTGTGAGCACTTGAGCTTCCAGATGGTTCGTGGTGATCTCCAGCTGAGATGCCTGCTGCTGAGCAGCAAATAGGCTGGACTCCAGGCTCTCCTTTGCTGACCTACAAGTTGCAAATACAGAGGGACATGAGTTGCTTGCTCCTGATACCCACAGCTGGTTATTCCAGGAGGACGTGGCTCAAGATCCCCACTGCTGAGTATGGAAAAGGAGTGGCATGGAAACTCGTCCAGAGAAGGCACATTTGTGCCATTTCAATGGCAAAGTAGGGCCCTCTGAGGGAGTGCCCAGGCCTTCCTTATGGCCTGGCATAGCACAGACAGCCCAGCCCAACTGGACCTCAACAGCCAAATCAACATCTGAAAAGCACAGAGAATACAAAAAACCCCTGTGCAGTACTTAACACCTTTATCGTTATAGCCCTTCAGCCTGTCCTGCCCAGGGTCTGCTCCCTGCCTTTACCTAGTCTCTGCCAGCTCCTTGGAAAGGTCATGTTGGTGCTGCTTCATGGCTGCCAGTCGGCCCTCAAGGGCAGCCTTCTCCTGGCCCAGCAGCTCCTTCTCTCTGCACACCTGGGCTAGTGCGTGCCCTTGGCCAGAGGATTCCCGGCGCAGCTGCTCCAGAGCCCTGCTTGATGACTCTTGCTCCTGGGAAACCTGGAAGCAGGACAAGGTACAGCTCGAGCCCTTCCTCGAGAGCCCTATTCAGAGCCAGCCAGTGCCACCTCGCAGGCAGCCAGAGGACAAGGAGCACCTGTGCTCTGGGCTCAACGTTTCACAGCATCTGCCCTATGCAGCTCTGATAGCCTGGGCTCCAAGAGCCTCTGGCATTGTTACCTTGGAAGGGCTGTGTCAGGCCCTGCTGGCTTGCCTGGGACCAGACAGCACTTGCCCAACCAATATCCCTACTCCAAACTCCATGTTGTCACCCAAAAATACTGCATCTTCCACAACTGCCATTTGGCAAGATCTATTTCAGTCCTGGACAGTTTCAGGAAGGTTGGGGAAAACAATTTTGCTCGCTGAAGGGAAAATATAGAGGATTTCCCCCTCTAGAACAAAACCCACATCAAAGTGTCACCTCCTCCAGTGTTCAAAGCAACTCTTTGCAATGAGGGAATACTTGGCAGGGAAATGGCTCTTGTGGTGAGCAGTCATTTAGTGACTGATGGAAGTCTCGTTGATGTGGCCAAAGCAGACTCTCTTTATGCAGCAGTTCACACAACAATACCACTTACTTGTCTTACACGATGAAGGTGTCTAATGGCCTTTGCTGGTATTCAAGCCTGAAGACCAAACCGTGTTTTGAGCTCTTTTCTTCAAAAGCAAAACCTCTGCTGTGTATTTGCCAAATCTACCATATACCCCAGACCTGAGACTGTCTGACAGAGACCATCAGAAACAAACCCTTCTGCACCTATCCTGTAACACTCAACCCAAGCCTCCCCTGGCACAGCTTGAGGCCATTTCCTTTTGTCCTGTCCCTTGTTCCCTCTGAGCAGAGCCTCACCTGGCTGCACCTTCCTGTCACAGGGAGTTGTAGAAAGAAAGAAGGTGCCCTCTCAGCCTCCTGCTCTCCAGGCTGAGCCCTCCCAGGTCCCTCAGCCGCTCCTCATCACACCTGTGCTCCAGACCATTCCCCAGCTCCGTTCCCTTCTCTGGACATGCTCCAACTTCATGACAAAAAGCAGCAACAGGAACATGCAGACCTGGTTTTTTGTTTCTGAAAAAGGATTCAGAGCTACACAGTTTGATCCTTTTGCCACTCAGATTCCTGGACAACACAGTCATCTCTTTGCAGCTTATCAAGAGCCAAAAAAGAGGCCAACAAAGACAGGTGGACTAGAAGACTCTGTAGAAGCAGAGGACAACTCTGAGAACCGTGGAACAGCTCTGCAAGCCACCCAAACATTTCCAAAAAGAAGCAAACCAAGCCTTGGGATCTCTAGCACTACCACGTGTCCCCTTGACAAAACCATTGCAGAATCCAACAGGTAAAGCTTCCCTCATCAAAGCAGCCCAGTGCCCACATGGATGCATCACACTTTAGGTCACCTGACGGAATTTCTCCTGGGTTTCTGCCTTCTCCTCTCCCAGTGTCCTAAGCTCCAGCCACAGCTCCTCTCGTTGTTCCTCTGCTTCCTTCAGCAGCTGCTCTAGCCGAGCCTTCTCAGCACAGAGCTCTTCATTTGTGCTTTCACAGAAGTTCAGCTTCTCCTGCTCACAGATCTTTGCTCTCGCCATCTCATCAACTTTAGCAGACAAAACTTCCTTCTCTTGCTCCAGCTACAGTCATAGAAGCAGAGAGGAAATAAAGTACTGAAAGAATTACTATAAAAAGATTGGCTCAAATGCAAAACTGCCACAGTCAGCTGGTCAGATTCTGCCAAGGTAAGAAGGCTGAGAAACAGCAGCAGCTGGAGACAAACACCTGGAAACATGTCTGGCAACTCTGCTCACCTGCCACACATATTTGTTCAGCTGCACTTTGTCCAATGCAAGAGCTTCATTGATGCTGCTCATCTTCACTGCTGCAGCCTGTAGGTCAGCTCTTTCAGCATTCAGCTTGTTCTGAGCCCCTGTCAGTTCTGCCACTGACTGCTCTGCCTGGAGAGGCAAAAGAACAATGAAACAACAAAGGCAGCAAAATCCCGGACTGCAGGCAGCAACTCCACCTCCCCTGGGTGTCTTTAACTTATTCCTAGGGCAGAGCTTCCAATAAGATCATGGGGACGAATGACCCCAAAGAGCCTGTCTGGTTGAATCACCATTTTCCAAGAAGAACAACAGTGTCCCTCTCTCCTACTGCCAGAAACAGCATCTCAGGTTATCTTGGTGGCGCAACTCCCACTCCCACAGGTGCTGTCTAGGAATAAGGTGTCCATACCTTCTTCAGAGCCACAGCAAACTCATCCCTCTCTTGCTCCAGCAGGTCCTTCTGAAGCTGCAATTTCTCCAGTGTCTGTCTCTTGACTACCAACTCGCTCTGCAATAATGAGTGTTTTTCCTCAAGTGCAGCCAAGTCCTTCACTCTATGAGGAGGGGAGAGTTTTTTATAGAAAAACAGTCCACGCTACAAGAGAGGAACAGGCACCATTTGCTCCTTCACACTGGGCCTCCTCAAGCCCAGCACTGCCAGAGAAAGCTTTAACACTCACAGTATCTCCTGCTTATGGCACACTCTCTCCATCCTGTCCTGCTGCTCTGCCTTTTCTGCCTGGGCTGACTCTTCCTTCATCCGCAGCTCAGCATTACTCTGATGTAGACGTGAGGCTTCTCGCTCCATTAATGCAAGCTGGTCCTGTAGCTCTTCCCTAGTTTTCTCAAGGTTTGCACAGTCACTGCAGAGACAAGGTTCAGTCAGAAGAACGAAGAGGCCTGAGGGCTCACCGATCCCATTTTCAGCACTCCAGGATGGAGCAGGGTGCAGTGGGCTAAGGAAGACCTTGCTCTTTCCCTCCCAAGGAAATCCTCCAGAGGCAAAGGGAAATGAAGGCAGGATTTTGCCTTCCTTCAGGGAGAAACAGTGGCTGGGCAAGGGCACACAAAGAACAGAATTCAGGGAAGCAGCATGGTGAGAAGAAGGAATCTTCTCTTCCAACATGGGCTATGCATGTCCCAGACAGCCTTGGGAGTCACAGTGGAGCATGAAAAACCCAGACAGGATGATGCTCGAGAGCCACACTGAGGCCTATGCATGGTAGGGCAGGGGATTTCTTCACCCAGGACACCTCTGAACTCCCAGGCCTGGAAGCAGATTGCCTCCAGAACACAGGAGAAGAAGGAAACACCCACCTTCTGAGTGTTTCTACTAAAGACTGAAGGTGCTGTTGGTGGCTGCTGGACTTCTTGCATTTCTCCTCCAGTTGCTCAAGCCTTTGCTGCCTGGGCTGACTCTTCCTTCATCCGCAGCTCAGCATTACTCTGATGTAGACGTGAGGCTTCTCGCTCCATTAATGCAAGCTGGTCCTGTAGCTCTTCCCTAGTTTTCTCAAGGTTTGCACAGTCACTGCAGAGACAAGGTTCAGTCAGAAGAACGAAGAGGCCTGAGGGCTCACCGATCCCATTTTCAGCACTCCAGGATGGAGCAGGGTGCAGTGGGCTAAGGAAGACCTTGCTCTTTCCCTCCCAAGGAAATCCTCCAGAGGCAAAGGGAAATGAAGGCAGGATTTTGCCTTCCTTCAGGGAGAAACAGTGGCTGGGCAAGGGCACACAAAGAACAGAATTCAGGGAAGCAGCATGGTGAGAAGAAGGAATCTTCTCTTCCAACATGGGCTATGCATGTCCCAGACAGCCTTGGGAGTCACAGTGGAGCATGAAAAACCCAGACAGGATGATGCTCGAGAGCCACACTGAGGCCTATGCATGGTAGGGCAGGGGATTTCTTCACCCAGGACCCCTCAGAACTCCCAGGCCTGGGAGCAGATTGCCTCCAGAACACAGGAGAAGAAGGAAACACCCACCTTCTGAGTGTTTCTACTAAAGACTGAAGGTGCTGTTGGTGGCTGCTGGACTTCTTGCATTTCTCCTCCAGTTGCTCAAGCCTTTGCTGCACCTCCCTGCACTTCTCTTCCTGGTGTCTCTGCTGCTGCAGCAGGAAGTTGTTTGAGTCCTGCCTAGCAGAAAGCTCTTCTCTCAGGGCCTGCAGGAACAGGCAGGGAAGGAGCACAAATGAGCAATAAGGAGCAAGGAAGGTGGCTCTAGAGATCTGGAAGACACACCTAGAAGAGATAGCTCCTCTGAAGGCAAAAGCTGTGCTGAGGGGGTGGGCATCAAGGAGAGAAAAGCAGTAGAATACAGAGCTAGGAAGACCAGCAAAGCACTGCAGGAGCATGAGTATGAAGGTGAGAAAAAGTGCCTCAAGTAGCCGAGCAAATGGAAATGTTTCAAGCTGAGCAAGGCCTCAATACTGAGCCTGTCGCCACTGGGGAAGACACAGAAGCTCTCACCCGTGTTGCTCCTCGTATCCTTGCCAGTGCTTCCAGAACCAATCCAAAGGCATGTCCTGTATCAACAGATCTTGGAGCTGAAAAGATGTCCCCAGAGTCTGCACGCTGGGAGCTGTCAGTGCACATAATGCTGACCAGGCTGTCACTGTCGTCTAACACCATCTGGAAGCCCAAATCCAGCTGTTAGCCTTTGCTCATTTTACTTGGTTTTCTTTATCTTGTTCTCCTTTTCCTCCCACTTTACCCTTGAATCATTAAAACCTAAATTGTCTCATTTCTTCAGTCCACAAAGAAGGTTTGTCCCTGTGACTACAAGTACTCCAGACATTTCTGAATACAGCTGTTTTTCACAAGTGTGAAGTGGCTGGAGGCTGCCTGAACACTCACTTTCTTGCAGCTGTGTAGAAGAGATGACAACTAAACCTTACTCTATTAAGAGAACTTTAGGACAAAGTTAAGGTTACTCCTGAAAGTTGCAATTCTGGGGAGATTATAATGGTCAGTGAACACAGAGGGAAGGAGCAGAGCTGGCAAGTGCATTGACTGAGTCAGTGACCTTTCATAAAGATGTGAAGAACAACAGACTCATTGCTCAAAGAGGGTGAGGGAATTGCCCAAGAAACACTGGAATACAAATGTCAAGTAGCACACTCCGAAAACACAGTCCAAGAGAGACCTTAGCAGGGTGGTGAAGGCAAAGGTACTGAAACTTCTAATGACTCAGCTGAATTGTCACAGGACAGCAACTCACAAGCTAGAACAGGTTATGTGTCAGAAAAGTGGTCTAAAGATTAAATAGGCAATGGCAGTTAACACAGATAGTACACAAAATGTATCTCTAGTCCCTAGGCCAGTTTGTTGCCTTCCTCAAGTACTTCAAAAGCAAATTTACAGGGATGTGGGTCCCTGTACCAGGTCTGTACTCACCTCAGTGATATTTCTTATGAGCTTTTGAAGGAAAAGATTCTCTTCTTTGGCACTGTTAGTCAATGAAGCTGCAAATTCTTTCTCTATCCAACTCGATTCCTGAGAACAGAATAAAGAAAGAGCAGGCAGGGAAGAGCTGCTCCCATCTGCAGTGTTCCCATCCTCAGCAACAGACACACTGCTAAGTCTCAGCTCTAGTGATTCCAACATATTCCTGACCATATCTATTCCATTTCTTCTCTGCTAAAACTAAGAGGAAGACCAAAAGCTAGTTTTTATAGACTGCTATTAAACTGTCAGTTCCAAGGAACTCTGATTCCCAAAGACCTAGTCACAGGCAGAAGAGCATTGGTGTCACCCCTCAGAGGAAGACACCTGAACTGTCTGCAGTTCCTCTGCTACTGCCTGCATCTGGACTGACTCCACATCTGCCAAACTCACAAGGAATATTTTGGCAAGGTGCCTGATGTTCCCATACACTGGGCATCTTTACCACTGTTTCTCTTGAGGAAGCCACACCTCTGTGTTCAGGCCGGAGAGCAAACACCGGGCTATCTCCCAGGTAAAGGTAAAACATACTAGAATCTCCACTGTGTCGTTAAGTGTTTTCATGGTCTTCTCCTTCTCCTCATTCTGCTTCTGAGACTGCACAAGCAAGGCTGAGAGCTCCATCACCCTGAGAAGAGAAGGTCTACGTGCCATTCCAAAAGCTTTGCACACCAGCACCTGTTAAAGAGCTAAGCAATTCCCCAAAGCATAGCATAGCAAAGTTCAACCCAGAAAACACAGCAAAGGCAGCATTCATCTCTACAGGTTAATAGGCTTGATGTTCCAAAATGGCACTTCTTGCCCCAAAGGCAAGAAGTCTTGCACTCAGTCTTGCATAGAATTGTCAGCACAGAGGTGCTGCAAGTGCTTATGATGGCCCTGGGCAAAATCTTCCCAACTCCTTCAGCACAGCCCTGAGCAGTAAAAGGGCTGTAGAAGAAACACAGCTCTCTTTATGCTGAATTCAGTTTTTCACCAAGAATCAGTTAACAGCAAAAGCGCTATCAGAGACCGTGTCTTTTCCAGTCTTGTCTTACTTGGAAGAATTTCTGTCAGGCAGATACTTTTTCCATCCTTTCTGTTGAAGGCAAGAGTTTGACTGGGGATAGACAAAGGGCTGTGCAAGGCAGTTCTAAATGTGAGTACAGCCCATCTGTGAACCCAAGAAGCTGCCACAAAAGATAATGCTGGTAACAGCGAAGTTAAAACTCCTTTACCTCTGCTGAAGCTCTTTCTTCTCCATGTCCCACCTGACTTGTAAAGCTATCACTTCCTGAGCTGTCTGGTTTATTTTTGGTTCCACCTGCTGCTCTGCCTGATCCTTCAGGACAGGATTACCCAGAGGTACGGACTCTCTGAGCTGCACACAGGAGTTCAGGCGGGAGAAGTTCACAAGAATAGATCCAGAAAGCCTCATTTGTTCTGCCTTCAGCTCTGACAAATCTCTGAAGAGGAACCAAGAAAGAGCCAATATTCACTCCACCATCTTTATCAGCTGACTCACTTCTGAAGCATGCAATCATGCACCAGGAAGAGCTGACAAGCAAGGTGACATCTTCGTTGGGGACAAGTCATTCATCTGACACTTGGGGACCAGGACACATCCTAATAGCTGAGCAATGACTTTACCAGGTAGTCAAGTGTGGAGTCTGCTTTCTCCTCAGACATAAGAAGTAAGATATGGCACAGGCCAGAAGGCCTCAAGCACCTCTAATTACTCGTATTACCATATTCTAATTATCATTAATAGATATCAGGAATTTTACCAAGATCCCCAGCTTTTATACACTGTGCTCTTAAGTGCTCTGTTACCATCCCCACTTGGACTATTAAGAGGCTCAAGACTATACCTATATAATAAAACATTTCAGAAAGATGGTGTAAGAATCAGCCTGAAATGCTGTAACATAAAAGCACAGACAACACAAGGACTAAATAGCAGGTCAGGCAGACTCTACACAATAGCGAAGACTTATAATCAAATAACACAAACAGCTTTCAGTAACCCAGAGTTTGAAAGTGCATGCTGACACCAGAAAGTACTATTATGGCTACACTATTTTTCTTGGGAGAAAAGAATCTCAGAGAGCCCAAGAACAAGAAAAAAATTATAAACAGAGGTATCAAACTAAGCAAAATAAATTGGACAAATGCAGTAAGAGGGGAGAGAAGCTGTTCTTTCTCTTAGCACTGCTGAAAGAGGAGTAAGTGGATACAAACTGACCATAATAAATGTACGCTAGAAATGAAAAAAATATGCATTAATCATCTTTCTCTTAGGAGCAGTGGAAAAAGAAACCTGGTAAGATTTTTTCAAGGCAGATTGTCCTAAGTTACAATGTAAAGATGCGCCCAAAAGTATGTACTCTATCACCATCTGTTGAAACCAGGTGGGGCAGTGATCTTTATGGGGAGATATCTCCTGTTAATGGGTCCACCAACACCTTGCTGCATGACTGACAGATAACTCCCTGCGGGAGCTATTTCTGTTTCATGGGCAATCAAGGACCCGCCGCATGACTCATAGAGTGACATCAGCCCATTGTGAGATGCTCCACCCAGGGGGGAGGAGCCAAGCATCCCCACCCGGATATAATCTGGGGTTTGGGACAGAACAAATAGCCCTTACTCACTGGTTTCTAGAGGACAAGAGCTACCAGACCTTCCTACAGGATCACTACTTCAACAGGACCACTTCATCTGGACTGCTACCACCACCCTAACTAACAGGGTGTCAGGTTGTATTCTGATTCTGTCAGTGGTTTTCTTTTCTACTATTACATGTATTTTATTTTTCTCTTTTTTTTTTTTCCTATTAAATTGTATGTTTGACTTGGAGTCTCTCACTGCTTTTACTTTCAAACCAGTACACAGGTTTGTAATCTCATAAAAGGGACCACTCTATATGCTGCATGCACAGCTTCAGTGAGTCTCTCCCAGGTGTCCACGCATTTCTGTGCCTGTGTTCACATGCCCACACATCACCACAGTCATCACCTGCTCAGAGCCTCTGCAGTCCTCATGGCCCAAGCTTTATCTGAAGACCAACAGCAAACAACTCTTCTTAGAACAGCCCAAAGCATGCTGAACGGCATTATTCTGACTGCCAGAAGAGAAATCCTACCTCTGCTGTAACTAATGCAACATTGTGGTTCAAAAAGCAAGCCAGCCACACTTTTTCCGCAGGAGATCTTGCCCCACCACTCTCAGATCTTCCACTCACCGGTCCGTGGCAGTCTTCATTTCCAGGAAATGGCAGCGGAAGGTCACCACCTGCCGCCATAGGCTGAGCAGACGGTTATGTTCCCCCCTTAAGTACTTGTCATAAAGCTAAAAAGGCAAAGAAAAAAAGAAATGCCAATTCAGCCTTCACTATCACTGTAACATCTCTCAGACAGGAGTGAGTAAATCACCATCACCAGGTGCCCTTTAGTAACTACTGCACCAGGGGCATCAAGGACTCAAGACGTACCACAGAGGCCTACAGCACCTGCCAAGAAGGGAACATCACTTCTCCTGTAGCAGTGGGTAGCAGAAAAGCAAGCTGATCAGGATTCATCACCTCAAAGTCTCAGCAGAGTTAAACAAACACAAACCCCTCCAAACCCAGA
Organism: Rhabdornis inornatus; assembly: GCA_013397075.1. Taxonomy (NCBI): domain Eukaryota; kingdom Metazoa; phylum Chordata; class Aves; order Passeriformes; family Rhabdornithidae; genus Rhabdornis; species Rhabdornis inornatus. The sequence continues at coordinate 9,616 of VWZS01005903.1, forward strand.
GCCAGGTTGGCTTACAACAGGCAGTCAGTACAGGAGGCCTGTCTTGTTCCTGTGTTGGCCAATTTGAATCTGAACGCACACAGACCTCTCCGGGTCTCCATTACCCAAAACAAGTATTTAGGAACTATTAACGAGACAAGTGCTCCTGTAACCACCCTACAGTGCCCGGCTCTGTCTTCATGACCAAGCATGCCCAAGAAGGTGGGCATCTCCCTCCAGCACCCTCTGCCGACACTCCTCCCTCCCACACCCCTGTCCAGCACCAGTACATCATCAGCAGAGCCACAGCTTCCACACAACTTCTCCACTCCAGGAACAAAACACACTCCCATTCCCCTCTAGCATAATGGCTGGCATTTCCATATCCTCACCTCACGTTCACTGCGCCATTCACTCTCCTTCAGTTCCAGCTCCTCCCGGGCCCTCATCCAATCCACTGTCAGTTTTCCAACATCTTCTTTGAGGGCGGAATTAACCTCACTGGCTTTATCAAGGTGCTCCCGCAGGAAAGTGTTTACTTCTGCCAGATTCTCACATCTTGGAAAGAGAGAGAAACAATAATGAGGCCACTGAACAACAGCTCTCCAGCATTCCTGCTCCTCAACTCCTCAACATTTTCCAGCTCCCTCAACATTGACTTTGTTGTCTGAGAGGCAGTAAAAGCACTTTACAGAGTTAACTAAGAGCTCTCTGTGATGAAAACCTCATTTGCTTCTCTGTGCTTTGAGCCTTCAATTTCCATCCATGATTCTGGTTTCCCCTTCAACCTTGACGATGCCCACAGGTAACAATTTGCCCCCTCCATGCTGATGGCCACTGGATGTATTACCTTTCTCTAGCACTGTCCAGAGTTGTTCATCTACTGAACCACAGAACAATTCAGTCTGGAAAGGGACCTTTCACCCTTCACCCATAATACACACACCACCTCCCCACTCAAAGCAGAGCCCTATTCAGCACACAGCACTATTACTGCACCACAGAAAGCAGATTGTGGACCTTTCTCCTGTCAAAGCAGCTTGCCCATCCGCTTCCCTTGGGGAGACTAGGTAGCACTGACAGGTTTTCCCTCACTTCCACGAGCATCCAGGATACCAAGTATGAAGAAATGCTTCTTCCTTGTACCTTTGTTGCTTTTCTTCCACCTGAAGCAGTGTGTTCTCCAGGCTGTGGTCTGCTGTGGCTTCCCACCTGCCTGGAAGGGATCCCTTTAAGAAGAAAAGAAATGTTTAGTCAAATGATGGAGTTTCCTTCACCACTGTCAGCATCCACCATTTCCATGTCCATTTATTTGGTATCTGAGGAGCTCAAGGCTTCTTCCAGGTATAACAGTGATGTGACTACAGGGAGGAAGGGAGTAGAAGGGTGCTAGTGCGCTAGTGTGAGTAGCTCTCCACACTCTCCCACTGCTATGTGTCCTCAGCTAACGACCTCAAGTGCTGACTTGGACTTGAAGCCTGGGAATGCCCTCCTATTCTTCTTTGGCTTCTAGGTTTACTTTAGCCATGAAGCAGAAAGAAAAGCACAGAGCCAGTTCTGTATGTTGACCACCAGCCTCCCTGACTTCCAAAAAGCTGTTTCAACTGGTTCTTTCTCCAGGACATCTGTATCATGTAACATGCAGCAATCCTCTCCTGACACCCAGGACAAATGTAACTCAAATGACGCATTCTTTCACAAAATTAAAATCCTCAACTGGGTTTTCTGGACTGGCATTTCTGGAACTATTGACTGCTCTAAGAATGGCAACTGGACAAAACATTGATGGGAAAACTCACAGCACTTCTCTAAACCCTCAGACAGCAAAAATCTGCTTTCCTGTCATTAGTTTGTGGAGGGTTTTTATTGGTCTGCACTTGGGAACATTAGATACACCCTTTTTAGTTCACAACCTGCACACTCACCCCTCCAGCTTTCACCTGCTGCTCCAACTCTCGACACCAGGTGTGGTACTGCAGGACCTGAATGGATACAGAGAATGAAGATGAGAGAAGCAGCTTGTAATAAACTCTGCTCACCCCACATTAACTTTTCTGCGAGTCTGTCCAGCCCAAGCACAGTGATGGTGATACACTCAACAAAGAAGTCACTGCAACAGAGGGAGGCTTCACTCTAATACGACAAAGTTTGGGGCGGAGCTTCTTTCACACTTAGCACTGTCTGCTCACCTGAGACAGCAGCAGCAAGCAGGACGATGGGACAGGTGCGTGCAGCTCTACCTGACCTACGGCCCCCATGTACCCCGAGCCAACGCTTGCCTGTGCAAGGTGGTCTTTGAAGAGACCAAAATGAGTTTTCAAACTTGCTCTGCAAGCAAACCGGCCCGCCTCCTGCGGGACAAACCCCGCTAACGGGGCCGAATAGCAGCGACCCTGCAGGCACCGAGATCACGAGGGGCTCGGCAGAGAGAGAGCGGCGGGACAGGCGCTCCCGGGGCCTCCCCGTCCCGAGCCTCGAACTCGGCGCCGCGCGCCCGGGGAGGCCCCACGGACTCCCGCCGAGCCCCCCTGGGCAGCGCGGGCGGCCTTGCACGCCCTCCCCGCCGCCGGGCACCGCCCGCTTCTCACCTCGTCCTGCAGCTGCCGCACCAGCCCCGCCTGCCGCTGCTGCGCTTCCTCCGCGCTCCGCAGCAGCCGCTGCAGAGAGCCCAAGCTGCGCTCCCCGTGGCCCGCGCTGCCCGCCATGGCCGGGGCTCAGCCCAGCCCGCCCCGACGGT
>VWZS01005903.1:12416-138433 GCA_013397075.1 Rhabdornis inornatus
CAGCCCGCCCCGACGGTCCCGCCCCGCCGGCCGCGGGCGGAGCGACTCCCCCATGCGCCCGGGCCCGCCCGGGGGCAGCGCAGGCTCCGTGCGGGGCGGCGGGGCCTTCCTCCCGCGGCGGGGCCTTCCTTCCTCCCGCGGCGGGGCCGACGCTGGCCGCTATCGGCGCTTCCGCTTCACCGCGCCCGCAGGGAATGTAATCAGAACGAGTAGCGATAGTGAACCCCCCGCATTTCATTGGGAATTGTTCTGGGAGTTAGTTAACCTCATTGCTAATAATACGTTTCATTTTGTATTTGGCTGCTGAATAGCAGTGGCTTTTCAGACCCTTTTCCCCGTGAGTCTGAATGCTTCATCACTGACATTCTAGTTTGGTTTGGTTTGGTATTTTTTAAGGTAGAATAAATGAATTGCCACCAAAATTCTCTCTAGTCAGTTAATTTGGGATCTCTGAATCTCTCTCAAATCTCGAATCATCTGAACGTGCTTCTGTTGCAAAGATGAACAATGCCTATCAAGCGCACCTCAGGCTAATTAACATCGTATACCAAATAGAGGGACTGTTCGTGAATAGGCTTGAAGAAGCTTGAAATAAACCCTGAGTTTTTCTAACTGGTAACAGGCAGAGGTACCAAAAATCAGGAAAAAAAAATTTCCACTTAATTCAGGGTTGGGGGAATCTGTGGATTCAAGAAGCAAAAATAACACTCTCACTCGGGATATTCTATGTGTTTCTATGATTCTGTGCTTTGTATTTCACTAGTCTTTGCAGATGTAGCCAAGTTTCTTGATAACAAATGACATGATTATTTCTTTGGACTTCCAATTTTTTATTTAACCTCGCAACATTGTAGCACAGTGTTTTAAAATTATGCCACCTTCACCTGGAAATGGAAACATCATTGCATTTGTTTTGCTGTGGCCCAAGACAAGCAAGTTTTAATTATAGCATTTGTAAGTTTTGTGTAATTCTTTCCTTTTGAAAACACAGAGCTGTTAAGTTCCTTACTAAAATTACAACTTCATACTTTTAAAAAAAACAGTCCCCCGAGAGCTATGGTGCAGAGGTCTAAATATCCTCACAGAAACAGAATGATAATTTGTCTCAATAAGCAAAACAATGTGACAGCAAATGGCCTAATATATGGAGTTAACTCAATCCTGTAAATCCCTTCCAGAAATTAATCCACTTGGGAAAGGACAATGAAATTCCTGATAGATCACTAGAATAAAGACTTCCACATGCAGCTTTGACTGCAACTTTGCAGCAGAAAAAATTCTAACTCTTGGCATCACATATCCAATGAAGCAGTTCATTCTCAGGGAATTGCAATGTTTTCAGCACTATGAAATATTCCTCTGGCTCCCCAGAGTGATCCCTCCCTCTAGACTGTACTGGGCATCCAGAAGGGTTCGCTGAGATTGTCTGAGAAGGCATCACAGCTCATGTAGGCATAATCTCAGGATTTGGAGAACAGGAGGCAATGCACTTCCAGGGAGCAGGGAAAAGGCCCTCCCTTTTAAAATCCCTGCACACACCATGTGAGGGAGGAGCTGCTGTCACAGAACAGGCTGAGAAGGACAGGTGGGCTACAGGAACTCAGCCACTCGAGAGTGCACAGAGATTCGGCTGGTGGTGAGCAGTGAGAGGCTCTGACTGCTTCCACTGTGTCCTGTATCCAAAGCCTCACCGGCAGGAGGGTTTCTAGCTACATATTGAAGATACCAGTGGAGCTTGAGTTTAGCCAGCTGGAATAACTCCACTTTGGTGTAGGGTTCATAGGAACCCCCCAGTCTGTGGGTCTTGTTCAAGGTCAGCATTCCACTCTGGAATTTTTGGGCTCACTGCACTCTACAGTATCTGTGCTCCTGTGGTTCCAAGCACTGAGATGGAGTTTGCTTCAAGAGAGACTCTTTTAAAGAGAGAGATTAGTTTGCACACCTTGTTTTGCTTGCTTTTCCTTTTTCTTTCTGTCTAGCTCTGGCCAGCCCACTAAGATATTTTAATCTCAGACGTAAATATTCTTTGAATATATGAATGATCATGCTTTAATCTGATTTACTAAGACAAGGCCCACGTAATCACGTTGTCCAACCTCCTGCTCTTTTGCATCCATCTCTTAAATAATTTGTAAATCTGTTTGCAAATCTTCAGCCGAGTTTGATAGAGCAAACAATTTTTTAAAGATGTTAAATTCTTACAAGCATTGTGAAAACTGGAAGCTGGATAAATTAAAAGTGGAAACTCAACATTTAGCTACTTTTGTGGCTTACTGGCAAGCTGACCAATATGGTGCAGAACCAAACACAGCACACCACACAGCAAAAAGGTGGGCAATATGGGAAGGATAAAGTGATGGCATGGCTGGGAAGGCTGTGGGATTGTGTGGAGTGACTTCTGGGGAATGGTTTCCCCAGAGGTAACTCCCAGGAGAAGCTGCTTTGTTTTGTAGGGAAATATCAAAAGCACAACTGACATCAGAGGAAGGGCCATTATATCAAAATCAGGAGGATCATTATATGAATCTACCTTATTTGTGACATCTGTAAAATCACTGAACTTCTCCATCCTTCAATTCCTCCATCAAAACAAACAAAGCATTCAGAGCTCCTCATGTCATGCAGGTTGTTATTTATAAAAGCAGTTCAGCAGTTCAGACACTAGTCAGGGTGGGTGGGGAATGCTGCAGCACACACAGAACAAGCTAAAATGTGGTTTATCTTTCCCTTTCATCTTAACTCAGAAAAAAACCCAATTGCATGAGAAGGACTGGGCTTAGCATCTGTGCAAGATGAGAAATGGGTCCCAGTAATCCCTGCTGAGTCCAGCCCAGTGCCTCTTTTCCTGAAGGCTCATTTAGAACAACAGTTCATTTTTTGCAGCTTATGAAAGACACACTTGCTCTACACTCTCTTCTGGATGGCTGAGAGCCGCAGGACAGCCCTGACCGTGAGGAGCGCTGGTTTTGACCTGCAGCCTTCTTGGGGCCCCGGCGTCAGCAGCTCTTGGACATTTTGCATCTAAAATTAAAACAAGGGCTGGTGTTGAGCAGTCTCGGGAGGAGAGACGGGATTCGGCCTGTCTCCAGCTCCCGAGTGGCTCTGGAGAAGGAGGAGGAGGAGAATGGCTGCCTGCAGGGTGCACTGCTGCCCCGCTCCACCTCGCCCGACCCGCGGGGCATCCCCTCCGGCAGGAGCTGCTTCTCCAGCTGGGTTGACACGGGGTTTTTTTAAGCACAGCAATAAATAAGCCAAAATACACTGAGTGCAGGCACGGCCCTGTTGTGTTTGTGTAAAATTAAATGTTATCCTCGTTAAGCGCCTGCATTACAGCGCAGCCCTTCAGTCACAATGGGACAAAGTGAAGCCACTGTTACCTTCTCTGGAAAAAGAGCTACATGAATTATTTCTAAATTAGTTTATGTGTGTGTCCAGTGGACTGTGTGACAGGTCTCAGTTGTTGATCTTGCAGTTTGTCCTGTCTAAGCATGAAGTTCATCGAGGGCTGAGGCAGAGGTCATACTGCCACTTGAAAAGGCATCCTCTGGAGTTTTGAGCCTGTGGAGCTGTTTCACATGAGGCAGAGTATGACTCATGCTAATGAAAAGGGTAAAGAAGATTTTTTTAAAGAAATATATCACAGTTAAATTAGTTTAGACAGCATGACATCAGAGAGTAATTAAATAGGTTTGTTGGAATTCCGTTTCCAATTCCAGAGTTCAGGTTTGTAAAAGATTTCTGAGCACCTGCAGGTCTCTGTGTGTGAAATATTTTCACTGGAAAGGATTCAAAACTCAAAACTTTAAAAAAACCTTTTAACACAGAGGCAGCATTACGCCATTCTTCCTTCTCGGAAAAGAAAAAAAAAAAAAAGAAAAAAAAAACCACACACAAAAAAACCCCCTCGGATTTAAACAAGACTCCTTCAAGTTTTCAGTCAGTTTTGCAGAAGAAAACGAGGTGGTAAACTTTCTCTTTTCAAGAACAAGTTCTTTATAGCTGCTAACTGAAGTCAGGGGAGATCGTATCTGAGTACATGAGCATTTCCACTATGGGACTGGATACAAGTATTGAACAACAATATTTGAAATGTTTTAATCTCAAACGAAAACGATTTTTGCTAACTTTGGTTTTTAATTTCTTTCATGTTTTCTTCTGCCAAACTGGACAAACCTTTTCTGATTTTTTCTTTAGTGGCATTCAGAGGAAGACCAGAGGATGAAAATCCTGCATTTTCTCACTTTACTGCTTTGGCATTTGACTTGGCTGTCTCTGGATCTAATTCCTGGAGCGCTGAGTAATTCTGAAGCAGGCCAGGGTAATCCAGGATCTAAACTAGGTTTTTTGAAAGCAGAAGGAAAGGAGAGGAATCCCTCTGCATGGGCAGGTACACTGAGGACTGCAAGCCATGGATACAGTGCTGGGACCTCAAAGGCCAGGACTAAAAGCAGCGCTGTTCAGGCTGGAGCTCTGATGGCCAAGAACGATGACTCAAAGAAGGTTCCCTCAAGAACAGCAGCCACAGAGGGCAAGGTAGGACATCTCCCCAGCAGACCTTCTGGAGTAAGGACAGTGACTCCAAAGGTTCAAAATCTTAGCAGCAAGGTGGCTTTGAAAAAAACTGGCACAAGCAGTACTGACAGTGATTCTTTCAAAACCAAAAAGACTAAAGAGCCTGTAACCCAGAGGGAAGCTAAAGAAACTTTCCGACATCCCCCGATAACGCCACATGAATACATGCTCTCTTTGTACAGGACTCTCTCAGATGCAGAAAGAAAGGGTGTTAATGGAAGTGTAAAACTGGAGGCTGGACTTGCCAATACAATAACCAGCTTTATAGACAAAGGACAAGGTAAGAAAGGAGCTTGTGTGTGAGTGTGGACAAAGAGGGAGATGTCTGAGTGTGCTTATAAATGCAGAGAGTATTGGAAAATAATTATCCTTTGTAGTCAAATAGCTCTTTTTAATGTCAATGGAATCACATAACTTTGCTGCAGATTTTGTCCTCCTGCTTTATATTGGAAAACTCATTTACAGGCAGAACTAGATGGTTGTGTGGCAGCCAAAGAAAACATTTAGGAAGCATTTTAGATGCATATTGTTGAAAGTCAATCAGTCTTTGCATGCTTAGGTATTTAAAAACCTTTTGCATTTTTGTCTTATTTTCTTTCTAGCTAGCTGGAAACTAACTCATGGAAACAGCTAACTTTAGATTGTAGTGTGCCTAAAAACATAATACGCTAAGAACAGAGCTATTCTGTGAAAAAAACCCACAAGTTTCAGTATGAAAGGGTCAGTCTGTTTTGTTCAAGATAGAATTGTGAGGAACTACACTGCAGACCCAGGAGTCATTATCCTGTGGGATGGGTGTATGTGTACTAGCTTAAAACTTTCAAATACCACCAAGGAGCCCACAGCTCAGCACAGGCTACCAAGGGTAATAACATCCAGGACTCTAGAACTTGCAGCTCAACATTCCTGTTCCAAACACTTTTGGAAATTTGTGCTAGTGTCTGCTTTCACAGGAGAAATAACCAGCCTCCCAATGAATGATGTTTACCTCACCACCCTGCTTTGGGAACCCCATGTTGCTTCCAGTGACATTTGTACGAGTTTTGTCACATTCTCAAGGAAGCAACACACCTCGTGAAGGAATTGTGATGAAAGACTCACCAGAATTGGATTTTTTTGCCATCTCTACATTAACAGCTTGGCTGCTGGGAAGGGGGGATATGCTGCTCACAAGCCCTGCCTTCAGGCTCGCAGCATGCTACTGGAAGGCACTGTTAATGTCACATCACTGGAAGGCTGGCTCTTGCTTCACCAGCTGAAGCAAGCAAATGTAAATTCAGGATAAAGGGAGGAATGTTTTTCTTCCCAGTTTGAAAAATTGTGGATCACGTGGAGTTTAGTTAATTAGGCAATTATCCTTGTGTCTGGCAGTTCCTGGAGACACTGGTTTTAAAGGACTAATTCACTATTATATCATCTAAAGGTAAATTTGCTTATGTTTGGAGCCAGCATAAGCCCTGGCCACCACTGAAGCTCTGTTTCAGTAATTTAAGTAGAACATAAGTGGTGAATAGGTCCTGTGAATGCTCAGCCCTGAAAAAGTATTATTTTTAACTGGGTAATCACAACTTTGAAGGTAGAAAATGCCCACTGGTAAAAGAAATGAGATTTCCACAGGGCAGACTCAGAAACTCATTTCTCTGGTGAGTCCCTGAGTTCTTCTGAGGCCCTGCATGGAGCTGATCCCTTAGACAAAAATTGCTCTTTCTGTTCAGTGGGCTAAATTCAAGGCTTATGAACAAAACTGAGGAAAATCATTAAGAACAGAATAAGTGACAGTGAATAAGGTCTGTGCTTGATATACATTTTAAAATCTGTGTGCTTTTTTTAGATGAGCGAGCACCAACTATAAGAAGACAAAAATATATTTTTGACATCAGTGCATTAGAAAAAGATGGTTTGCTGGGAGCAGAGCTTCGAATATTGAGAAAAAAACCTTCTGATACATGGAAGTCTCATTCTTCTGGAAAAACTTCCCAAGTAAAATTGTTTAGTTGCTCTACAAACAGACAAGCCTCAACACTCCTGGACTCTCGGACTGTCAGTATCACCGATACACCCAAGTGGGAAGTGTTTGACATCTGGAAACTTTTCAGAAACTTTAAAAACTTGGTTAACTTGTGTTTTGAACTGGAAACTTTGGATAGGGGAAGAGCCGTTGATCTCAGGAGTGTGGGATTTAATAGAACAGGAAGACAGGTCAATGAAAAGGCTCTGTTCTTGGTATTTGGGAGGACCAAAAAAAGAGACTTATTCTTCAATGAAATCAAAGCTAGATCCGGCCAAGATGACAAAACTGTTTATGAGTACTTATTCAACCAGAGGCGGAAGAGAAGAGCTCCTCTAGCAACACGGCAAGGGAAGAGGCCCACCAAGAATTTGAAGGCAAGGTGTAGCAGAAAAGCCCTTCACGTGAATTTTAAGGATATGGGCTGGGATGACTGGATAATAGCCCCTCTGGAGTATGAGGCGTATCACTGTGAAGGGCTCTGTGAATTCCCCCTCCGATCCCACCTGGAGCCCACCAACCACGCAGTTATCCAGACATTAATGAACTCGATGGACCCCGAATCCACCCCACCGACTTGCTGTGTGCCAACCCAGCTGAGCCCCATCAGCATCCTTTTCATTGACTCTGCAAACAACGTGGTCTACAAGCAGTACGAGGACATGGTGGTGGAGTCGTGTGGTTGTAGGTAGCACAACAGTTGCTCATGTGAATATGTTATGAAATGTAATATGACACGTTGGACATAACTTCTCCTCAAACAAGGTTAACTAGATTTCTTACCCCTAGGGTAAGTATGTTTACAAGGATGTAGCAATAAATCCAGTGTTTCTATATGTCTCTCCATGGACATATTTCAGTAGCATTTGAATGCTGTCAGATAGCTGGATTTAAGGCCTCGTGCCACTGTGGCAACACACGACTGATTCTAAGTGAAGTCCATGACAGAGAAGATGATACCTCTACACCTTGAGATCTCCTGCTTTTAGCTTCGAGGCAGTGGATAGAGATGGTACCAGTGAGCTGTGGATATGACCTATTTGTTCCTTGAACATTGCTCTTGAGACTGAATTTCTGTCCGATTCCCCTGTGCTTTGTCCATTCATAAATGTGAGAAGAGTCCCAGTGTTGAGAAGAGTTGTGTTCTGGTGTGCCCCCATCTTGGTGTAAATAGTTGCACTGTAATATGATTTCTTTTTGATTAGCTCTTGAAACTACGCATATATAAAAAGAGGTCATTAAATATAATATGTTGGTTTAGTTTTAAGTTTTACATGAAGATAGCTGATGCAGGAGGTATTTGCTTCCATATACGTTTTCCTCCAAGCTACATATCTTAAGTATCCACCTTTCCATTATTATTATGTAGCAAAATATATTATGCTGTATAAGGTCCAAGTTGTTCTCAAATGCTCATAGTAAAACTGTTCAATTACGGCAAAAGATGTAATAAATTATTGACACAGTGCTGCATTGTGCCTAGCTGTCCAACTCTGCATAATTATAATGCAATTAAGAAATTGTTTCATGTTTTTGTACAATAAATACAAGTGAAGGGGACTTTTCCATGCAGCAGAATACCAGGGGTATGCAAAACATATCTGTGTATTTTGCTGCTACAGAGAGAAACTGTGGAAACACTGAAAGAAAGATCTGAAAGGAAGACCTGGCTTGATCTGGTGGGGAATGACACTATGACTTGATGTGTTTGGGGCAAAAATGAGTTATGCAGATGGTTGCAAAAGAGCTTTGGTATCCTTTAAATCCACCCTCCACGGGCTGTGTGCTTGTATATACCCTTTTTCTATTACAGACATGGATTATAAATGAGATTGCCCCTGTATGTTTCCACCCACAAAAGTCGATACCAAATGTTCAACTACAGATCAGAAAGATCCTATGAACCATCAGAAATTACTGAAGGAGTTTATCAATAGTACAAAATATAAATGCTAAGGTTTGATATTGCTTAGACCATTGAGTCATAAGATTTCCTGGCTCTCCACACCATCACTGATGTGGGTAGAGGCAGGGAACTGAGTACAGTCTGCAAGGTCCTTCTGCTCAGTACCCCAGTCTGGACATGCTCAAGCTCACATCAGCAGCAAACCATCCTCAATTCTTGGTCAATGGCCATAAACAGTGACATAAAGCTCTGCTCTTCCACCTGCACTCTCTGGGCAGCTCAGCCTTTAACCAGCTTAACCTGGATAAGCAGCCTTGCTGCCAGACACCTGAGGAACCACTGTGCAGGTGACCTGCCTTGTGCCCTCACCTGCAGCTCCGGGGTGCAGAACAGCCCTGCAGGGAGATATGGTCTGTGGGATTTGCTCAGTGCCGTCATTCCTGCAGAGACTGACACTGCCTGGTTTACAGGGGCTGACACTGCCTGGTTTTCCTGCCTGCAGGGACTGTCTGCCTGCTGCAAATCTGGAGACCAGAAAGCTGCCCTTGCCCAGACACAGAATCCCCACAGCACAGGGCAGCAGGCACAGAATAATGAGCGCTTGAAGCTACTTTGTAACAAGCAAGTGAGAAATTCGGGCATTTTGTGGGTCTTTTTGGTGGGTCAGGGCTGCCCGCAGGGATTCTCCATCTCCCTTCCAGACTCTCAATGTGCACTTCCCAGGTCCTGCTCTTCCTCATCCTCATGGAGCCTTAGGGTGGGTGCAGCAGTTACTGACCCCAGCACTAACTGCTTATCACCAGCCACTCTTTCAAAACTACAAGTCTAAGCTTTACTAAAAGCTGATTTAGATACTGCTGATTTTCACCGCTGCTACAGTAGGAGGGAAAACATTCTCCTGCCAAGTCCAAAGCCAGGAAGGCAGCTCGGGTTTTCTTTCCCCAGTCTGTTCAAGAAGTTCTTTTCCTGCTCCTGGCTGTTCTCAGGTGTGTTTGCCACTTTCTCTAGCACTGCCTCCAGCTATCTCCTGGAGAGGTTTGCTAGACGACCATGACAAAGGGTCATCTCCTTTCTTCCTTAGGCAAGTGCTGCTCCCACTCTGGGAATGCTGTTTGCACATTCCCAAGGAAATCTCTTCTCTGACATATGAGACACAGCTGTGCCATGCCAGTTATTAACCACACAGGTTCTCTCCTTGATGGCTCAGGGTGATCAGTTTAAAATAGCAAATACTGCCTATTGAAATACACTTCAAGCAAATCTAAGTTAAGACAAGTTAACTCCTGGGATTAGGACTGCCTGCACAGAGCAGTTTGTTTCAGTACCACCTGGATTCATCAGGTGCTATAACAACTGTAGTGGACGGGACCACTGGTGTTACACACAAGGCATGATAGTTTGGAAGTCTGAGGAGGAAAATTCCTGTTCGGTTCACACTGCAGAGTTGGTGACCAGCCTGAGTTCTGGTGAGGCTGGTCACGATAGAAAGTTTCTAAAACCTAGTAGGTATAAACCTCTCTGAGGATCTTTCTTGCTGTCTTGTATGACTTTTTCAATGCATGAATAAAGCAAGATAAAGACTTAGGTAAGTGGTATTTAAATTGAGTATGTATCAGCATCTAAATGGAAAAATAGGCCAAGGTTTCGCAAGCAGTATAATGTGAGGAAAAAATTAAATAAATACTGGCAAACTAAAGTCTTAAAAAACACCCTTTGGTAATCATTCAAAAGCCTACATTCTGCTTGGTAGGAGTTATACCTAGAAAGGAAAATAAAAACCCAAACCACCAGTAGGTCTGTAATATCAGTTTGAACACATTTGAAACTACAGACAGTAAAATGCTGTAATAATAATGGATTATTCCTGCTTCAATAATGGGTTTGGCCAAAACAGAAGCAGTTTAATCCCAAGTGTCCAGGTTAGGAGGTAGCATGACATTCAGTTTGCTTGTCTGGTCTCTCAAATATGGTGACATCCAGAAGGGACAGCCTTGGCTCTGCTCAAGTTTGGTTCAGCTTGAGGTGAGGAGCTTATAATCATGGGCATAGGAGTAGGGTAGGGTTTTTTCACTTTTAGGTCTCAAATTGATTATTCTTGGTTTAAATCATTAGTTATAAACCAGTATTGTGATGTCCAGAGTATCCTTTTGTGTTTACATTGTGAAATAGTTTGCTAAGTGTGGGAATTGCGGTTCAACATTATTTTATTCTGGAATGCTCTATTGACTTTCCCCATGGTGTAAATGTGTACTAGCCTACAGGTGCTTTATTGGTACATTGTTGGAGGCATTGGAATCCCCTGGCACAAACTTCTGTCTTCTCACAAATTGTTGCCAATCTTGTCAAGCCTTTACACTGCAATCTGCAGTTTCACTTACCTGGCATGTGAACAGAAACAGACACTGAAAAATGGCAAGGATGAGCACAAAAGAAAGACCCAGGCAGGGCTCACTTAATCTTCATTCCCCTCCAGATCCAGGGGTTTAGGAATAAGGCACACCCTGGAGTTGACACTCAGCACAGAAAGTGGAGAGAAACACAGAACTTTGACATTGGCTGAGGAAGTGATGGAGTCACCATCCCTGGAAGTGATCAGCAAACAAGCAGATGTGACATTTGGTGATGTAGTTTAGTGGAAGTCTTTTCCAATCTGAGTGATTCTATGATTCTATGACTGCAGGAGTTTGGCACTGCTTTCTTTAGCCATGTCATTATATAATGTGCAAAGAAAGACACCCTAAATTATTGTTACGGTTTTCTTCCCTTGGGTGAGTTAGTGTGAGCAACTGGATGGCAGAAACCTGAGCTGTAAAGCAATACAGGTTAAAAGTTTAGCTTTCTACCTTTATGATGGCAGGTTTCACTCTCTCTCTGAGAATGCCTCATTTGTATTTACTTTTTAGGGTCATTATCTGTCCCAAGAGAGTCTTTGTGAAGGTCCAAATTTCAAATAAACAGCACACTATAAGACAGGTATGTGTGGAGAATTTTTGTTGTATTTGGCTAAACTATGGGTACTAAGCTCAATAGGTAAACATAAAAGTATGCCATTGAAAACAATGCATTCCCATTAGTGTTTGAATATGTGCCTAAACTCCGTGTACACTTTTACACGGTTATGTCATTTCCTGTGTAAAATGGGCCTGTTTATACAGCAGCCATATGAAATATGCAGGAACCCGCTATGTGGGCTATTTGAAGCTTTCTTTAAGAAACATAAAAACCCCTTGACCCTTGTATAATAAAAGGTGTTAAAAGATACTGCTTTTATAACATCTCAGCCAAGACTAATAAGAATGTACAAAGCAAACAATATTTTTTTTTACTCCATAGTCCTGGTCAATCGTGTTATTTTATGGATTTACTATTGCTGTTGGGTAGTAAAATGGTATTTAAAAATAAAATTGCAGGAGATTTTATTGCTTCTCAACAAATTTAATAAACAATAATCTTAACATTTTTTGAAAAACAGTAAATACAAAGCAGTAAATGCACTTTGCTGAGTGCTCAGAATAGCCCATTTATTCTGTCATTCTGAGTTCACTGATGTCCCTGTTTTCCTTGTTGTTTCTTCTTCAGAACTAGTTTCAACTTTCTGCAGTGATTTGGCCAGCTGAAGCAATGCAAATGGATTCCGTTTCCCCTGATGTCATTTTGAAGGGCACAGCTGTCAAGAAAAAATTACTTAGTCAACAATAACAGTGATTAATTGGCTGACCCTCTGCTAGGGGACAGAAAATGTTCTTTTCACTGTTTTTTCTCTTAGAATCTCTTTGATATAATATCTTAAGCCATACTTTGCCATTTTGGAATCCAGGCTGAGCAGTCTCTGGCCATCATACTGCCAGAGAAATGCCATTAAACTAATTAAATTGAATTAAAATGAAAGTATTCCTTCTGCACATCCAGTTTCCGTCTGCCTGTTTTTACACAATGCCATTAATTGTGGCATAAAATCAGAAATAAGGCTTTAACTGATAAAACCAGAGACATTTCAGTTTGCTCATGTAAATTCCTTCAAAACATTAATCTTTCTCCAGAAATTTTAGAAGAGAAACACAACTTGGATCCTCCCCATGCTGAGAGAAAGGGATAGATATCTTCCCCACAGCTCTCTTTTCTGCGAAGGGGAAACAAGATCCATAAACTTCAGATGGCAAAGAAGTCATTAACTCATAAGGTTAGTGATCAGGTTACAGGAACCCAGCTAGGGAGGATTAAAGGGCTAAAGGCAGAGAGGGGAGAAGCAGGAGGAGGTGCTCTAAGGAATGTGGCTTGGGAGAGGATCTGGGGACAAGTGGCTCTTGGGGGGACACAGGCAGTGCTCACAGCAGGGGAAGACAGCAGGGGCTGAGAGTGAGTGAAAGACTGAATAATAAGGTGGAGCAAATGCAGGAGCAACTGTAGAGTGGATGTACCTCCAAGAGTACATGAGCTGGGTGGTGGTAGTGCTGCTGGGGGAACAGACATATCCCAGCTAACAAACACCAGGACAAAAGGACACAGACTCAGGGTGCCCCAGGGGGAGTTCAGGTTGGCCATCAGAAGAATTTCTTCACAGAAAGAGTTGTCAAGCACTGGCACAGGCTGCCCAGGGAGATGGTGGAGTCACCATCCCTGGAGATGTTGAAGAAAAAACAGGATGTGGCACTCAGTGCTATGGTTTAGTTGACAAGGTAGTGCTCAGTCAAATGCTGGACTCAGTGAACTCAGAGGTCTTTTCCAACCTAAATGATTCTATGATTCTCTCTGTGTGCCTACCAGGAAAAAAAAAAATTTATTCTGAGGGCTTGGTGCAAGTAATTCTTTCTTAGCACTTGCCTGTCCTTCCCATGCTAGTGGCTTCCAGGGCTTTCCTAAGAGTCTAGCCCAGAAGCTGCTGAAGGCTTAGAGAAAGAGCAGGCTGCTGGATCATGGAATCACACAATCGTTAAGGTTGGAGAAGACCTCCAAGATCATGGAGTCCAACCCTTAACCCAATGTTGTCAGGTTTACCACTAAGCCATGTCCCCAGGTGCCACATCCACACAGTTCTGAACACCTCCAGGGATGATGGCTCCACCACTGCCATGGGCAGCCTGTTCAGTGACTGACCACCCTTTCCATGAAAAAATTGACCTCAATATCCAACCTAAACCTCTCCTGGCATAACTTGACGCTGTTTACTCTTGTCCTGTCACTTGTTACCCGGGTAAAGTGATCAACCCCTATCTGGCTACAATTTCCTTCCCTCCTGAGACTCCTTTTTCTCCAGGCTGAACCCGCCCAGCTCTCTCAGCTTCTTCTCATCACACCTGTGCTCCAGACCTTCCCCCAGCTCCATTGCCCTTCTCTGGATATGCTCTAGCCCCTCAATGTCTTTCTTGTCATGAGGGACCCAGAACTAGTCCCAGGATTCAAGGTGCAGCCTCACCAGTGCCCATCACCAGAGGATGATCCTTGCCCTGGACCTGCTGGCCACACCTTTGCTGGTACAATACTTCAGAAGCTCAGCAGAGGCAAATAGCTTCTGACAGTGACATTGAACAGACAGATACAGCAGTAACTTCCCCACAACACTGACTGTGGCCATGTGTGCTGTTGTGGAATCTAAACCAATAGAGGTTAGAAATCTGAGTCTGGATGACGAGGGACTTTCATTTATGAGACTTTCGGGTGGATCACAGATGTCATTGCTGGCCCCCAGGCACAAACTGTTTGTCTTCTTCTAGCCATGTGCAGCCAGGGGTTAAAGGTGGCTCTGGACCTCACAAGGTGTTTAACTTTGGCATTTTTGTGGTTTTCTCAGCAGCCCTTGGCTCCAGCAGCTGATTCAGAGCACTGAGGTAAGCAGCTTCCCCAACAGCAAGAGGGAATAGCCAGGCCCTGGGAGAGTGAGCTGAAGTGTCTATGCTGAGAAGGAGCTCGTGACACCAGGCACAGTGTCCCAAATGAGCCTCCTGGCTGAGGACAGGTACTGGTATTTGGGTCCCTCTGTCCTATTGGGATTCAGCTGAAGGCATGAGAGGATCGTACCGTCTAGGAGAAAAAGGGAGTGGAGAGGCTCCTATTAAACACAAGAGTCCCTGGGTTTGTTGAGAGATATTTTAATTGCTTAGGTGCTGAGAGCTTGGGCCCAGTTCCTTTTCCCTGCTGCACTTCTGCCTGGCTGGAGGCACCAGGAGCGGGAACTCCCCATGTCTCCCACTGCTACTGAGAAAGTCACATTCCTGCCTGTGCCCCACATGAAGTTGGACAGATTGCAAAACAGGGCTGAGACAGACACCTATCCCTGCACAACCCCTACGGAATAGCTGATCTGACCTCGAGGAAGGACGTAAAGTACATGTTTCCACATTTAACTGATTCTTTTACTTCCTGTGTTCTTAGGTAAACAGCTGGTCATGGGCAGCCTGGTAGTTCAGCAGCCTTGTGAGAACAGCTACTTAATTATTCAAGAGACAGGTAAGAAACACTGAATGTGAGGAAGGAGAGAGGAGAGAAAGAAAGGACCTGAGCAACTGACAGGAGCATAATAATATTTGATCAGTAAGCTCCAGAAAGTATAAGATGGAATCTTTCAGTGGAACAGAAACTTTAAACAAATTGATTCTTTGGAATTTTAGAAAAATGATCTGTTCTTTATCTCAAAACACAGTGGAGCTATCTGTCCCTCAAAATTATATTTTTGGTGAGAGAAAGACATAAGAAATAATTCACTTCTTGCAACACAATGAAATATTCCCCATGCCAGTAAGATAAGAAAGTGATGAGGAGCATGTGCTGGCATTGTCAGAGTTTTAAACATTTAACCTGCACCTCTAAGCCTACTGATTTTTAATAAATCTTGGGATTTTGGGGAAATTCCAGATGTTTGGGAGTCTCAAGAGAAAAGGAACTTAATTCAGTACTTTAAAGGGTGACTATTCTGAACTGGCAGTCATTAGCAAATTATATTGATACTGTTGATACTGACTGAATCTAATAATGTGGTTGAAGGATGGCAATTTAACTTGTAGGTGATAAGGGCAAAAAGAATAATGAGGATCATTTGGCCTGATGAGCTCTGCTTACCCCAGGTAAAAATTTTTATTTCTGAGCCCCTAAAGTGTCAGCTCAGTTTTTACAGCAATTAGGGAAGCAAATACAACTTTAGGAGTTGTCCTGACTGAGAGGGAAATAGAGAATAAATGAGAAGACAACTGCACACAACTCTGAAACACTTTGGGGTACAAAAGAGCTGGAGAAGGGCAGTAAGGACAGGAAGTATGGAACAGCTTCTGTGAGAGAACTAATGGGACTGGAACCTTCCAGTGAAAGATGACTGGGGAAAGAAGGAAGAGTGGTGAGGACTAAGAATGTGAACTGGGGGCAAGTTTTCTCCCAAACAAGAACCACGGTACACCAAATGATAGTGGCTCACGACAGGCTTGAAGCAAGCAGAGGGACACTGATTCCCCCAGGGTAGCCCAGCTGCAGAACTCATGAGCACACCTTGGGTGGGATGCTAAATTTTATATATGTTTAAAAAAAAAAAAAAAAGGAAGAAAAATCCATGAAAAGCTGCTGCCCATGAGTCCATGGGACTTTCTGAGCCCTTGGCAGCTGGAAGTTCAAAAGCTCTGCCAAGAAAACCTTCCCACACATTTGTCCTGTCTTTATTTTCTTTGTAGGGATCTCCTGTTCCATATAGAAGATGAGCTCCATGGGATGCATAGTCTAACCTGGCAAGACTATTCTTCCATATGAAGCCCAAAACTCAGAGTAAACTGGTGCAATGGGACATCATGGCTCAAACCAGTAGGACTTACCAGGAGTTGGCCACTGTCCTGTTAGAGGAGCGTGGCTGTCTGATGTGGTGTCTCTTTTCCCATCTATTTTTTTTAAAGCCTATTTTTAGAGTTCCGTGGAATTAAATGACGCTATGTAATAGCTGGGTATTACATATTTGGAAAGAGAGATCCAGGATTGATTTAAAGACAGAAAGTGAGCTTTTTTAAAAAGCTCACCACATTCAGCTCTAAGCTAATTCTGGGAATATTAGCACTTCATTTTTTAATAAGCAGCTATTTCTACTGTTCAGTTTCCACTTCGAATTACTGAATTGGCTTCTTTGTCTACTGTATGAAAAAACTTACTCCCATGGGCATTGTTCTACCTGTGCAGACTGTGATGAATGTTTTTCTCTTGTTTTCTG
This sequence comes from Rhabdornis inornatus, assembly GCA_013397075.1. Taxonomy (NCBI): domain Eukaryota; kingdom Metazoa; phylum Chordata; class Aves; order Passeriformes; family Rhabdornithidae; genus Rhabdornis; species Rhabdornis inornatus. Next base: position 29,079 of record VWZS01005903.1, read on the forward strand.
TGGAAAAGGTTGATCGACTTTGTTCTGCTTTTCCTGTGCACCTTCGTTACCAGACTTTTTCTTCTTGGGTTTTTTCCTTTAGGCTCTCACTGCTCCAAATACTTTTAGTATGTAAACACCAGAACTCATTGAATGTTGCAGTAACCCTCTCATCAACGCCACAGAGGCACTACGAACTTCTACTTTTACTGGATTTTGACCTTTACAGTCTGGGGATCAGCTTTCCTTCTCAGCTCCAGCATCACATTAGGAGTTCAGAATCAGCTTTCTATTATGACCAGCCCTGCTTTTCCATAATCACCGCTTTCTAATGAAAAGCTTTCCATTTTATAAGTTCTTGCCTCAGAGTTGAAAATCCTTGTTTACAACTGAGTTAAAAACCAGTTCAGTGCCACTAAAAAGTCTCTGCTTGACATGATTTATGTAATTTCTGTTATTCATTATGAAGTAAAAGTTACTTTGCTTTTTAGGGTGAGGTGTTGGGACAAGTGAAGGTGGGACCTCCTGAGCCCTGTCAGTGCTAGGCTCCAGAGCAGAGCCCAGGGTCCCAGGCTGGAGGGTTTTCCACTATCCCATGCCTCCAAGAGGAGTGAGCTCCTCAAGAAGTCATGGAAGAAGGCTGCTGGCAGCAATTGGTACTTCTGGAATGGTGAGGTGCTGGGCTTCAAGAGCTGGGCAGGGGACAGACAAACCCTCTGCTGCTCACACATATTCACACATATTCCCTTTGTCCCAGGACATTCTCCAGACATCCCAAGAATGTGAAAATCAAGATGTGCTCTCTTTGGCATATTTAAAGTTTGCTTGAAAGCTGGCTCTGGACCAGATGTCTGATTCCTACACATTTTGTTCTGCTGTCAGTCCTGGGAAGCACATGCTCTCTGCTCTCAGATCACTGGAGGAGGTTTGCACCTCTTGCTGTGAGTCCATAGAGCACCTCTGTAACCTGCTTGTAACCTGCTTGCAGCTTGCTTGTAGCCACTTATTCCTGGCAGAGTGCACGTGCCATGCCAGAGTTTTCACCAATGCCATGCTCTGTCAGCACAGTGCCAGCTGTCTTGAGAAGGTTTAAATTCTGGACACCGGGTGGTTGTTTGTTTGTTTTTTCCAGTGGTTCCCAGTGCAGCCAGTACAGACACCCCAGAGCAGCATTTGCTCCCAGGAGGAGCTGTTCACACACTCCAAGGGTTCCTGGGCTGCTGTGGCTCACCAGCCTCTGAGAAGCTGTAGAAGTCCACTGCTGGACACAGCCCATCTGATGAGGCTGGGCCTTTTCCTGTTTTCTTCTGGGACACTGGCACCGCACCAGCCATCCTGTAGCTCAGCCCCTCAAGATCCTTCAGAGCAGCAGGAGCTTCTCCCTGCCACTGCATGCCCTATTCACAGCATGGGGCTCTTGTTGGGAGCAATGTGAATGGAAGAAAGAAGAAATGACTGCTGGAAGGTGGTGGGGTGAGGGATGGTGGGGACGTTTCTCAGTTAGAATTGCTCAGTCTTTGCTAGGAAGGACTGACAGCTTGTCTCTGGTAGATTATCCCAGATAGCCAGACCTTGCCCCATATTATATGGTTTTCATCACAAACATAAGAGTACTTGGTATAAAACAGAAGGTCAGGAAGGTTTAAGACATGGTATATGAGAAAACATTTTCCAGATTTCAGCTTCCTCCAAGGTAATATGCAAGTGTAATTAAAACAGAACCTGGAAATATAGAGTACAGTACCCTATTGAAAGTGTGTTGTATGAGCTGAACTCCCTTCATTGATAGTTTTCCAAAACACACAGCTGCAATAATCTTTATCCAGGAGAAGGGAATAAATTAAGTCTGAACACCTCTGCATATAGTACAGTACAGTGTATAGCCCTGCACCCCATATAACCTCGGAGAGGTAATGGAAAGCTGAAGGAGGTGCAAGTGGAAAACCTCTCTGACCAGCAAACACTTTCTTCTTCTGAAAGCAGACAGATGGGAAGAAAAGCTCATGAAACAGAGGCAGCTTAAGTACTGAGATGTCTCATTTCTGCTCAAGTTGTTGAGACTCTGCGGTGGCAGGGTGCCAAAGCACACTTCAGATTTGGCAGGTGGGGAGGGTAACGTCCTGGGCCTGCCCAGCAAACAGGGAGTATTGATGGCCGGCTAATGTGAACAAATAGGAGTTTATCATATTTAACAGTAGCAGCAGCCACTAGGATACAAAAGCCTGGAAAAAGTAACCAGGTTCTATTTCTACTCCCTCTGAATAGTTCAGCCATGGAGTTCAGGTTGTGCTTGCCAGGCTTCACCAAACTCAGCGACATGCAGCACTGAGCAGCTTGTTCTGCTTCACATCTGCTTTTCCTCCTGCAGCACTGGTGCAGAAGAGGGGTAACTCCCTTCTGGAGACCAGAGCAAGGACTGCTTTGCACCTCTAGACAAGGAATTCCAGATCAGGGAATTGATCTCCATACTTGCCAAACCTTTCAGGGTCCATAGTGAATTGTAAGGATTGTATTATTATTATTAAAAAATACATCTTAATTTCATATTTTTAAATAGCATTTTTCCTGGGAAATGGCAATAGAAAAATGTATACACACTGACACCCCAAACTGAGTCTTATGGGGAGGAGTAAGCACCTTTATGTTGCTAAAATATAATTTTCTTCCTTTCTTCCTTTCTTAATTAGAAGTCCTTTTTCAGCTTGTAATGTATTTCTAAGGGTGGACATAGATTTATATGGAGATTTACTCCATATGAAATAGAGAAAAATTTTGCAAGAGCAAAGTATGACAAATTTGTTTATGAACTACCAGTTCAAGCTTAGAAATGCCCTTTTCCTTCAGCAACAGCCAAAGGCAGGAACCCAGCGAACCCAGGTTTCCCTGTGTGCTCAGATGGCCCCTCACCACTCTGCTGGAACTTGGAGTACTGCTAAGAGCAGTGCACACACATCCAGGAAAGCTCTGGAAGAAGTCAATCCACATATACCAGTGGTCCAGGGTATATGTTATCACTGATCTGCACTTCCAGTCCTAAAGGAGTGCATAAGACGAGACGCAGTGCCAGATCCACACTGGCTCCAGTGGTACATACAAAGCCCTTTCAGAATCTGGAGCACCAGCAAAGACACTCGCGTAGTTGTGGGGGCCAGCTGGCACTTCTGCACTATTGGCACAGAACCAGAATTAATAAGACCTGCTGGACTTGAACTGAGTTTTTTCTACTGGGTTTCTCTTTATCATGATCTCCAGAGTGTCCTGGAATACCCATATGGACTATTTTCCCTCTTGTTAGTTGGAATGTCCCAGCCCTGCTTGTCCCAGGAAACATGGACAGATCTTCTTTCCTTACATGACCATGAGATTCCTTTGACTTTACTTCTGCAGAAGCAGGAGCAGGTGGTTAAGAAAAAAAATGAACACAATTTTAAATCTTTACTTAGACAGGAATTTGAGAATGAGCAGAGGAAAGATTGAAGTTGAAAGATTTGTAATTTTGCCCTGGTCTAAATCCCTGTGTTTTTCAGAAGATGGGAGCTCCCCCCAGCAAATGTTGGGCTAAAAATTGCCTTATCAAGTTGATTTTGACTCTTTTGATTTGTGTGCAAGAAGAGAAAAGTACAAGATGCTGTTACAGGACTTTATTTCAAGATGGTCAGTTAAACTGCATATTTAACATTTTAAAATATAAAAGCACAGGCCTGCATAAAAATGATCAGTCTGCTTTTCTGTGTGAAAACAGGAAGAGAATGTGCTATGATAACACTTATAAGAAAATTATGTGCTGATGGGAAATGAGGAGGACAGGAAGATCAAATATTTAAATGTCTTTGTCTAAAAGTTATTTATCATTCCTTGTTAGTTAGGACAAAAAGGAAAGAGAGTTGTAGTAATGACCAGCGAACCAGCCTGGGAGAGGTTAAAGAGAAGACAGGATTGAGGCCAAATCAGGAGGCTCATTAAATATAATGCATTAATAAATGAATATTATTATAAATAATAATTAATTTATTTTATAATTCATTATATACATTAAACATCATCATATCCTTTCTGGTCCTTCTTTCCTGTTCAGCCACATGAACACCTGAGGCCATTGTTGATGTTCCCCAACATGTTTCAGAAAGCACGTGACAGCAAGTTTCTCAGCCTCTTTAGTGGCCTCAGGTGACAATCTTCCAGGAAGAGGAGAATCTTCCACATGGAAGATTCATTATCTCGGATGTAAGACCCACACAGCTGTGGAGCTGCCCACTGAACAGAGCTGAGCGGAGGAGCTTGAGGACAGCAAAAATGTATGTAAAGGGGAATAAATTGCCAGTGCTATAACTGAGGGAATCCCTTCAGAACTGAAACTAAAATTGAAACTCAGGTCTACAGCTAACTCTTCTGGCTTCATGTCCCATCAGAGGCTGTGCTGTTCTGTTCCCTCTGGGAGCTGTGTTTGGACAGACTGACAGGGAAAGGGCTTGGTGCCACATGGAAAAGTGACAGGCAGAGGAATCTTAGGTGGGACAGCAACTTTCTCCAACTGAAGTGTGTCAGAATCTTTCTATGCATCATTAGGCAGGACTAACACAAACCCAGGTAAGTGCCAATATTTATTAGACACAGCTTTGGGTTGGAAAGTGTCCACTGTCGTGGACAGACCATGTCACATCACTGAGACACTGCTAGTGGCAAGAGCCTTTTCTCTGCATGACTACACACTTTAGGGCCTCTTGAGCATTGTCATTTTTAATGGCTGTAACTCATTAATGGCAAAGAGGGCTCAGAAAAGTGTAATCACTCCTCTCCATTGCCTTCCCACAAAAAATTTGCTGTTAACAATGATATTTAATATTGGTTTCAGTGTAATGCACGAAGGGCAGCTAAGCAAATAGAAAGCAACAAAAACAGCTTTAACCTTCCTTTCTGGAATTCGCTGCAGGCACAAGAACAAAATGAAATGTAGCATTTCCCCAACAGAGATCCCACAGTTCCCTGCGTTGTTCAACATCCTGCCTCCTGTCAAAACAACTTGTTCACTAAACACCTTGTCAGATACAGTTAAACCCCTTTCAGCAGATAGCTGTGGGGAATCAGAATATCTCAGGAAAGACTGGCTTCAAGCACAGGGATCTGGGATGCCTATGGATAGGAAGTCCAGACAGGTGATTCCATTGGCCCCCGGAGGCCTGATATTTAAGAACATATGAAAGATTTCTAAGGATTACTGTGAAGTTTCAGGGCCATTAAAGCAGCTGCTACTGCCCTCTTGAGAAGCTGACAACCCAGTTAACGTGCTGGGAAAGAGAGGAGGAGAATATCATAGCTCCCTAAGCCCTCTAAGCCAGTGCTGCTGTCGGCAGTGCAGCCTCACTCCCTGTCCCAGCTGCTGCCGCTCACATCTGCTCCAGCACTGGCGTTTGTGAGGTGATGTGGATGTGATCCAGATTCAGTCTGGCAAAACAAGCCAGCTCACTTCACCCCGTTGGGTGAGCTCAGGCTCACTCTGTGGCCTCGTGAAAGCTGGTGCCAGCAGCAGCCAGGAGCAGGGAATATGCAGCAGGGACAGGCAGGATGAATCCTGGTAGCAAGCTGCTGGCTCTGGGGGACTCTAGGTGAGGGACTCTGCCATGTTCTCCTCGTACTATTCCAGCGCTGACACGTGTGCGGGCTCACACAGATGCTTGGGGCAGCCAGGATGGCGTGACCAACCTCAGCCACGGGAGCTACAGCCGCTTCCATGCTGCTCTCCCTGCTGCCCCGCGGCAGAGCCACGATGCCTCAGGACATGGCTGACAGTAGCAGGCAGGCATGGATTTGCCACCTCTGCCCCTTCCAAACCAAACCCCAGCACAGAAATCTGTTGCTAGGCTTTACTGTTGAGAAATAAATCTGGTCCAGGTAACTCGACCTGCGAAAACTGCAGATTGAGGCACAGACTTCAAAAAAACAAAAGGCAAGGAAATTAGGTCCTTTTGAATGCCTTGGTCGAGAAACCAGCTGTGGGAGGTGGGGCCAAGGCGGGCAACACACCAGCGCTGCTCCCGATAAACAATCCACACCACAGAAAACTCAATTCTACGTGCAACAAAACTCGACCTCCCACACTCACAAAAGCTCCTAACAACATAAAGACTCACGCCTAGTCCAGGGGTGTCATGTTGAGCAGATGCTGTTAGGTCATGGTGACAAAGCAAAAGAGCCTTGATAGGTGATTTCATTTTCTTTACTGTTTTCTTTACTTCGAAGTACCATTTTTAGTTTTCGATGTTATATTGGCTCGTTGTTTTTAGGCGTTTTTTAGTACTGGGTTGTGTCCCATAAGCACTTGCGGTTTTCCTATTTGCCAGGCACCGTTTTGGGAGCAGTGGTGGCATTGCACGACGAGAAGGGGAGAGGGCATAGGGGCAAGGCAATTCTAGGGAGTGGGAAGCAGAACAGAACAACAGTAACAATTGTTATAAATGAGAGACAAAAGTCTCGGTATTTAGCAAAAATTAGATCTCTTTATTGGATATAGACAGAGCAAGCAGCGCGCTGGGGAACGTGAGGGGTCACCGCCCGCTCCACGCTCCACCGAACCCCTGCCCGGAGTCTCTTCTTATACTATGATTTCTCATTGTAATCAATAATTCTTGGTTTTTTGCTGTCATAATTTTGCCAGGTAAGCAGTGGTGGTCGAATAAACATCCTTATACAAATTCACAAAGTTTCCAGCGATAGTCAGTTGCACAGATAACCATCTGGACCTTGTAGATAACCACCAGTGAAGTTCTGGAAGTCTGGTCTTTGAGATAGGCAGCACTGATCAGGCAAGGGCAGGAAGGGCTATCGGGAAGTTTGATTTTGCAAGCTGGTAGCAGATGCAACTTATTTGGAAAACATACATAACATAACATAACATAACATAACATAACATAACATAACATAACATAACATAACATAACATAACATAACATAACATAACATAACATAACATAACATAACATAACATAACATAACATAACATAACATAACATAACATAACATAACATAACATAACATAACATAACATAACATAACATAACATAACATAACATAACATAACATAACATAACATAACATAACATAACATAACATAACATAACATAACATAACATAACATAACATAACATAACATAACATAACATAACATAACATAACATAACATAACATAACATAACATAACATAACATAACATAACATAACATAACATAACATAACATAACATAACATAACATAACATAACATAACATAACATAACATAACATAACATAACATAACATAACATAACATAACATAACATAACATAACATAACATAACATAACATAACATAACATAACATAACATAACATAACATAACATAACATAACATAACATAACATAACATAACATAACATAACATAACATAACATAACATAACATAACATAACATGGTGATTTAAAACAGAATGATTTAATCATATAATTTCCTTTATCTAGTGTCCATGCTTCACTTCAGAGCTTAGTATTCTGGTTTATACAAACCCCAGTACTTTTGTGATTAACACGAATCTTTTATCAATTATTACACAATTAACATAAAACAGGGTATTTTTCACAGTTAACAGAACACTAACAGAACAAACTTGCGAACTTGTTCGTAACAGACTGAAATGGAGATTGAGCTCCGTGGGAGCCATGAGCTGCCAACCTCTGGTTAACAAAGGGCACAAAGACAGGCCCAGGTGACAACACTGAGAAATGCAGGAGCCAGGGAAGTGGAGGAACACAGAGAGGGGGACAGAAGCCAAAGACTCACGAGGAAGAGCTGAGACTTTGCTGTGCTTGGACTGTGAAGGTGTAAGAGCCCAGGACTTCAAGGTTCCTCCCTGGAGGCACCGGCTGGAGCTGTTTCTGTGTTCCTGCACTGTGAATAAATTGTTCTGTGGAATGAGACATGTGAGACTCTGCTACAGGAAACCTGGTCTCTGTGAGAGTGGGGAATGCAGGGACACCTTTCGGCTCTTTTGAGTCCCCCATTGTGGAGGGGCTTCGGTTCCAGCACTGAGAATCTCAGATCTTTGGCACTGTGACTGCCGGGTGCTACAGAATGGTCAGAATGGGAAGCTTCCTTAACATTTACCTCCCATGGGCAGCCCATAACCTGCGCTTTAAATAGTGGGGAAAGATGCTTTTCACATGAAAACACAATTACATAACTATTCTCTCGAACGTGCCATTATCGGCTTGCTGCATGCCGGGGAAGGCTCCCGATGCTGTGGGGCAGCGCCGCGCGGCCCGCCCGCCTCACGCCGCCATCCCGCCTCACGCCGCCATCCCGCCTCACGCCGCCATCCCGCCTCACGCCGCCATCCCGCCTCACGCCGCCATCCCGCCTCACGCCGCCATCCCGCCTGGCGCTTCCTGCGGAAGGGGCAGGGCCGCGCCGGCGGAAGCGGCGCCAGGGACTGATGGCGGCGCTGGCGCGGGCCCTGGTGAGTAAAGGGACGAGGAAGGGAAGGAAGGAGGGCAGACAGCGCTGGTGCTGAGGGGGCGAGCGGCGTGTGGAGCCGGGACTGTCCCCGCGCTGCCCCTGCGGCGGCCTCCCCCCGCAGCCCGAGGGGTGTCAGCGGAGGCTGCTCCTGCTTCCCGCCCCGTGGCCTCGCACCCGATGTCTGGCGAAGCAGTGGGGCGAGATTTCCCGCGGAGTTTGTGTTTGCAGAAGGGTTAGTGAGGGGTTGGAGCGTGTTTAGGGATGGGAACAGAGCTGAGGAAGGGGCTGGAGCACTAGGAGCGGCTGAGATAGCTGGGAAAGGGCCTCAGCCTGGAGAAAAGGAGGCTCAGGAGGGACCTTCTGTCCCTCCTGAGGGAGGGCTCTGCACAACTCTCTGACAGGAGGGGACAGCCGGGGCGGGGGGGGGTCGGGCTCTGACCCCTGGGAACAAGGGACAGGATGAGAGGAAACAGCTTCAAACTGTGCCAGAGGAGGTTCAGCTTGGACGTCAGGAGGAATTTCTTCACTGAAAGGGTGGTCAGACATTAGAAGGGGCTACCCAGGCAGGTGGTGGAGTCATCATCCTTGGAGATGTTTAGGGGACTCAGTACCATGGTTTAGTTGATGTAGTGGCATTGGGGTCGTAGGTTGAACTCGATGACCTCAGGGGTCTTTTCCAACCTAACTAATCCTGCGATTCTATTGTGTAAGGGTTTGGGCTCCAGGTGGGGACTGGAGACACGTGTCTGCCAGTAGGACTCCTCTGCTGGGCTCAGTGTGTGCCCTAGGGTGTGGGCATTGCCCTTATGGGACCTTCCCTTCTCACTCTGGAGCTGTTTGATAGCAAGGATAGTGTCAATATTCCAATTTCTGTGTTACTGGTCAGGCACTGGCACCACCACAGGGCAGTGGTGGAGTTACCGTCCCTGGAAGTGTTCAAACACCGTGTGGATGTGGCACTTGGTGACATGATTTAGTAATGAACCTGGCAGTGCTGGGTTAATGGCTGGACTTGATCATTTTAGAGGGCTTTTCCAGCCCTAGTGGTTTTGTGATTCAGATTGGAAGTGTTTGGGTTCCTGTGAAAGTTTGGGTTTCCAATGACTCCACTCCTTCTTTCTTTCCCATTCATGTGCATTTTATCTTTCTATTAGCCTTTGAAGCATCTGCAGCAGAGTTCCTCTTTTTAGCATATTGTCTAGAAAACGGAATTTTGTACCTAGGTATAATCTTCTATCACGACACAGAGTGGTCAGTGCTGCTAAGTGGGGACAGATTTCCCAGGAACAGGAAAGGCCTTTGGTACTGGGAAAATACAGACTTATGAAATTAGTCCCCCAGATGCTCCAGGCCAGTGGCTCAGGGTGTGGTTTCCCCAAGCGTGGTGAACGCTGCCCTTTCCAGTCTCAAGGTGAAAGCAGCCAAGCACAAACCTACCTGAGAGCAGCTGAAATGCAGCGACCTTGAGTTCCTGCTTTCTCCTCCCACCCCTGCCCTTTCTCTGTGCTTTGTCCCTGCTCTGCTGTGTGCCTTTTTCTTGGCCCCCATGATCGAAGTGCTGGAGCGACAGAACAGTGACAACAAGTTCTGCAGCTTGAAAGCATTAAAGAGGCAATGGTAAGCAGGCAGGGAGGGGAGAGCCAGGCATGAAGGGAGCAGAGAGAGCATTAGGGAAGCAGTGAGGCACCAGAAGGGCTCAGCTGTCTGTGGAGCCACACCCCCAGGGCAGGGTTTGCAGTGAAAACTGCTTCTGAAGGGGAAGGATTTGCCTCCTGGGCTTACCTGTCCCATGGCAGCTCCTCAGTCAGCTCCAGCCACTCTGTCATTGATGTGGCAAAGTAAGCTGACTGGATTTTTCAGCCTGACCAGAGAGGTTTCTCTTTAGAGAGGAGATGATGTAGTTACCTGCCATTTTTGTGACCTGAGGTATTCTCTGGTTCAGCTCAAGAACTGCTCATCGCTGGCATTTCTCAGCACCTTTTTCTGCATTAGAGTTTAGTGGTTGCCTAATTGTATGAAAACAAGTCTTAAACTTTCTGTCTCTTCCTTCTACTGGAAATAAGGAAAATCTGTTTTTGGTCTGACTTCGAGGTCCTGGTGTGATACAGCCCTGACATTTCAGCTCTGCTCCTTAATACTGGCATTATGATAAATCTGGCTTTTGCCCAAGATACCTTGATAAATAGCTTGTCTGCTACGTAAGACTTTCCTAAAGGTTGCCAAGAGGATTTAGAAGACTAGTCATATTCTTTCATCGCTATCTTGGCAAGGCAGCTGTCTGCAGACTATTCCTGAGTAATCCTGTTCAGTTTAGGCTTCATACATTTTCTTCAGCCAAGGGGAGAAACAAAAGTAGCACTCGTAATTTGAAAGGACGACTGTGTTCTGCAAAGTGGTGCTGGCTTAGAGAAAATTCCTTAGCTCCTCCCTGCTCTCTCCTGGTGTCTGTTTTCTTTATTACTGGATTGTTTATCACATCTCATCTTTTAAGTGTGCTTATGCTTATTTTTTGTTTTCATATGTCTCTGTCCAGTTTTGTTGCATTTGTGCATTTCAGCAGTACTAAACCTCAGTATGTTCAAGCTCTAAGCCATATCGCAACCTGGGCATGTTAATGAGAAAAAGCCTCAAAAAAGTTCTGTCGGATCTTGGGATATTGTAGTAATTGTTCACAAAAACAGTTACTTCTTTCTCCCTGAAGTGTTTCTTAAACTGTTTGTGTCAGAACACTAGATTATCTCAAAAGTACTTTGTGGGACTCAGCTGAAAGGTTTTTTTGGATAGAAATGTATCATTTTCATAATTTCACTTGCTGACGGTGATGTTACGTCCGAAGATCAGAAGCCTGAGTAGTCTTGCTACAGTAGAAGTAGGAAGGTGTAGTAGCAGTGAACACTAACCACATTTGTCGTGGGACAGCATCTCTCCCTTTGCAGTTTTTAATACCTCAGATCAGTTCCCTTAATGGATTCAAAGTGCAGCTCTGGGAGGAGTTGAGGGACAGCCTGCAAGACCAAAGGCCACCCTTGAGGGACTGCAGTGACTATGCAGATCACAGAAGGGGAACAGGAGCTCAGGTTGGTTTGTGTTGGTTCCTCTTATCTCTGAGCAGATCTGCTGCTCTCCTCGTTGTCCTTTCACTGGGCACCACCAGAGACAGTCTGGCTGCCCACCCCACCAGATATTAATGCAAATTGGTAAGATTTCCCTGAAGTCTTTTTTTCTGGAAATTAATCCTCTCCTCATATGTTGGGTGCTTCAGTCTCTTAGTCATCTTTGTGGCCAACCAAAAACGAAGCTATTTTTATTAGAAAATGGCATCTCCATACTAGTAAGATATACATTATTTCCAGTATTAATGTAGTGCATGTTTGAAGGAGGCAAATATTGTACTAACCTGAATATTGCAGAAAGTGAAAGGTGCAAAGAAAGCGCAGGCAAAAAAAGCCCCACCTCTTCTTTGTATTGCTGACATTTTCATGGCAGAAAATAATTATCTTCACTGAAATTTATTGGGACAGTATGTGCTTTTGGAGTACGAAAATTCTTAGCTGTGCCTGAGTAAAGTAAGAGAAAGAGGCATAAAAGCTGGGTTGGAGGAAGGCTTTTTAGAGCTTACTCAGTCAATCGAAGAATGCTTCTTAAACATTTGAATTTATTGTATAGACAGAGACGTTGTGGTGTGGTTTTATGATGTAGACAGCCCATTATTTCCTTCCATTCATCTGTTTCTACCATCAGACTTGGGTTGGATACTTGTACTGGAAGGCAAAATATTTTCATATCAAAATTTATGCTCTTGTCAAGCACAAGTTGGGAGTTGAGTCTGAGTATTGTTAGGATCATGGAATATCCTGAGCTGGAAGGGACCCATGAGGATCATTTGGTCCAGTGCCCAGCCCTTCACAGACACCCCAACAATCCCACCCTGTGCCTGAGAGTGGTGTCCAAACACTCCTGGAGCTCTGGCAGCCTCGGGGCCATGCCCGTTCCCTGGGGAGCCTGGGCAGTGCCCAGCATCCTCTGGGGGAAGAGCCTTTCCCTGATATCCAGCCTAAACCCTTCCCCCCACCCCCCGACACAGCTCCATATTGTTCTTATTGTATGAATGAATAAAACCTGTGGAAGCAGAGGGATAGTTAAACTATTTCTGCATATTTGTGTCATTTTCTTCATTGCTCATCTCCTCGTTGCAGAGCTATCAGACTGGAGTAACCCAATGGATAGCAGGGTGCAGTGGATTGCTACAGACTGCCACAGTCCCGGGCCGCTGTCGGCGGATGCTCTGCAGTATTTTCCAGGTGAGACATCAGAGCATGTTGAAGTGTGGGAAAAATGGAATGATCTTAAATTACCAAGAAATAGCAATAAGGAAGCTTCCAAAAGTGATGTCTTCACTGTGTATTGTGGAAATACCAAGGCAACTCTAGAGCTCTCTGCCGCTGCAAGAGTGAGCTCCCACTCTTGTTGCATGCCCAGGTGTGTCTTTTAATAGATCCAAGTGATCTGTTGTGAGAAGATTAAATGCAGAAGTCCAAATGGAGCTGTTACTTTTCCAACAAGCTATTGCAAGTCAGTCATGTTTGCATGCTGTTTCCAGCATTTTATTTTAGAGAACACTTTATTTTATACAATATCTCCACTGTACAGTGGCCTTGGACTTTCTAGTACTGATGGATGTTTATCTTGCACAGCACATATAGTGTTGTTCTAGTGAAGCTTTGCAGTTTGGCTCACAGTTGTGAGACAGCCAGCATAGTGCCAGAGTGTGCCTGTCCAGAGTAAATCAACTACAGCATCATGTAGTAGCAGTTAATGATAAAGGGGTGAAAAATGTGTAGAAAATGGGAATAGATGCCAACCCTACTATTAAAGCACCAGTTCACACCAGTAGCACATGATGTTGGGACTAGAGGTGGAAGTGAGAAGTTGTGAAGTTTAATGAAGTTGGGCTTACTCTACATACAGCACACATCTGGGGATGACTGCTCTGAACAGTATATTTACTTTGTCTGAATTAATTGATAAATAAGGTACTGCTAAGTTCGGTATGCTGGGAGGCTGTGAGAGTGTTCTGTTCAGTGTGCAGCTTCTTTCCTGGGGAGCCCACTTGCTCCTGCTTGAGAGTTTTCTTTGTTGTGCACTAGCTCTGTGATTGAAGTCATGTGCTCTGAGGTCACAGCGGCTGTAGTGGTAGTTTTTACTCTGCAATTTGTGTTTTCTCAAGTCCTGGCCACAAAAACAATTATAAAGTTGTAGATAAAAATAGCTGTTTGTCTGGTAAGTCAGAAAAAACAATATCCTTTATAAAGAGACAAACCCCATAATTAGAAGTAGTGTGAGAGTCAAAGCAGAGAGCCTGTGGCTTTTGAGTGCAGTGTTCTGCCAGTCCATTCTATCAGTACATTTATGGAACACTGGAAAATGTGGTGTGGAGCATTAAGCATAGACAGCTGTTTTCTTTGTAACAGTTGTTATAAAATAAATTTGTTCTTTTTGTGATACAGAGTTTTTCAGGATTAGCCAGAATTAATTGACTTGGAGGCAAACTGCGGGTGACTGATGTCGAGGTAAGTCAGTGCTCTCTTAATTTTTTTTTTTGTTTATCATTTCTTCTAGAGACACAAGGCTGGCCCCTTCCAACTCTCTAAGTTCTGTGGTGGATTGATTCACGCCGATGGAGCCATCACACAGCAAAACAGATCCTTTTACAATATGAATAAGGTGAGAAGAGTTGCATAGTTTTATTGTTGGAAGGCACATGTGCTAGGGTTTCTACAGAGAGGCAAAACACTTCTCAGAACACATAAGAGAGGGTTCAACTTCTCTCTAAGATGTGAACAATGGGTCTGGTAATTTGAGAAGGAATTCTGTTCCTTTCTGGAAAATGAAGGGCTGGCATAGGAAGGTGCAGTTACAGTTGGGTTGTCAGGGTGAAGGTTCTATTCCATGAAGGTTCCATGAGGGCTTCCTTCCAGTGAGGAAAGAAATTAAGTCAAGATGTTGGGGGCAGATGTTCCTTCCACACATATTAGAAATGAGAAGATGTTTTCTGATTCTTTAGTAATGTGTGGTGACAGTTTTGCTATCTTCTGAACACTGAAAATTGTCATGCAGTCTACTAATAACAGTTAATTATGGTGCGGTAATTTACTGTTCATCTGTACTGTTTTATTAATCTGTGGTATGTGTCTTGTACGTGTATTGTCTTTCGTCTTGGAGTAGAAGTTTTCTGAGGCATGAATCAACTCCACAAGATCAGTTTGCCACTTAAACCAAGGGTATTAGCATCTCTCAACTAATAAATACCCTGATGCTGCTTTTGTTAATCAGTGTGAAGAAAATGGCAAAATGAAACGCATGTGTGAGAGATAAGGGGTCAGAAGGAAAAAGGGTTAGAGACTCATGGGTAAAACTTACATGAAAACAATGAACCCTGTTTGCTATCTAGCTAATAGTGCATTTTGCTGGTGTGGAGTTAGAGGTACATACTAAGAAGGATTTTAAATTGATTATTTTGACATGGATAGAAAAAATGAAGTAAAACCATAAGTGTGCAGGGGAAGAACCCCTGCCTGATAAACCAAACATTTTGCAGACAGAGATTGAAGCATACACAAAGGGGTTGCACAATTTGTCATGGCCACAGCTAAAGCTGTAATCCAAACTCCCAAACATGGTGCTTGCCCCTAGTCTCCATTCCTGCCTGCACTTCTCTGAGACCTGCACAGGCAGCACTTGCAGAGCAGATCTAGAGCAGTGGGTAACAAGACAGTAGATCAAACAAACCAGAAGTGCCATGAAGATCTTCAAGGCAAGACTCAAGGTTTGCTTTTAGTGTATTGGAAAGGGCAAGGGAAGGGGTACAAGGGTTGAAAGATGGATGAGGAAATTTCCCAGTTAAAACAGCCATGGTGTAAGAAGCCAGGCAGGATTTATGACCAGAGAGGAAGCAGTTTACAGCACTGTAGGTTTGAGGTGGGTTTTTGGACTGCAACTTCATTATTTTGAATAGAGAAGTACTTACTCATCTTTGAAATGTGAACTTGACTATGCAGTCCTGGTGGGAAAGGGTTTTGTAATTAATGGTGAGCTCCAGATGTTTCATTTTATGTTTGGTGTCAAAATTGAAGTGATTGTTTGCTTTAAGCCCTGCATTTTAGGTATTGAGCAGAAAAGGCAGCCTGAGGTAGGCTTATGTCCCTTGCACAGCTCTTGATGAGCTTGTTTTGAATGAGTTATGAAATATATTTCTTAAGTTTTCTCTCTCTCTCTCTTTGTGTTGGGGTTTTAGCCCAGCTGGCAACTAAGCACCACACAGCTTCCCCCCTCCTCACCCCAGTGTTTCCTAGGTCTGATTTTACAGACGCTTATAGGATTGTTTAATTGCATTTGGCTGCAGTCCTGACCTTGGCAGGATGAGCTTCAGGGCTCTATCCATAGGTTGAACCAAGCACTCTCTGCTTAGATCCCTTCACCATCTCCTGAGCTAGTCCAGGCTGCCCTGCAGAAGAATGAAGCAAGAAACATGGCATTTCCTAGAAAAACCTGCTTGTTGGTTAGCCATTGTTTTAGTGATGAGCTAATAACAGATGAATTGAGATAATTTTGGTTTTTAACTTTCTCTGCATTATGAAAAACCTGTACAGAGGGAGACTTCATATGCATTTACAGATAAGAGGCATGTAGAGAAGTTCTGCCTGCGTTCACTGGAGGTTCAATGTGATTTGAATTCCTGGGGAGGAGATGAATGTTGATTCAGTGAGTGTTGCAGTGGTTATTGGACACAAGTTCTGCCTTGAGCAGTTCCTATCATTGCCTGGCTGGAAGGAGATTATGAAGTTATGATGGAAGGTTAGGAGCCCTTTGTAGTGTAGCAGGGAGTATTGCATTGCATAATCCTGAAGAGAAGGTACTAAAAATTGGTTTGAATACCCACGTATGTGTCACTGGAATCACGGGGTACATCACATGTGGCAGAGGGTGGGATGTGCAGACCTTGGTGAGAGGGGACGTGGTGAACAGGTTCATTGATCAGCATTGAGAGGAGGAACTGAGTATTACAGGAGATCCTGGGCAGTGTTACACTGTCTGGGTGGTTGGCAGATATTAAAATGGTGCTGGGTGTGTTTCTCACCATGAATCGTTAAAAAAACAGTATAATCATGGACGAAGACCCTCTAACTAATTAAAGTTAGAAAGTGGTATATTTATTCACTGGCGGGCGGCACAGGAGTCACCTCTGAAAGGTGTGACCGCCCCGAACAAGGGTCTTTGCCATCTATTTATTCTCCAAGATCTTACATACAACACATATGCATAACCCCAGCACCTCCCATTCCCATTCGATATTAAACTGAGGCTATTAGTTCTTCACGCGTGCACAATTCTTCTCTTGAACTGGGTCAGTGGTCTTGAAGTATGAAGTCAGGAGAGTCTTCATCAGGTCTTGGTGACCCTCTGGCACGATCCAAGGCCTCATGCTTCATGATTAATGGTTTACTTATTTTCCGTTCTTCTATATATAAGTTCATAATAGCAGATAATTATACCAATTAGCTCTAGCTTAAGCATCTAGTAATCATTAACCTACCATTTGCCTTCCTTACATCTTGGTCATGGAAACTACTTCTACCCTTAGCAAAAATCTTAACTCTTTAAAACCATGATTCACCCATTTACCCGAATGCTGGGCATGGCAGGATTCAAGCCATTGACAGCCATCTATTGGCAGTGCACAAGTGCAGAGTGTTTTATCTCAAATGCTCAGGCTTGTGTGTGGATATACACAGGGATAGATTCTGTCTCAGAGATATAATTTTTTGTCACCTTTAGAGTTGGTTTTTAATTAAGTATAGCAACTTGTGCAGAGTATGGATTTGTATTTTAATCTGTATCTTAATATGTATTTACTTACCATTCATGCCATTTAAAAAACTACTATATTAGTGCTAGGAAGTCTATAGAGGATGACCAGAAAGGGGAAAAGCTTTCAGGATGAGAATAGCCTATTCAAGGACACTTCTAAACTAAGGAGTATGTATCCTGGCCTATAAAAGTAATAAAAGTTACTGAAAAGTGGGATAGAAAATGATTGTTTGCAGGTTCTTACAGGAAAACTGGGAGCATCCAAGGATCATAGAAACGTTTGTGTTGGAAGGGACTTTTAAAGGTCATCTAGTCCAAATTACAAGGTTGGGTTTAAAAAAGGCTCAAGGGATTTTTTAACGTAATTAAACTGTGAAACCCAACATAACACAGCTTTGTGTTACCGAGGTTAAATAGTTTCAAACTCCTCCAGCTGGAGCTGATAAAAAAGTGAATGGATATATTTTCTTGTGCAGGAATGTCTGTCAAAAGCTGGACAGGTACATCCCAGAAGGCTGAGGTGGTGTGTGCTGTATTTCTCTGCTTTTGTGTCATCCCCAAGGGTCTGCTCCCGATCGTTGCTGGAGTTGGCATCCTGGTCTCATTACTTCTGCAGGTTATAATGGTTCTCTGTAAAGCTGTATTTTCTCAAGTATATGAAGGAGATTAATGTGCAATAGATTGGTTAAAAGTAATTTGTTGATAGCAAAAAGTCTATACTGCATACTTAATTCATGGAAATTATTTGTTGGAGTACCAGTGGTGATTACAGTTGGCTGATGGCTGCTGCTGGAGTGCTTAGAGTCAGAATGCCATAAAGTTTTCTTACCAGTTGTGCTGCTTTGGGCTGGGGCAGAGTTAATTTTCTTCTTAGTAGCTGGTATGGGCTGTGGTTTGGATTTGTGCTGGACACAGCGCTGATAACCCAGACATGTTTTAGTTACTGAGCAAGGCTTACACAAGGTCAAGGCCTTTCCTGCTCCTTACCCCACCAGTGGAGTAGCTGGGCGTGCACAAGGAGTTGCGAAGGCACAGCAGGGACACAGTGGGGACAGCTGATCCCAACTGACCCCAAGGACAGTCCAGACCATCCAACATCATTCTCACATATAAAGCTTGGGAAGAAGGAGGAAATGGGGGACATTGGTGTGATATTACTCTGATGGAGCCCTGCTGTCCTGGGGATGCCTTAGCACCTGCCTGCCCTGGGGAAGTGGGCAATGAATTTCTCCTTTGGCTTTGCTTCTGTCTGTGGCTTTTGCTTGTTGATTAAACTGCCCTTATCTCAACCCCTGAATTTTCTCACTTTCACCCTCCCAGTTCTCTCCCCTGTCCCCACCTGTCCACTGGGCTTAAGCCACAGCATAAGCCCAGGGGTGTTTAAAGTGTGTGATAAGTCTGGAAGAGGGCATTTATCTTCATGTTAGCAGACACTGCAAATCATTGCTGACTAAGTACTTTGCTGATCTGGGTTTTCTGCAAGTACTCTGTAGATTAACTGTAAGGGGAATAACAGTCTGGGGGAGCTCTTTGGCAAGAATGGTGGTTTCATGTGTCTTCATTGGTTTTAAAACAGAGCTGATTGGTTTGTATAATGTATAATTACTGTAGAATGCCTGTGAGAGGAAGAGAGGGAATGTGAAAGGTTAGCTTTATCTACTCTTTCTGTGATTTGTTTGCTCATTTTATCTGCAAAAGACTTAAGCTCAAGTAAAGACTCCTAGAATGAATATGGGAGTGTAGGATAGGAGCCATATTTTGGAAAGCAGTTTTTGTAACTATTTGAATGTGATCTTCCAATGGATGTTGTTATCACAATGGTTATGTAATGTTTGTATTCATAAACAGAGGAATTGGACATATGAAAACCAGTGGTATATTTTCAGGGGAGATCTAAAGAGTGTTTTGTTTTGTTGAACAAAGAAAGCAAGCAAAAAATCCTTAAAATTCTCTGTTAAATTTATAACTTTGCTAACTAAAATGTGTCAGATTTAATTGCTGGAACTGAAATACGTGCTTTTTCAATTTTACAGCGTCTTTCTGCAAAAGATTCCTTGCAGCCATCTGAAGAAAAAGTGGGTGCTTTTACAAGGATAATAGAAGCAATGGGGTTCACAGGACCACTCAAGTACAGCAGATGGGTAAAGCAGTAATTTAATAATTCTTTTGGTTTTTTGATAGTTCTTAAAAGCAGACCAAAAACACCCCACATTTTTTTCTTATGATAGGAGCAGTACTTAATGGAAAAGTTTTAATGTAAATTCCTGTTTTGTGATGTAAGGGATTAATAATCCAGATCTTGAACCTCCATTATGTATTGCCATCATTGACATGTGCAACAATACTATATTTGACTTGTAGAGTCTAAATCCTTCTTGAATTTCTTCAGATATCTGATTTTTACTTCATTTGTGAACCAAAGAACAGTGTGAGAGCCTTACCGGGAGGGTCTGCTGAGCAGTCAGTGGCGAGATATGGTGTGGCTGCTGTTCAAATCACTGTTCAGTGGTAGTTGACTAGGGCAGAGTCACAAATAGGTCCTTCTCTTTCTCCTTTTCTTTTTGAATAGCCCTTTCATAAAATGGTTGTTAACACTGACTAAGTGAGAGCAGCTCAGTGAGAGATGCTTTTGGTTCCTTATGCGGAAGAAAAAAGATGAAATTCATAATTCCTTTTCTCAGAGCTAAGGAAGAGTGCAAAAGAATGAGAGGAAAAGGCAGCTTGAAGAAGGACTGAGCCCAATTGTGTCAAAATTAAAACCAGTTATTTGAATAAAAAGATTAAAAATAATAGAAGTTTTAAGGTGCTTAGCTGCAAGGCAGAATGCACCTCTTCAGAGACTGATCTGAAAATGCTGCTGATTGCATGCTGCTGCTCAGAAAGTGTAAAGCAAAGATAAATGACTTGCAACAGGCTTAGTTATTTTGGTTAAAATCAGTTGCTTTAATCAGGTGATGCTAAACCTCTTGAGAAGTGTAGTTTCTCTCCCATGTGCTTGTGTACATATTGTTGTAATAAAGATTCTTGTTAGCTTTAAGTGTTGATTTCAGAATTCTCCTTAATTGCTGCTCTTTACTGCCTGCTTTTGGCTGGGGAACCTGGGTTGGGAGAGCGTTATTTTGTGGTTAGGGCCCAAGAGACCTGAGTTCATTTTTGGCCTTGCCCATGCTCTCTAGGAGATCTTTGGGAAGTTTCTTAATATTTCTCTTGCTTTTTTCTGTTTTATTCTCCCTTCCCCCACACTTCTTCTACACCCTAAATCTTCCATGATTAAATTTCATCAGTTTCTCTTTTGTTACCTGCATTATTTAAGGCCTGGATTGTGGGGACTGTTTTTTATGATATGTTTTTGATGCCTAGTAATGCCTGCTCTGGGGCAGTGACTCTCACCAGAGAGATCTCTGCTCACAGCCCAGGCGGTGTTTCCTTTAAAAGGGAAACCTTCAGAACTCCTGTAAGCCATGTAAATCATTTTACTTCAAGACGTTTAGATGTATGCTTGATTTTTGACAGAAGTCTGAGATTACTGAATAAGAAAAATAATGGGCCTCAGAGTTTCCTCAATCAGCAATCAGTTGCAACTTCTTTATTTTCCTTTTGGTTGGAGGAGACACAAATAATTACTTTGATTTGAATTGCCATTTAGCAGGCAGGGTGCTCATCCCTGCAGTGTGGTGAGCACTGAGATGATCACTGGTATATGTTAGTAGAAAAAACAAAAAACCAAACCAGAGCAATCCAAATCCAATGCCATTTCTCTTTAAGATTTTTGCTATTAGTTGTTGTGCTCTTTGAAGCTTCAGCACATGTGTTTGTGTTCTAGATGATGCACTGAAAGCGTTTTAGGTGCAATGGCAGGCCAGGAACAAAATGAGAAATGCCAAAGCACCCGAGAGTACCTTATATTGTTCATCATTTGGGATTCCTTTCTCACTTTTATAGTCCGTCAAGTATCACTTTTCTAGGAAAAAAAACAACTATTTTTAGGACGTCTGGTATGTGACTTCTTTAACATTGAAAACTTAAATTACACAAAACACTCCTAGTGGTATACATCACTTAAATTTGTTGGAGGGAACCAGGATCTGTGAATTGAGATCTTCAGGATCTGTAAGGAAACCCATTTAATTTCTATTTTCTGTAATTATATCAAGTATTTTAACACACCAGATTTGGAAGGATATTCAGAAAGACGTTTTCATTTTTTTTTTTTCCTTCGAGACAAAATTAATTATACTCATGCCATTATTGGGAGATCTAATAGTTTAATGTGCTCCTGAAAAATCTCAAGTGATGGTGGTTCTCAGAAGTGTTTTCAGAAAATGGCAGTGTGTGGAACAAAGCCAGTAGTGTTCACCAACTCTGGTGATGAATGCTTGAAGTGTTGTCTCTTTTTGTTTAGAAGATCAAGGTGGCAGCACTGCGCATGTACACGTGCTGTGTGGAAAAAACTGACTACGAGGAGTTCTTTAACAGTAAGTGGTGAACTGTTGGTATTTGAACTGCTGCCCTGGTAAGAGAACATTCAATGGAATTATGGCACTGGATATATTTATGCCGATAAATGCAACAACAAAAAGACTTGTCAGACCCTACTAGACCATAGTCAGCTGGAAGGGGTCTGTACTGCAGCATTCCCTTAAGCTCTGGAGCAGCAGGGGTACAAGGGCAAAGTCTGGAGTCTGGCGTTGTTACATTTTCCCTGCTGCAGTGGGGAACAGGAACAGGGGTGGGATGGGTACAACTTGGAATATCCTGGATTTCAAGGGATATTGCCATTTTTTTTACTGGGGTGGGATAAACTAAGAATCCAAATATCTCTTCCCTTTTTATGGTGGTCAGATGATCTCTGTGTCCTACCCTGTGCTATCCCCAGTATAACTGGGGTGCAGGTAAGGGAATCATGACTATCCGCTAATGCACAACTTTTTTATGATACAAGGTCAATTAGATCACAGGAATCACTTGTCTCTCTCTGTCATGGCTGGGGCAGGTTCGGGTACCACTGAAGAGACTTTCTACATTTTTTGGTGACCCTGACAGCATTAAATCAGGACACATCTCTTGACTGGGTAGAGAGTATGACTAGAACAGAGATGCAAGTCCCTCCAATAAGTACATAGGTATATTAGTGGCTTGGATTGGGATGGTTTTCTTGATGTTATACACAGTGTTTTTTACCTGTTAGCTAAAAATATTTGCAGCTTTGAATAGTTTCAAATCTGGCTGGTGAAGGGCGAAGAGGTGCTTTTGAGATCTATGTAAGCTACAATAATATTTTTTTCTTACATGAATTATTTCCCGTGTCAGTGTGATTTAGCTGGTAGAAAACCCATTAGCTAGATCTGGCCTGTCACCTTGATTCCTGAGCTACCAGATATTTTCTTACAACACAGGTTAGGACTGCTGCCTCATGAGAGATCAGCTGAAGGGACACCTTCATCCGGTGCAGAGCTTATTGAGGGTGGTTTGTTACATGGTGGTGCTAATGCAAAATTTTCAGGTGTTTTTCAGAAGATTTTCCAGACCTGTGATGTGGTTTCGGCAGTTGCAGGAGTGAGAGAGCTCTGTGAGCGGTAGGATTCATCACTAGTGGTCAAAACTTGAGAACCTCATTTTCCCTGCACATACCCTCTCCCAGCTGTGTGCCCTCCCAGGCTTGCTCAGATGGGGTCTGCTCTATTTGTGGTATTTACCTCTCAAGACAGGGGCTTTGCTGTCTTTAATTGGTGTTTCGCTATCCCTGTTTAATTGTACAAAGATGTATAAATGTTGCTCTAGCTTAAAATTTAAAGGAATTTCTAAATGTGTCTGTGGAAAAAATACTGGCACAGATCTTCAGGTTCAATATGGAGTAAAATAGTTTCAGTTGTGCTTTTGATGTTGACTTAGTGTCTTAAAAAGAAAACATGCATTTTATAGAGTAGGATATGTTTCATGGACTTGAGACAGTTGTTGCCTAAGGAACAAGGCAGTTTTCTGAGATTGATAGAGTGCATGAGGCACCCGTTGGTGGTATAAGAACACCTATGGTGTGGGGGTCAGTGCTTGCGGTTCCAAAGAAATTGTTTTCATATCGAAACAGGTAAAAGAAGTTTCTTTTACTCTCTTTACATAGAAATGCAGCTGTTGTGGAGGATTAGCTCAAAAATTTAACAGGCTTGTTATCCACGTTAAAAAGTAGTTCCCCTAAAACACAGGCAGTGTGGGATGGGTGGGAAGGTTTTAACGTGATTTTACCATGGAGAAGCTTTAGGCTGTGGTTCCATGGGCAGCTGAGTTGAAGTAGCAGCCAAAGAGGAAAGTCTCACATCTCCATCTCCCTGTGCCCCTGTTCTGGGCTGCACAGTTATGTCCTTGAGGAAAGGTCACTGAAAGAGAGAAGCCCAGTTTACTGACATCCTGGTTTGCTGTATTGGTGAGCTAAAGTGGCACATAGAAGGGTCTGGTGGAGAGCAGCTGTGGCACAAAGCAGGTGCTAGAGAGTGCGTAATTGAGGGGGGAACATGGCATGGAGCAGGATACCCAACTTTCACTTGAGTTCACCATGTCTTCATCAGACTGTATCAGTCGGGAGCTGGGTTTTTCCTTTTGCAACTAAAGATGGACGTTGCTTAAGCCCATTGCTCACTCCTGAAGGAGCAGCCTGGGGGACTGGTAGGAAGAAAAGCAAGTACCTGCAAACTGTGCTATGGTGCTGCAGCAGCAGAGCAGTGACTGACCCTGTGCTCCGTGGGTGCTGTGCCCCGCCCGCTGCCCGTGGGGAGCCCCAGGGCAGGATGGTGTTGTCTCAGCCACAGCCGTGTGCTGACCCGTGCTGTGTTTGTGCTCTGCTGCCCCCAGCACTCCTGGCTCAAGCTGGAGGGTGTTGATATTCAGGTGAACTGCTCAGTCAGCTTTATTCTCTGGAGAGCTTATTAGCTCCTTCCTGGCCGTGTGTGAGCCCTGTTAACCTGCTGAGCTCACCTGGGAAACCTGCAGCCAGTCATGTGTGAAACCACTCGTAGGCTCATTAACCTGAGTGAGAAGAGCCAGTTCTTCACAGAGCCCTCCTCAGTGTTTTCTGGATGTGCTTTTGTGGTGTGATTGTGTTGTGACATAAAGAACAATGGCACTGTGACCTTATGGAACTTGGATTGGTGTGTGGAGTTCGTAGGGAAGCTCTCTTACAGAGGTGACAGTGTAAAGAGTGGATATTGTGGTGTGAGTACTAGGACAGTGATAGCATTTCATGTCTTATGGGCTCTCTTCTATCTCACTACATTCCTGCTGATGCCCAGTGGAATTTCTGAGACTTTTTGTGGCATAGTATGAGAGCCCTGTGAACTGTCTGTCTCTGTATATGCCTTAGAACAGCAGTTCTCAAAATACAGACTATGGGGATGCAAGGCATGAGGCTTCTGTAGGATATAAAGAAGGTGTTTTAATTGAGACTCTTGAGTATGAAACTGCACTTAATTTTATTATGCTTTTCTTCCCTTTGTCTCTTGATATTGGATCACTCATGAACAAAACTTTGAGAACTCTGCTTTAGAGCCCAAATCCCAAATATCTGCACTGTGCTGCTTATGTGGAAAGTGGGGTATTTTAGGACATCAGCTGTTTCTTGTTTAAAGGAGAAGAGAGAAGCAGCAGCGGGAATAGCAAAGATGGTGGTGCCAGGTTTGGCACCGAGCTTGGGTAGTTCCGATGCAACAGAGCAGGCAGCCTGTGAGGAGAGAGTTGCATGCCTGACCCCAGAGACTTGAAAGATCAAAAGAACTTTTAGGATCAGGCAGGCAATACTCAGAGTTGAACTGGTGTTTGGCTGATGAATATGGACTGTAGGGTTACCTTGAATTCAACTTGAACTATTAATACTGTTAATTCTCTAGAGTCAGGCAGCTGCAGTAGAGAGCTTGTCCTACCAAATCAGCTTTTGGATGGCTCCTAGTGGGGCTCAGTGCAGCTCAAAAAGGCTGGGACTTACAGGACTATTGATTCTTGTGTCTCGCATGCTCTGCCCAGTGCCTTCCAGGTTCCTGCTGCTGCCTGCCACACTCAGGGGAACACTGGCACAGCACACCTGTTCTTTTGCAGGATATGTGGGTATTATTCCATTGTGTCTTCCTAAAGTTGTGGTAGTGGCAAAGATGATCCATCATGAAAAAGTCCACAGTCAAGTTTTGCCTCCCTTACTTGATGAATTTAAAGTGCAGAATATGACTACAGGAAAACATGTGTCCTCATAATTCTGAGCATTCCTGTCTCTTATGGCTCCAGACATATGGCCAGGATGGGTTCTGTGCACAGAACAGCTTTATTCCCCAGCTAATAACATCACAGTAATTTTATAGGTAGCTCTATCATCAGACATTTTTTTCTTTATCTAGTTTTATTCTGAGGAGAATGGTCCGTCCTATAATGAAACAGAAAATTATTCTCCCTACATAGTTTACCAGGATAAGGTGTTCCAACCCCCCAAATTTTAGAATTCCATTATTTTTACAAAGCTGATAGCTGAAAGCAAGCTTCTTGCTTTAAGGGAGCCATGCTTCCTTAAGATTTACCATGCAGACAGTCCAAATATAGAAGTTAAGAATTATTTGTAAAAATAGAATTGCAACTCTTGGAAAGTTAGAGAAAAAATTATTGCCTCCTGGGTACTGAATAAGTCTTTTAAAACTTTCCGTATTTCCAGGAGTAGAGGTGTGAGCTTTGCTTTCCACTGCAGAGTGATTTCTGTGGTGGGGGACTGATCCATGGGAACTCTTAATGGAGAAGCCTCTGTCTGAACTGAGTGTTTGACTATTGCCTGTAGAACCTTCATTTACTAAGATAGTTTGGTTAATGCAGGCATTGTGTGCTCCTGCCCTAGTTAGAAATGCCTTGGCGTGGCTTTAGGTCAAAAGTAGTCATTTCTAGGCACAGGAATTATTTCTTAAAAGGAATGAGAGAGCCAAAAGGGTAGATGTTTGAGGGACACTTGAGTTTAATCTCCAAACATGGTCTGTTACTGTCTTTGTACTGTCTTAGAGGTGATATATGGGCAGTGGTGCTGAAGCTTGGCACCTCTTAGGACTGATGGAGTCATCTCTCTTGGGAGAGTTGAATAGTGGTGATCTGTTTGGTTCTTCTGACCAGAGCTGGCATATAAAAAGAAAGAGGCTGTGAAAGTATTGTTTCATGATCTGAGTGAATCTCCTTTGTAATACTTGACAGCCAAGAAGTTTAGGAGCCAGGAAGGAATCTATTCAGCACAAAAAAAGATGAGGTTGACTTCTCTAGGGCACATCTGACTGTAGAGTCACCTTCTGAAGGCTCTCTGGCCTTGTTCCAGCTAGGTTTGAACAGCTCAGAAGAGAGCACCAGGTGCTGGGTAGGCCAAGGTGACTGCCTCAGATCCTGCTCATTAGGGACTTGGCTTAAAAACTCCAGGAAACAGATGCAAAAGTGTGCCTGGGAGGAAGGTTTGAGGCTGACAGGAACTGAAGGATTTGGCATGCACAGAACCCACAGGTTCATTTTTTTCAAGCATGAGGAAGAAGAATATGGTTTCTGTGCCACTTGGCCTAAATCTCCAGCCTCACATCCTAACAGCACATGGAAATCAATCATGTGAACACACATATGGACAAGCCATCTCTGGGAAAACAGTGGCTGTGGGAGTAGAGCTGAGTCTGGAAAGAGATTGTTTCTGTGGTTGGTTGATGGGTTTAATCCTAATGTAGCCTGGCTGGAACACTCGGAGTGCTGTGGGCTGTGAAGCCATGGAATGAATCCAAACAGTGGAGTGGGAGCAGAGACCCAGGTAACACAGAATTCTGTCCCTGGCAGGAGACAGCAGCACATGGGAAGGAAGACTGTAAGAATGGAGCAAAGCATCCATTGATTCCTCTGTGTTACTCACTGCTGCTTTGGGATTCTCCAAGCTAGAAGCCACATATTTGTCTCATTCTCCATTGTGGAATTTTTCCCCCCCGTAAAAGTTATCCAAATTATCCAAGAATTCTAAACACTTGAAATCTTTCAGAATCCACAGCATCCTGTGGCTGCATGTTCTAGAGTTTAAGCACAAATGTGACAGTGAATGATGTATGCTTCCAGTATGTATGTACTGTTATTGCTGAAAATAAATTACTAAAATGCTTTTAGATTTTGATGCAGTGAATTTCTGTTAAGCACAAAATGTGTTTAAATTAATTTTAATGTTTTGTTTTGGTTTTGTGTTTTTTTTTTTCCCTTTCCATCAAGGGTGCCAAATGCCTGATACTTTGAATTCATGGTTTCTAGTAGCCCAGCTTCATGTCTGGTAAGTGAAAAAGAAAATAGTAATACAATTACTTTCAGGAAGTGGAGTTATATACAACTTAATGTGCGAAAAAGTAGAGCTTTCTATCCATGGTTGATGAAAAGGTTATATTCATTTTACTGATGACTGAATTTCAGCAGTTTTCTGCTGAAGAACAGAAAGTCCCATAGAGAAGCTGACATCTCTTACATCTCAAAATTCCTCACTAGTGGAATGATCTTTGCCATGAGTTTTCTAAAAGCCTTGCTCAGGCTATGTGGAAAAGTCCTACTTGGGTATTTTAGGAAAGGTTTAAATTTGTGTAAAAATCATTTAAATTGAGAGAATTTGTAGTGATGAGAAGCGTTTAACAAATTATAGCACTGGCATTTATTCTTTCACTTCTGAAAGGTATGTGCAGGGTGGTGGATGCCAGCTTGGCTGCATGTAAAAATATTTAACACCTTAAACGTGAAGTTTTTCCCCTTTTTCATTTGTGTAAATAGTAGCCAAAAAAATCAGGTTTTCATCTAGCATTACATACTTATAAAGGTCAGAAGATGCACAAGGGAGTACAGTAATTTTTTGAGTGCCAGATCTTTCAGGGAGCTGAAGTCCATAGACTTGGGTTCAGCTGTCCAAAGGCTGAAAGGAAGTTTGTACAGAGATAGCTGCGTTTAAGGCCCCTTGTTTCCTTGCCTCCTCCTTTTTCCCTTCCCTCCTTTTAATTTCCTGACTCCTCAATATAGTGAAATATGGGGCAGCTCATTACACTAAAGAGTGAATAAATGAACAGAACCATTGAAATCATAATTGGTTAATGAAATCAGTGGAACCAAGTAAGGAAGACCTTTGAAATCTGTAGTTTATTTATTTCCTGTTGTTCCCTGTGGGAAAAATGTTTTAAAAATGAATTGATGAGCTAATAATTCATATAGGTATTTTGAAAACTAGTGCAATAAATTTTAAAACCCAGACTGTTCGTAAGTATCTGGGAAAACCAAAGAGAGTTTCATCTCAAAGATGAATCTGCAGAGAACACAGTATTTTCATCTTGATTTCTCATTGACAGGACAATGTATCCTGTGATTAATACACAGCATCAAATTCAAGATTAATTATAAAAATAAACAAGAGAACTATGATAGAGATGAAACTGGTATAGGATAGTCACAAGTTTCTAAGATCAAGTCTACATTGGCTTCTTTTGAAGGTGGCCAAGAGTTGCTGCACTTCAAGCTGGTGATGTTATGGAGAGATTTGCTGAGGGGAATTGAAATACTCTTGCATGTGAGATATGGTGAACAGGTTGACAGCAATATCCTGCACAAGCAGGAAAGAACCAAATCCCTCTGCCTCGTAGTGACAGCAGTGAAAATTCAAGTGTAGAGGTTAGCACTAGAGGTTAATTTTTCTAAGGTTTATGAGCCTGGCTCTTCTGTGTTCCTGGCAGCTTCACCTAAGGAGCACTGTCATTCTGGACCATAAATGAGAGCTCTGGTTTGATATTCCAGGACACAGAGAAGCCTGTGACAGGCCTGCTCGCTACCTGGGTTGTTGGGAAATGCTGTGGGCTTTGCTTGTGATGAAATCAATGACCAGTATCCCACCATGACATACTTTGTTTTCCCAGGCAGGAATTCTCTTTGTTTATTGCTATGTTCTCTGGAATTCTCTTCCTTTAGGCAGTTTGTCCTCAGTAAAGTGGGAGCAGAAGTGCTTCAGCCAGCTTTGACAAGGTCAAGGACATCCTACCCCTGTCTGAAGGCTCTGGTTCTCTGTCTTTCCTGCTGGACCATTTGCCTCAGGGGTTGTAAATTTTCGTGATCTGGTGACCAACAGCCTGTCAGGAGATTCTCATCACCATCTGCTCCTGTTCTCTCTAGCAGAGCAGTCTGCATCACTTTCTTATGTATTTCTTCCTTCTTATTCAGCAGCTTAGTTTCAGCTTGTAGAGTGTCTTCTGGAGCCAGAGAAGATGAGAATTTTCCCTACTTTGTTAAGACTTCGCGTCTTTTTGTTACTGTTGCCATTGCCTAGCATGTTGTAGTCAACTTTTACATGTTTTTTTGCATCCCAGCTTTTACAGACTTAAGGTGCTTGTCAGGGTGCGGTGTTGTGTTACACATTCTGGAGGGTTCTCTTTAAATCTCTGGCTCCTTCTTGTCTGTGAATAGAATGTTCCTACTCATGCCACTTAAAAAGAGAGGGATTCAGGCTCTCATGTTTAGCCTCTGCTTTTGCAAACTTCTTTCAAGATAATATTCCTTTAGAAACACTCCAGTACCTTCCAATGCAGTGCTAAAATCATGCTTTAAAAAGTCAACCCATCGATATGGTTTATTTAGAAAACCAACCCATGATTATTCTTTCCTGAATGTCATGTTTTTATAGGCCATTTCTGTTACTTCACACCTCCGATGTCAGGAGGACACTTGGTTTATATTTAGATGTCCAGACCTTTAAAAAAGCTCTATATTTCTTCTTCTGGGTTTGCATTTTCCCATGCATCTAGATGGAGTATTGGCTGAATGCAGAGCTGTTACCAAACTGCCAAAGAAATTACTTGGGTGACTGCTGAGGAGTGTCTTGGTTCACTGTTTGTCATGCAGATACCTAGAGCTCCCTTCATATTTTCACCAGACCAAACACAGTGACATCTCTGAAGTATTTAGGATCAAACAGAGTGGTGCTACAATTCCTGTCCTGACTCAGAGACCTGTTGCAAAAGTTCTCCTAAGCATTGTTTTTCTTAAGGAAATCAGCAGTTAGGAGAGTTTTGATCAGCCTGAGGAAGTCCAGAGGAGAATGACAACCACGGAGTATACGTAGAAAACAGTTCCTGCAGGAAAAGATTTCTCTGATTTGTATAGAGAAGCCTGAGGACACGGTACCATTTTGAAATGTGATGCTTCAGAAAAAAAGAGAGTAAACTCTCTATTTTGTGTCTTAATTGCATCAGGATAGTCTTGCTTGAGAGAGATTTAAAGAACAAGTTTATTTGGAATGTCTCCGGCACTTAGTTGATCCTGCCTTACCATGAGGGAATGGGCTACAACAACCTAAACAAAGGCCCCAGGGGAGAGAAGGCTGCACAGCCAGGCTGGGTTCTGTCTGCTGGATAGAGCAGTGGTGGGGAGCTAGCCAGGCTGGAGCACAGGAGAACATGCAAACCTAATCAGGACCTGTTCAGAATTCTGCTGGTGATTGTCATTCACTGAAGTGTAATGTCACAACAGAGCTGATGGAAAAGTCAGTTCAGGTTTCTCCTGCTGTCCACCAAGCTGGTAGCTGTTCATGAGTGGGTTAAGCAGAATAATGCCTTCCAAAAATGCTGTTGATACTTGTGCTGTTAGGCCAGAGTAATTTCTTTGAACAACTATAACATAGCTCCAGAAACAGTTGCTCTGGAGCAACTGAGGAAGCAGGAATGAGTGGCCAGGTAGAGTGGAAAGTCCAAGTGGGCTTTACCTTTAATGGCTCATCACACCTTGATGCATGATACAGGGCACCTCAGAGCAGTGATTAGGGGGTGTCAGCCACCACTTCTGGTGTTTAGGCACTCTGGGAACACTGACAGAAGCAGTTGAAGCTGAGGCTGTTGTGAGAAACTACATCTCAGCTGACATGGGTTGAGTTACAGATGCTCCTGATCCTTTTCAGCTATCCTTTCATATCATTTTTTTCTAAGATAATCTCTCTGCATAACTTAAAATGCAGCAAAAATTATCCAACCCAACTAGTGTGAGGTAGACAGCTTTCTAAAGATAGTTTGGAGTAATTTTTCTTTCAGGGTTTGATGAAGATGAGTCAGTATGTGACTAAAGTATACAACAGATTTTGCAGTGAAACAATGAAATGTTTCACACCATGGTGATCTAGTTAGGAGGTTTGTAGGCTTTAAAGAGTCTGTATCACCTCAGACAGCAAGTGTAGTAACAAACCACCAAACTTTCAAATAAGCTGCAAAATTCCATGATCTCACTCATGGTGCTGCGGAACATCTCTGTGATAGCACTGTGCATCCATACACAAGAGCTCCCTTTTAGGCTCCAAGAGTAGCAGGTTTCCCTCTGTACATCAGTCCACTCCTGCTCATCATTGACCAGTTGTTCCCTGTTGGTCTCTACACTGCTCTCTCCTCCTGCTTCTCCACCACTGAAGGCACACAAGATAGGAAACACTATTTATGCTCAAGGGGAGCTTTTCTTGCCCCTGAGTTTTTTACCCCTGAGTTCAGCTATTCAGCAAGAGAAGTATAAAAATGCTTTTCTTAGCAGAAAATTAGTCTTTTAAACTGAGTCTTTTTTTCTCTTTGACTTGTTAAGAGTGAATAAGAATTTTCAATTCTGTAATTCACTTCTTTGTACATTTCAATTATGTAAATGCGCAAGAGGAACAAAGGTTTTGAAACTGGTAGAAGTAAACTGAAAGTTTTAAGCTCTTTGTGCATTTGTTTTGTGGAAGGTCTGGTACCTGGACAGCTGTTCTCTGACCACTGTTTGAACAGAAAGCTTTGTCATCCTTCTGAGAGAAAATGAGGATTTGGTTTTGGTACCATCTCAATTGCATTTGTATGGTGGGACAGTGGTTCTGACTAGCAGGAAGAATATAGAACTTCTGCAGGTATTGTTGCCTTCAGTTTTTGTCTCTGACTGTCCCTGACAGTAAGTTTTACTTCTTTTACAGGTTAAAAAATATGTTTCCTTTACTAATCCATACACAAGATAGAACCCATCATAAAGAACGGCATCTGTCCTTTTACAGGTCATCTCAGCACACTTCAGGTGTTTGTGATTTTCCCTGTGGAGCTGGCATTCATGGGTCACCAAATACTTTTAATGCCTGTAGATCTTATATTCACTAAAGAAATGGACCTATTAACAAATAAATAGTCATATTTTCCTTTTAGCTCTTGTGGCACATTCACCATTGTTGGTGTGCAGCAGCTCAACAGTGGCCTCCAGCAGCTCTGCTGTCTTGGTTTTACAGGAGCTGGGAACAGTTTCCTTCCTAGCCTGTCTGTGAAAAGCAGTGGCTTCTCTCAGCTCCAGTGTTTGAGCATCACTTTGTCTACAGTCACTCAGTCAGTCCTGGACAGGCACTTCTGTCTTTCAGCACAGGAGCAGAGTTGCTGAATGAGGTAGAGAAGATGAGACAGGTGACTAGTCCCAGCCTGGTGAGGAATCAGCCTGGGCTTCAGTTTGTGCTCTTTACAGGTGTTTTATAAGAGGCAAAATAAAATTATTATTTTATTTTGTAGACAGAACAGCAGCAATGAAGTTCAAACAACTCAACCTGATATTCTCATTAAGATCTCACAGTGTACTTACAAACCTCTGAGCTGGTCTTGCCT
The DNA here is from genome assembly GCA_013397075.1 of Rhabdornis inornatus. Classification (NCBI taxonomy): domain Eukaryota; kingdom Metazoa; phylum Chordata; class Aves; order Passeriformes; family Rhabdornithidae; genus Rhabdornis; species Rhabdornis inornatus. The sequence goes on from VWZS01005903.1 coordinate 62,035, forward strand.
ATGGCAGTTTTGCCAGATGGCTGGACATGTAGCCAAATACCCCTGTAATTGAAATATTTTAGGACATTGCTAATGTGGATTGGTTTCTGTAACTTTCTTAAGCTTTCCCAGCTTGGCTAGTTGGACTCTTACAGCACTTGAGTGCACTGCTGGCTCGGAGCCTGGGATTAGACAAGCCATGTGTTCCTGCTCCAGCGGGTGAGATGTTCTTAAGGCTGAGGAATTTAGGTTGCACTAGTGTTTAACTAGATGACAGTACTGTCAACAAGAATAGAGTCCGCTATCAGTCTTCCATTGCTGGATTAGACAAAATCCAGCAGATACAGCTCCTGAGTACAGAATGGAGACATTTGTGATGGTTTATTTAAAAAAAAAAATCCTTGTGTGTTTTTCTCCTGATCACGAACTTACAGTGTAAGAAAAACATTAAATGAGTATAATTGAGTGTATATATAATGGAATGTATTTAATTTACTGTCTCCTTTTTTTAAAAAGCCTAGGAGCTCTGACTGGTGTTGCTCTTGCAGGATGTGCCTGGTGCGGCTGAAGCAGGAGGGCCGCACAGGGAAGTACATGTGCCGCTACATTGTTCACTGCATGTGGGAGGATGTGGAACAGCGTGGGAAGGTGATGGGGGTAAGTCCTCTCTGGTGGTATTAATACTGATGATTCCCATCTTTCAATGCTTTTCTGGATTTAAATATCTTAGAAAAGTGCCTGAGAATCAACCTGGTTGATTCCTTTACTAGCTTAAGCTGGTACCTGCAGCCCTCACTCCTGACCACTTATTCCCTCAGCTGCTCTATTGAGCCACTAACCTTGTTTCTGAAAGTGCATTGTGGCCTGGACAAAGGTACTGATTTGTCTGAAATTAATTACTTTCCTACATGATTTGCCATGTCATTGCAGAAATGGATGCTGCTACAACAGAATGGGGAGAAGGAATAAGCAGCTGGGGTAGGGAGGAACGTGACTCGTGCCAAATCTATAGCTACAACTTCAGTAATTCCAGCAGAGCTCTGAGTTTTCTCTGTATCTGAAGTGCTAAAAGGAAAGTTAATCAGCAAGGGTTTTTTGTCAAGTTCCTGCACATGACTATAAACTAGTCCTTAGTGTATTTTTAATTTTGGATTCTCAGTATCCTGGTATTTATCACAAAAAAAAATCCTAGTTTTTGGGAATTCCATAGCTTTACTTCGTTACATGTTGCTTTTTAAGACAAGACATTCTGTTAATCTTCTTTTGAATTAAATCTAAATTTGCACATCTGAGAATTTTTTGCTATCTTAATGTGCTTAGATAAATTTTAGTGTGGAAGTCTCCTCTTTCTGGTAAGGTAGTGTGAGTGAGCCTGACAAATCAGATGTAGTGGAGAAAAAGACTGAAGGAAAGAGCTTCTTTATTTTTGTCCTTATCCAATGCCTTCCATATCACACTGCTGGTTGATTCTGCTTTCTCTAGGAACTATACACAGCTCAGATCTTTACTCTGGATGTAAATTTAAGGTTCTTCTTGGAAAGCAAAAAAAAACCCCAAAACAAAAACAAACCCCAGCCAAACATGTCACCTTCCAAAGCATCTGAAAGTGTCTGTCTGATTCCATGGAGAAAATTAACAGAAAATCATTTGTCTGTTTATTTTGACCCTAATTTTGTCTTATATGAACAAAGTGCTGGCTTGTAGTTTTCTGTGCAGGGTTGGAAGCAGCAGACAGCAAAGAGGAGCAAAGCTGGCTGTTTGCTGCCCTTCCAAGCAATGCAGGGCTCCAAAGTGAAGAGTGCTGCAGGTTAGGCGTGTATCGAGAGCTTTACAGTAAACCTTAGGGGGAAAAAAGATAGTGCTTACAGTCAGTTCTTTTTAAAGTGATGTACAGGGTTCCCATTTATGCAAACTAAACTATTCTACTGCTCCACAAAATTCCCCAAAGTATAAAAATCCCATCAGTGTCTTTATATTTTCATCCAGTCTGTACCCTGAGGTGTTTATACACGCATTTTGCAGTAGCATTGTTGCTGTGTTAGGCAACTGCAAGAAGCTCTGAAGTTGCTGGAATGCCATTCATTCCCTGCCTTGTCACGTTAGGCATCTGGTCAGTTTATCCTTGAATTTAAATTTTACAGTTTTTGTAGGAATGACCCTGCAGCAGAATCTCCAGTGTGCTTAGCTTGCAGTACTGTGATTCCTATAATACACTAGACTGTGGCCTGGTGCTAACACAGCCTTTATATGGCCACAGGAGATGCTCAGAGGAAGAACCTGCAAATTTCAGGGATTAATCTGCAAGGCAGTTACACCTGTGTGTATTTAGTACAGCTGAGCTCTAAAGAGGCCACTTGGTTTAATGAGCCTCCTTGGGTGAGAAGGGATCTCCTGAGCAGGCACTGAGGGGGAGTGAGAAAGCAGAGTGGACTCCCCTGGGGGTAAATTTGGAAATCAGGACTGTTCTCTTCACTGTAGTCTTAGTGAGGGCTTTCATTATCTTGCAGTGGATTATTTTGTTTTGTTTTGGTTTTTTTCATCTTTTATTTATTTCTGATCTTTCAGTCATTATCCATAGTCAGTCCCCCATGGAGACAGCCTGAGAAAGTTGGAGCTGTTGAGGCTGGAGGAGAGAAGGTTGTGTGGAGGCCTGCCAGCACCAGTCCAGAATCTGAAGGGCCTGCAGGGAAGCTAGAGAGGGATCCTTCCTCAAGGAACTGCAGTGACAGGACAAGGGGGGATGGCTTCACATTGGAAGGGAGGAAACTGAAGTTAGACATGTGGAAAGAATTCTTCTCAGTCAGGGTGGGGAGGCCCTGGCACAGGTTTTCTGGAGAAGCTGTGACTGCCCCATCTGTAGAAGTGTCCAAGGCCAGCTTCAGTGGGGCTTGGGGCAACTTGGCATAGTGGAAGGTGTCCCTGCCCACAGCAGGGGGTGGAATGGGATGAGCTTCAACCCAGAATTTCTGGGATTTTGTTGAGGTGAACAAACTTCTCGGTCTCTTCTGGTAATATTTATTGTATGTTAGATGAAAGTTATCTATGCACTGATGTTTGAAGATGTTACCAGTTCCCTTGCTCCTTATCACTGCTTTATTTTCTTCATCAGTGCCAGTGATTCTGGCTTCATGTCCCACTATACTCATGACCCTGCATGGGTAGTTCCTATTTTTTCCGTGCTTGTTCACTCTTCTCCACTCACCTTCCTTCCTTTCACAGAGCTGTACCCTGACTGAAATCTTTCTCACTTCTCACATTTAGCAATTGCAAGGAGTTTTGAGTGACCAATAAAGGGCAGTTTCCCAAATGCTACATTCTTTTTATTAATCTTGACCTCTTTATCCCTAATGATTTTTTTAAACTGGAGCTGAGGTAACGACAGAGGGTTTGTGATGTGATGTGTGTAACAGCAATTTATTTTCAAGTTATGTAGTCCTGCAATCAGTAAATATTCTGCCTCCAAAAGAAGGTGGTCAAATGCATCAGGACTAGTAGATAAAAAGAAGATTACGTTAATGTTCCTGTGCCAATGCTTTTAAATTTCAGAATCTTTCTCAGAAGTAAGATAAATGAAAAAAAACTTTACTGAATACGTTCAGAGAACTAAATTATCATCCGCATAGATCCTAGGAGGTTAGGAAGTTCTGTTCCTTGCCTTTTCTCTCATGCAGTGCATCAAAGGTCAAGGTTTAACTCTGACGCCTGTATTGTGGTACAAGTGACAGAGCACCTGGATGGAATTGCTGGCTGGATGCAATTAGTTTAACTTGCTGACATCGAAGTTGCAGTTCTTTAGCAATCTAGCAAACCACTTGATGCTGGACACTATATTCATGAAGTGATACTGATGGTTTATTGAAATATGCCATCTGCTCATAACTGGTTCATTGGAGCCAAAAGGGGTAGAATGCAAAGCATTTTAACTGCAAATTTACATCAGCTCCAGTTGCAAATGGAGTTTGTATTATTTCAAAACCTGGTTGTTAAAACTGCTGAGGTCTAAATCTCTGCTACAAAGTTTTGGGAGCTGTTAGCCTGGGCTCCTTCAGCACTCCTGAATGTCGGCAAGAGTCAGAAACCCAAACTTGACACAGCTGTAAAAACACACGGAGAGTCTGTGGCCTCAGCAAATTCTACTGGTGCAGGCATATTTCAGATATAAATTTTACTCTGCTGTCCCTAGTACTAATGAAGTCAGTCTCTTTTCGTGGGTTTGCAGCCAGGTGTGTCCAGTTCTGTGGCTAACCAGTGCTCTTTACTTAATTTTTCCACTAGTGACATTTCTATCAAACTTTAAAAACAAACAGAAAAATTGGCTTGATGCAATGGCTCCAAGTGTTAATAGTAACATTAGGCTGGGTAAAAGACTTCTTTGGATCCTGCTTTGCCAGAGATCTCCACCTTGTGGCTTGCAGGGAATAAGTTTCTCCTGTGCAAGCGGCAGCTGCCTTATGAGTTTGAAAAAGGAATTCTCTCAGGACTAGACATTGCTGCTGTTTTCTCCCTAAGGGAGTTCTGGAGCCACCTGAGAATTAACCTGTCTGATCTCAGTATTGTGCTTTAGTACCTTTGTGGATTTTAAAGTTATTGTAAAAGTTTAAGTGTGTTTAGGTGAAGCTGCAGGGTTGATAGGAAGGGCACGTAGGTGTTCCCTAGAACAGGATTTCAGTTGTTAACAGGACAAGAGATATGAGAGTTAAATAAATAAATTTTAGACTTCCAACCACTCAAAAAATCCCAAACAGAAAAAAAAAAAAACCAAAAAACCCAACACCCCTTCTCCCTCCTCCAAGCACCCCACACCTAATAACTTTTGGGTGCAAATCCTGTGGTGTCTCAGGAAGATCCATCAGGCTTTATTCCAATACTTGTAACTGTAGGCTCACTTTACCTGCTTTGGTCGTGTATGTTGTGGTGGAATTCTGCTGCTGAAATGAATTAAAGTTGTTTTCAGTTCAAAATGACAATTCATTTTGTAATGAATAAATGTTCTGAAAGCTGCCAATTCATTTAATAATGAATAAATGTTTTAAAAGAGATAGGACTAGGAGGGGTTGTCCAGCCCAGTGTACCAAACCTGTTTTAATTTATCATAATCTCACTTTCCTGTTTTCCCACCAGACTCCTACCCCCTTTTTTTTCCAGGAACGCATCTAGGTGTCTTTTGAATTCGTTTATTGGCTCTGCTGTGTGTAGCACAATACAACCTTTGTTACACTTTTAGCTAGATCTGTTTATACCCAGTGACCCATAATTTGCTCTCAATTACACTCCTGTACATCTGAAGTAACAGCATCAGAATCAATACATGTAACTGAGAGCTGAAACTGGCTCTGGGAACTTGAATAGCATTTTCTGTCTTGAAAATGACAATTTTCTTTTCACAATTAGAAAATTTCAGTTGATTAAAAATGCCAATTTACCTTACAGGAGCTACAGAATTTCCTAAACTCAGTTTAATTCTGTTTAAAGTTTGGCCTTGTAACTAAAGAAGGCATGGTCAGAGTGAGGCCAGCAAGTTGTAGAATGGCTTTAGAGGATGAGAGGACAGGGTGTAAAATGGATAGTTTTGAAATAGAACTTGATCTTTGTATTAATTGAAGTGGGAAGCTGCTGTACTGGGATGTTCAGGGGTCCTCTCCAGGCCTGCCTCTAAAATCTGATGGGAAGTCATGGAGTAGATTTTGGATGCACAGGAGTGAAACTACATTTTTGAGAGAGAATGGGGCAGAAGAAAAGTGGGGCTGGAATGGGGAATTCAGATGAAGGGAATGTACTGAAACAAAACATTGCAGAGAAGGTACTGATTTTGTTTGATGAAATGGACTGGGATATGAGACAGAGGATCATGTTCAGTGCAGTTGAAAAGGTTTTTAAAAACCTATAAAGCTAAAGAAGACAAGTTTGAGTTTTAAATTATCTATGTATATTTTGAAATGCTTTACTAGGACGTTTTACAGAGAAAAATGTTGATTTTTGATGACCACTTGGAATATATAAAATTTCACCAGTTTCTAGTGTTCCCTTTAAAAAAGCCAAAGAAACAAATCCCTTGCCAAAGTAGTGAGATACAAAATTGCTCTGTGTAGTTTTTGTGGGGTTTTTTAGTAGGATACCAGACATTGTATGATTAGTTTTACCTGATGTTATTGTTTCAAGACCATCACAAAAAAAAGTTCATCAACCCTTGATCTTTTTTCAAAGAGCTTGAAGGTTCACACTAAGTTTCCATACTTTGTCATTTCATAAATGAATTATAGTACGTACTTTTCCAGAAGAAATTCAGTAAATTTGATTCTGGAAATCTTAATAACTTAAATATGTAGGATAGTGCATGTGAATGGAACATTACCTTGAATTATCTCAACTGTGATGATATCTGGAACAAACTGTAATGATGCAAATGTAGCTTTACCAGCACATGGAGCTTTGAAATATGGGTCTCTTTCTCTGGTTGTTTGTGATGTAGTTGTTCTAGAGACAGCATCTGTGGGACCAACACACCTGGGTGAAATGTTTGGGCCGTGCTGAGGATACCTGGTATTGAAATCAAGATCTAATAAATGCTTGGGTTCTTTTCAGCTGGCCTGCACCAGTTTTCTGCCATAAGAAAAACAATTCTGGCACAAAAAAAAAAATCAATTTAAATTTCCCAGATGTGTTGGATCCTGTTACTGTACGGTGGTGTCATTGGCCTGTTCTATGCCTTGCTTGACTGCCTGCAGGAATTACACTGGAAGCTGCCTTGTGGCACGTTTTCTAGAGATATCTTTTTTTCAGTATTATGTATTTTTCAGTATTATATTACTCTATGTCCATTATATAGGGAAAGATTCTTTCCCCAGAATGTGCTTTTAAGATCTTCCAAAAAAACCAGAAATAATACCAAGACCAGAGTTCTAAATCAAACCAAACAAACCATTGAGAGCTTCTCTGTTGTTCCCATACATTTTAATCACATTGTTGCTTGTGCTTTTCTCTGCAGATAGAAAGTCACTGATATCTTCTGCTTCCACTTTGGGACAGAGTCTTGTATTTTCTTATTAGAGCTTGGTTTATTTTTTGCTGCCATTTTCTGAGTTCTCTGGCCCATTTTACCATTTACAGAGCTGGCAGCTCTTTGAAACTATTTTTTTTTTGACTGCTTTTGCTAACTACTCTTACAGGAGAACAAAAGGTGATCATCAGGAAGTGCAAATGCAATCCCTGCAGTAATTCCAGTGCCTGCTTCCACGCTTGCTGGGTCCTCCAATTTCTTTTACAACCCTAGTAAGGCAACAGCACAGGATACTTCTGTATACATCTAGGGAAACTGAGGTGCTTTTCTGTGTTCCATTCTGGTCTGAGAATCTCAGTGGATTATATTCCTTTTTTCTGTTCTCAGTTTTCTCTTTCTGGGCTTAAACAGCACTTGCTTTATATCTGTTAATAAGTCAATTACCATTACACTTCCATAAGAGCTTGAATGTTTTTATTTCATTCAAAGGTCAGGAAATAATGCCAAAACTTAAAATATCAGCATATCTAATCTTGGAGACCTCTCTTTGTCGATAGCAAAGTGTTCATCATGTTGATTTCCAAGTTAGTCAGGAGGCCTTGAGGCCAGGAGAATAAGTATGTGTAAAAGGGACAATTTTATGGTTGGGATGTTTTGAATGTGGGATGGGGTCAGTACAGTCTTGGTCAATGTGAAATGAGCAATACTGGTCTGAATGGGTTTTCATAGGGCGTGGGCATCCAGAAGGATCTGACAGAGAACAGAAGGCAGGCCTGGGAGTGAGCAGGGGTTTTAGGGGTCCCCCAAGCTTTGGAGTAATTTGTCTCATTGATGCTGAGTACCAACAATTCTGTTTGGAGATGCTGTTTGAGGACTTCATTTTTTAAAAGTGGGGAGGTGGCAGAGCCCCTGTAATTGGCGGAAAAACAGGACTAAAGCCCCAGAGGACGAAGCCAGGTACCAAGAGCTTAAAAATAATGTGTCTCCTTGAGAGCATCCTAAATTTGCCCTTTTGTATTTCCTATTTTATTATGTCCTTGCATGAGGGAAGATAACCCATATATAGGTTTAATCCATGTTATTCAGGAACTATTCCTTGTTGTAAGGAAGATTTTGGCTTCTTAAAATCCTTGCCCATGTTTTTAGGATCTCCTGGAAGTTTATTTATTCACAGCAGCATCGAGTCTGAATGAAATGCAGAAGTAAGATGGAAAACTCACAATATCGTACCATGCAGCATTTTCATGGTTCACTTTCCTCCTTTGCCTTTTACTTGAGGGCAGAACTAGGGTAGAGAAATAATTTTTGTTCTCTTCTGAAAGGTTACAGTAATAAAGAAACTCTTGTTAACATCAGAGTATATGGCAGGCAAGAGTTTTCACAGTCTGGCATTGTTTATTTTACCAGCAATTTGGAACCTTCTGCACTCTTAAAATATTGGCAAGAAAATATTTAACTGTTAGCTGTTCTGTGGCCTCTGTGTGTTTGAAGCCCTGGGGAGGAGGAATGCTTGGGGAAATCGGGTTTTTCTCAGCTTATAATTGAAACCAGAAGGTGCAGAATATTGGTAGAAGGTGAAAGCAATGTGACTTCAAATTAGAATTTTACCCAAATGTGGAACTGATGGGAGAATGTCAAACAGGTCACATATGAGCAGGACCCTTCTAGGAGAGAGTGGGGAGGCTGATGGAGCAAACACAAACCAGCCAGTCTGCCAGGCACTACAGAAATTAATTGGAAAAGGTGATAGTAATTGTGAGTATTTGCATTTATCCTGGCCTCTGTCACCAGATAAAGGTTGTAGCAGTAAGGATTAGGCTGGTTAATTGCTGACTAATTGTATGGACCTTAGCAATTGTCACTCCATTTGAAATGAAATTAACTTATTTTTTTAACAGTTTTTTTAGGAGAGGAGATGGGTGCCTTGCTGTTCTCCTCCAACAGAAGCTTGTTCTGGTCCCAAATTCTGGAGAAAGAATGTGGTTTTTTTGTGTTCTTACTATTTTTCCCCTAGGGGAGGATGACCTATTTGGTATGAGCAGGATCATTCTTGCTCATGTTACTACATAAAATGTAGCCTCTTCCCATGAGGGTATTAAAGGCTATGGTAAAGGGAGCAGGCTTTTTAATAGCACTAGCACTTTTCAGGTGAAATTCCTGCCAAGTCAGCAAAGTGACCTGATGTCTGGTGTCCAGGACCATCTCATGAGCTGTGCCTGTCCTGCTGGAAGTCAGGGCAGGAAAGAAGAGAGGCCCAGACAGGAGAGATACCAGCCAATGTCTGCAAAGGTCAGCAAAAAATGAATGGAGCGGAATATGCTCAGAGCTCCTACTCCTGTCAGGTGAAGATCCAGTGTGTGCTGTGGCTGCCAATGACCAGAGATATTTGGGTTAAAGGATAAGAGACAGAACTGTGGGTCAGTTCCTTCTGGTACAGTCTCCTGGCATTCACTAACGAGTAACCCGAGAGTTGCACGGGGACTGCCTATTCAGGATCACTGACAGAAATCCTCCAGGAATGTGCAGCCCTTTGTTACCTCTTCCATATTTTTTGCTCTTTAATGCCCTGTGGCAATGACTTCTGCCACTTAAATGTGTTGCATGAGAAAACACCTAAATTTTAAAATATTATTTGGTCATTTCATTAGATTCTTTTCTACATCTTTTTTAATGAGAAACAGTGGACAATAATTCCTTGTTTATGTGCTTGACACCACTCAAGATTTTACCTCTCCACCATCTTCTTCCTCATTTCATCCTGAAAGGTTTCCTGAGTGTTTCCTCATTTGTCTCATCCTGTCATCATAGTTTATTTTCTATGTGTTTTCTACTACTTTTAGATCTGTTTGGAGGTTAAAAGGTAACAATTATGCAGAGCATTTTATATGCAGTACATTATGGATTTATGCAGAATAGAGTTCCTCTTTTGGTTTATATTCATTTCATAATAATTCCTAAAATTTATTCATCTTTTTCTTCACTATTGAATTGTTGAACTTAATTTTTTTCCCTTAAAGTTCCATTTCCAATCTGTAGCTGCCAAATGTGTGCGTATTGTTAAACAGGTTTTATGGATTATTTCTTTTAACACCTACTACTAGTACCTTTATCAGCACTGAATATCACTGGTCATAATTATTTGTAAGTTTTATTTTCATTTACTGTCTTTTCTACTAATTTGTACTTACCTGTTTCTGCTGAAAGACTTTTCAGAATGGGTGCCACCTTTCCTGTCTCTGCAGCCCTGCTGATGTTAGTTAAGATTTTTATTTAGTTTAGTACTTTACAATCCCTGGATTTTTGTTGCTCTTGACTTTTATTAAGTTATTGGAAGCCTTTCTTGGATCATATCACCTGGAGTATGATGGGCTGAGAGTGTCCAAGGCCAGGGTGGACAGGGCTTGGAGCAGCCTGGTCTGGTAGAAGGTGTCCCTGCCTATGGCAAGGGGTTAGAAGTGGATGAGCTTGAAGGTCCCTTCCAACCCAAACCATTCTGGGATCATTCTCAGACTCGCAAAATCCTGAGTGCTGTGAGAAGGTGTTGGAGCAGTGAGTATTCACTGCCTAATGCTGTGGAAAGACTGGGCCAGCAGAGGAAGCCAGCAGGAGCCAGTTTCAGGGGGAACCCACAGGAGGAGATGGATCTCCTCAGGGGTAGCAGACCAGGGTGCTTCTTGCTGAAGCACGTGGTGAGCACAGGAAGTTCCCTGAACAAGCTGCTGGACATAGAGACCTTCTGGAGGTTACTCTCTAAACAAATATAAAAAGTTGGGAAGTATTTTTAGCTGGAATTGGTTGGGAGAATCTTGGTGGAAGTATATATCAGCTTTTGTAGGGTTTCGCCTTTTCTCAGGGATTCTGGCTGCTGTTGAAGGCAGGACACCCTGGTAGGAAGCCTCTTGGTCTGATCAGTGTTCCTGGTGTGTGACACTTTGACAGCCCCTGAGGTTTGTCTCAGTGAGGAGCTGGAGCTTTACAGGATCTCTATGAGTGCTCACATTGCATATTTACCTTAATGATTTAACTACCTTTACTGCTGTCTTCTCCAGGTGCTGCTTTCAAACTCGGTTCTGAAGTTTTCTTTATCAGTTTATCAGGCTGAATTCCTGACAATGGTGTGTTCAGAAACGCATTGGTAATTAGTTTTAGGCTTTTAGCAACTAGTTTTTTCAAGAGGCATTACAGGAAAATCCCTTGACACCTGCTCACCTTACAGAGAATCAGCACAACTTGACAGCTCAGCAATTGGACCTCTTTTCCCTGATCCTTCTCTTGAGAGATTGTCAGTGAGCTCTGCCAGCCACGTTCTGCAGGGAAGCAGGAATTTGGAATAAGCCATTGAATACAGTTCAGATTGTACTGTGATCTCCTCTGCATCTGTAACTATTCCCACGGCAGAGCTTCCAAATTAATAAACTGCAAGATAGGAACAAACCTTGTTTTCTGGGTAGCAGAAAGGTATGGGTGAGCATCTGCTTTTGCTGAAAGATGTAGGTAATGTTGTATAACTTGCTTTTCTGTGTCTTTCTTGGAATAAACTTGCTCTAAGGAGCCTTATTGATGATTGCACAATTGTTGTGAAGGTTGAGCATGCACAACTTTTTCCATTAACATGTTGTTTTTATGGGTTAAAGCTTTTGGCAGGAGCTGGTTCTGCTAGAACCCAACATTTAGCTTTTGTCTAGGTTAAAAGAATATTGGAGTAGGTTATCACTGAATATTGAAGAAGGCTTTAAAGATTGTTCTCTGAAGTTAATGACTATGGAAGTATATTACAAAATTACTTCTAATTTTAAACAGTAGAGAATTTATCAGAAGAGATGATATTTAAAGCATACAGAACTCAAGCTGTGGCTAATTAAAAGCAGTGATCTACTTTGCAGACAAAGTAGCAGGGCAGTTAAAAGGCAAAAATAATTTCTTCAGTAACTTTGTCATTTCACAAGTATGTGCCTGAAGGAACTGGCCATTATGGCCCCTTGCTATGGAAATCTTCATAATCTTTTTTATTAATTTAATCTTTTTGATCCTAGCTGCAGTCTCAGTCATGTCAAAATTACTGTCCTGCAAGCAGTCGCAATGTTATAGGATGAAATAAAAGGGCTGTGTTTGCCCATTTAATGTCATGTGTGTTTTAACACAGTGTTTTGAGCAAACACTCAAAAATATAAGTGCTTATATAAAATATAAATATTTATATATAATATATAAAATAAAATATATAAGTGCTTATATATTATTTATAAATAACATAAACCATATTACAAGTAATTCTGTCCAATTGCAACTTGAGAAAAGGGGCATAAAAAAGCCTAAATATTTGTGAAGTGACATTTTTTAACCATGAAAGATCAGTCCTGTATCTTTTTTAGGAACTTCTGCTGATATTCCTGCTCCAGCAGTCAGAAGTATCAGTGAGAGTGGTTGATGTTTATGGCACTGGGGCTGCAGAAGTCCCCAGAGTGGACTCAGCCATGACAAGATGAGTGTATTCAGACCTGTGGAACTTGTTTTGCCCAAGAGATGGATTAATTTTTACTGTATCAGCATAAACTACTACTTTGCTGTTGCAACTTTGACCACTCCAGGAGTGTTCTGCTGGTGTGGTGTGGCAGTGCGCCAGGAAGAGCCCAGTCCTGGTTTGAAAAGGTGACTGTGCTGACACATCCATTGTGTACAGGTATAGGAGCAAACACGTTGTACAGAAGAGGCTATTTATTCTAGCAGGAATAGTACAATGAGAATGAGGGGGTGGAAACCCAAGCCAGAAAATTAAAATATGAAATGAGATACAGATGTAGAACTGTGAGGGTGATATGCTTTAGCCAAACATAACTTAGTGAGCTTAGTACAGGGGGAACTCAGTGAAATGTAATGGTCTGTGATATGCAGAGGGTCAGGTTCTATGATCTAATAATTTCTTCTGGCTGAAATCTCTTCATAAAAAAGTCTAGTTCAAGCATAACTTACAGCCTAAAGAGAGGAATTGCTGCTTGGAATTCAATGACTAGTGCTTGTACAAGGCAGTTAGAAGTGCCCCTTCTGACTTTATAGTCTATGGAAGGATTAATGTGTTAAAGTAGCTTAAGGGTGCAACACGTGCTAGCAAAAGCTGAAGCAGAAAGAAACTCCTGTTGCAGTGCTCTCAGACAGTGCAGCCCATGGCCATCCCAGCTGGGGCAGTGCTGGCAGGACACAGGTGTGCAGTGACACTGCCAGGGATCTGTGTCTTGCTTCAAGGGGAGGGGCTGCACCTTGGTGCCTGGGCTTGTCCCTGGGCTGGTGGCTGTTAGCAGGCAGAGCACATTAGAGCCCATGGAATTTTTAAGTTTGGGAAACACCATTCAGATCATCCAGTCAGCATCAGTCAACACCACCTGCATGGTCACCATTAAACCATGTCCTCAACTGCCACACCCACAAGTTTTTTGAACCAGGGATGGTGACTCCATCACTACCCTGGGCAGCCTGTGCCAACTGTGCCAATGTTTTAAAAGTCTTTTTGTTGTTTCTTTTCCCTCATGTCCAGTCTAAACCCCTCCTGGCACAACTTGAGGCTGTTCCCTTTGCCCTGTCATTTGTTACCTTCCAGTCTGTGATCCTACTCTGCACCGTGAGCCAAAGCAAGCGGGGAGGAGGAAGAGATTCATTACCAAAGAAAGCTCTTGGTCCATCACAGGACACTGATATGGACTGATTCTAGAGCAGCACTCACTTTAAATACCATGTCCATGTGTTAGGGCTTTTGCTACATGTCCAGCAGTACAAGAGAGCACTGTGCTCTTACTTCCCTAGAAGTCTACTTAGAATACAAAACCTTCTGTGAGACTTGGCTGTCAATTGTCTGCTGCAGAGTCACCCTCAGCACGTGGCTGTTGGATGATGCACATGAACTCCCTGAGGCTGAAGATGGTTTCTTCACTGTGACATGGAAAATCCAGCAGGTCCTTGCTGTGGTTGTCCCACAGGCAGAATGTGGGCTCAGGGAGCCTTTCAGAGAATAGTTGTGACCTGTAGCAGGAAGATAATGTTAGCTGTACATTTCCTTGTTTCAGAGATGTTGTAAAGGTGACATGTGTACCAAAAATGGGTTCCTTGTTTTAAACTAACACAGTCCTGTGTCACTCAGCACATAAATCTGTTCAATGACAGCTCTATACTGGGGCGTTCCAAGGAAGGCAAAGGGGCAAAGTCCCAAGAAGAGCTCCAAATGTTACTTATTTTTATCTTGTTATTAGCAATTACTGACTTGGAATTCTCTAGCACCTTTTCTTCTTTATAACAAGCTGTGGAAGAGTCAGCAGAATCTTGACCAACCAGATCCTGAAACTGGCCAGTGGTAAGGACTTGTACAAGCTTTGAAAGAAGCACTTCTAGCAAACACTGCTTTGGATTTGCTCATTTTTCTTGATTTATAAAGAAGGATTTTTTTCCTTCAGTATTTGTACTTGACTGATGCCAGTTGTATTCTTCAGAAACTGCAATATTCCTTTAAATATAATTTCGTTGCCTAAGATAGGTCTCCATCCCCAAACTCAGATTTTGTATCTGAAACTGTCTTTTAAGATGTATTTATTGCCATGTTTGTTTAACCTGCTTATCTGCTTCATCGATCTGTTTCATGCTAACTTAAAGCTGCTGCTCTTTGGTTTTAGTAGGGAAAGCTGCTTCCCCAGGGATGTATAGTCCAGGACTTGTCTCTGTAATGGGACTATTTGTTTTCTTTGCCTCTTGCAGTTGCCTGCTGTAACGTTTGTAGTATGTGTAAAGTAATCCTTGAGGTAACATTTTTATTATGTCATAAAAAGTGCGTGGCAAATATATAATAACTCAGGGAATTTGTTTGTTTAAAATGGAAGGATGATTTATTGAGTGTGTTACATGAGACCTGCTCCCCGTTATTAGAGCTGTAGAAGTGCAGCTTATTTAGAAGTATGTTCTATTGAGAAAAACCACGATCTCTGACATGCATAGAAGGTTTGAGCATGGTTGGGTAGAAATGACATCATAGTTTATGTACTCAATAAAAATTTAATTAAGTCATTACAGAAGTTGCAGTCATCATTTAACCCTCTGATTTCTTATGTTTAGTTCTTTTTTTAAGCATTCAGTAATAACCAGTCTCCAAATCTTGATAGCCTATAAAATATCTGCATGGATTTTAATAGTTTATATTAATGGGAAAATATGAGTAACTGACATAAAAGGAATTTTCCTTATGTTTGCACTATGTGCATTGCTATAAAAATCAACAGATGAAAAAAGACAGTGGTTTAAGGGAAGACTATATGAACTGGAAGTTTGTTCACTTGGCAGAAGCTAATTCATCTTTTGATAGAAGAGCTGTAGTGTAATTGCCAAGGTGAATACTCGTAAGGATACTGAGAGAGAATTCAGGACAAAGGGTTCCCAGTGTGGTGGGCGTGATGGGCTGGTGTTTCTTGTGTGTAAGTCCTGTCTTTGCAAAGTGCAGTGTCACACCTGAGGATCTTGCTGGTGTGCAGGACTGATGGGCCTTGTAATTTGTACTTCTGGAGCATGTGAGAGCTGCAGAAAAGGAATGCTTTGTGTCTCTTGGATCCCTCATGGGAGTCAGTACAAAGAAGAAGCCTTACCAAAGTGTAGCTGGGCCCTTGGGAGAGGAGCTGCATCACTTTGTTGGTAGAGGTAACGAGTAGAGGCAAGAGGGACAGGCAGCGTGGAGATGCACAGGAGGCATTTCAGCCATCCCTCTGCACCCAGCAGTTGGCCCAGTCCCGTTTTAAACTCACATGGGGTCAGTTCTCACACCAATGGGTGGCTTAGGCTAACCCAGCAAATACTTAAACAGTTACTAAATTTAGTTAAAGGTCAGTGTGGAACGTGGACTGAGTCACACTTAGAGCATGGGGGAAGTTGCTGTGTCATCACAGGCTCTGAAAGAAGTTTAATCATAGTCAAAAACTTGTGAGTCTGAGCTGCTAGAGATGCTGGAGAGGCAGAATTCATGTTCTTGCTGGCTGAGAGTCAGTCTGGACAGTACAGGAGGAGCAGTGGCAGGGTGGTGTCTCTGTCTTTAGCATTCCAGTACTTCCACTGTAGTAGTACATCCAGCCCTGCAGTGAGTGCTTTGGAGGAAACGAAAAGTTGAAAAACCTTTGAATTTCTACGGATGAATGAAGGTCTGGAATAGCTGCTTAATAGTGAAGCTACAGAGGGGTCTCCATGCTCTTGGGCTGTGCTGCCACTGCAAGGGCAGCCTTGCTTCACACTCCCCCTGCAGCATTTTCTCTCCCCTCCTGCAGCTGGTGGCAGAGCTGTTGGCTGAGATGTTCCTGCCAGTTGTGTGTTGAATAACACCGACCTCAGCTGTGTCAGAATTAACGGAGCTGTGTCATGAAGGGTTCCAGAGTGACTGTCTCTTGCTTGCAGCCAAATCTCAGGGAGGTGGGCTGGGACACTGCTGGTTCTTTGTCCACTCACAGTGAAGCTGGGAATATTTTCTCCTCCCCTCTTCCTTAAAGCTGGTACTGATGGTTTTCTGGTTTGTTTTTCAGATTAATTCTGCTGTTCTAAAAGAAGACTTGAAAAAGATGGTAGAAAATTTCTATGCAGCTCTCTTTGGATACGATGAGGTAAGAAGGCTGTTTTCAGGGAATGTACAACAAGTAGACCATTTAATTCCTGAACACAGAATAGTCCAGATGGGTAAAACACTCACTGTCCGTCCATTTATTTGGACAAATACTATGTTAGGGAAGCAGCTTTGAGTGAAAGTTCTTAGAAGAAAACAGCACAGAGCATATGGATTTAAACCATGGGGTATGGAAGGTAGGGTGTTCTTTGTGCTGCTTCACCATCCCTTCTTGGCAACCACTAAATCATTTCCTCCCTCTGGATCCTGTTGTACTCAACTGTACTTTGAAAGCAAAGAGAGGATTTATAGAGTATTTATAGGGAGTCTACGCGAGAATATTTATAAGCGCTACCTAAAAAAAGCAAAAAGCACCACTCTGCACAAGTGTCTGGAGGACTTTCAAGAGGAAAACACGATTACATCATTTTTTTGCTGTAGTGAGTGTTGCTCTTCAGATACTCTTATTCACATCGTGATACTATTTTTTTTGCACAGTGATTTGTATTATTAATATATTCTCATCAACTTGTGGACAGTGTTACACAAGGTTTAATCTAGTTTTAAGTATAGCCAGGATTTGGCTGCTTGTGCTTTGTTGACAGTCTTTTTGGAAACAAAATGTTTGCTTTGATTAAAGACAAATGTTGGCTTTTTTTATTTTTAACTGAATACTTTAAAGTGTTTTGCCTTTGGCAATTGTGTCAGCAGAAGACAATAGTTACGAGCCTCTGGTGACAACACCACGTAATCTAAAAAGACAATAAAAGTTCAAGAGAATTCAGACAAATAACAGTAATGGATGTAGTTCTAGTGTAAACCAAAGCTAATATTAGATTTAACTGGAAAAATCTAGATAGTTCTTGATGAGTAGGATTTCTCTCTCATTTAGAATGAAAAGTAAAAAAGCAAAGAAAAATAGCAAACTCCAGACTACAGTTCTGCAACATTGGATTAAATATCCTTTAATTTTTCTTTTTAAAGTGTCATAGCCTTCACCCATTCCCATGAGGTGGTGCTGCCTTGTCTGTAATATCACCATTTTTATGGTAAAGATTTCATAACATATAAATTCAGTTATCAACTCCAACGTTAGGAATACACTGACCCAGGTTTTTTCCAAATTAACTTGCCAGAAAATTGGTTACAGGCTGCTCTGTGGATCAATTGAAGGCCAGGGCTGTTTTTCCATTCTGGGAAAGAGTGATGTTGCAGCCTTTCCATGTGCAGAGCCCATGGCAGCTGTGGGCTCTGGGACAGGTGCTGTGGCCAGAGGCCAAGTACACGAATGGGGGTGGTTTGTGTTCAGACCTTCTTCACATGCAGTTTTTAATCCCCCTCTGTACTTCCCTTTAGGGAATCCTGTGTGATGATCATGTTCTGGCAGGAGCTCTTTGGAGAAACCTTTTTAACAGGAACTGTGATGACCCTCGGCACCTGGAGCTGCTTGTGGAGTATGTGCGCAAACAGGTATGGCTCCGCTCTCCTCAGCCTCTGCTTCAGGACAGGGAGTGCTTCCTTTTATTGCTTGCTATGCAGCTCACTTCCCATAGATAAATCTGATTTTAATATCCAGTGATCATTTTTAAGGAGCAGGTAAAAATCTGGAAACTGGATGGTATTTGTTATAGAGTCGTGGAATATCCTAAGCTGGATGGGACCCTCAAGGATCATCCAGGGCAGCCCCTGGCCCTGCACAGACACCCCAACAACCCGACCCTGAGCATCCCTGGCAGCGCTGTCCAAACACTCCTGGAGCTCTGGCAGCCTCAGGGCTGTGCCCATTCCCTGGGGAGCCTGGGCGATGCCCAGCACCCTCTGGGGGAAGAACCTTTCCCTGATCTCCTGACCCTCCCCTGGCACAGCCTGACCCTCCCCTGGCACAGCTCCAGCCATTCCCTCAGGTCCTTTCCTGGTCACCAGAGAGAACAGATCATTACTGCAGTTTGATGACAAATGGCTGCAGAGAAATTAATGGAATATTGAAAGCAATCATGCTCACCGATTCCTGGACCCGTGCTATGGAGGGGCTTGGCAAAATATGCCAGAAATAGTCTGAAGCCTTTTGTAGAATTCTTATCAATGTTACAGAGTTGGGGTTCTCCTCATAGTGAAATAGCGCATAGAACTTGAAAGTCTCTCGGTGACCTTTGAGGAAAAGAAACAAACGGGTTTGTTTTCCAGAATTATTTCTGTTTCTTTCAGTTACCTAGAGGAGACAACACTGAGTAGTGTTTGTCCTCTCAGCCCTGAGGAGGTTTATGAACCAGATCTCTAGGAAATGTTGGTAGGATAAAGTCCATGTGGACACCAAAGAAAAGGGATAAGAGAGGTTATGGGGGAAAAGTGGAGGGTGTTGGACAGGAAATTAAAGACCAGAACTTTCACAACATCATTCTCTGTAATGTTTCCAATACCATATTCAGGATCAGATAGAGGTATGGAGAGACAGTACTTAAGCGTGTGTCTGAGAAAATGGGAAATAAAGGGCTGAGCTTCCTAAGGGACTAAGGACACTTTGGGAATGCCAGAGAGTTCTTGGGAGGGACTGGCTTGATTAAATGCTGAAAATTGCTGATGCTCAGTGGTGAAGCTGTAGGAAAGTTTGCTGGGGACAAACACGCATAAAAAGTATGCAATTTGGGATAATTTCTTGCCTGATGGGGAATTTGTTGAACTTCTGGATATTCAAGCAAAGAATAGGTCTGAAGCCATCAGCAGTTCAATGGGAAGGAGCGATCAGGCAGGAAAATATGGCGCATTGGGGAGGAATGAGCACAGGTTCTGTGCAGACAGGTCATTCCTGCAGACAAGTGGTGCACTTGAGGTAAACATTCCCAGCTTTACATAGGTACCACATAGGAATGAGGCCTTGAGATTACAGTTGTATTATTAAAATGTCAGCTCAGCACTCCATAGTGTTTAAACAAATGTAAAACAAATGCTTAGAACTACTAGGGAAGAAATAGAGGGTGTAATATTGCTGTGGGTGCCAGTTTTACATCTCTGGTACCATTTTGAGCTGGAATAATGTGTCTAGTTTGAGTGCTGACCACCAGGATGGATAAAACATTAACTGAAGAAGGCTCAGAGAGGAGCACTAAGGGTGACAGTGAAACTGCTCTTTTATTAGCAATGGGTAGAATCCCCTGCACAAAAAAGAATGGGAGAAAAAATGGGAGACATCTCTGGGAAATCCCGAAGGCATGTGAAAGCAAGGAAAGGTGTTCAGGGACACAGGAATGTGGGGACAGAACATTGCCACGGTTGGCTGGGGTGCTGCAATGGCATGTGGGTTCCAAAGCCACTGGCAAGGTTTATGTAAGAAAAGTTTGCCCAGGGCTCTTAAATCCACAACCACTTCAGATTTTGAGAGGGAGGGAAAATGAACAAGGAAAAGAGCATAGTATGCTGTATTTACCTCCTCCTGGGGAGACTGCTGGTGGTGACTGTCAGGAACAGGACACTGTGCTTAGGTGGCTTTCCAGTGTGACCCTCTGTGGCCGTGGGTGCATTCATTGCCCTGTTGAGAAACTCCTTGTCCAATTATCCTTTGTTTCCAGTAACATTATGTACCAGGTTGTCCACACTGTTTCTTGTGGATCCTGTCTTTAACAATGGCTATTATTGGATGTCAGAGGAGAACATACTGACAGGACAACATGCACTGTGCCGCTGGTCAGCTCTCCTAGCCTTCCTGAGCTAATGGTGGTGGGTTTGTCTTTGACTGATCCTTGAATGACTTTTTTCTTTTTTTCCCCCTATTTCCCATATCTAGGGTGACCAGTGGCAGCAAGTTGACCCTCCGCTGTATGATGAGATGGGGTTTCTAAAAATTTTGCTTACATTGCACGTTAAAATTACATTAGATCCCAACTATGTTGCCCAGAGAGGTTGTGGATGCCCCATCCCTGGACGTGTTCAAGGCCAGGCTGGATAGGGCTTGGAACAGCCTGGTCTAGTGGAAGGTGTTCCCGCCCATGGCAGGGGATGGGACTGGATGGGCTTTAAGGTCCCTTCCAGCCCAAACCATTCAGGAATTTCTTCTGTTGTGAGGATGAGCATTCATTGCGTGTTCACCTCTTCCAGCTCATGTGCTTTTATTTGATAAATCCCGGGTGTTCCCTGCTGGTCTGGCAATTTTCTGTAGCTAAAGCCTCGGTTGTGTGCAGGATGGGAGCTCTCCATGGGGTGCTGATCTGGGCAGTGTCCCCCGCAGTAACCACCAGGAGGATGAAGTGACTCATGGCAGCTTTGCATGGCTCCTCTTTGCCCTGTTGCCAAAGCTTCAGAGGAGGCATTAGCTAAGGCAGCAGTGACGCAGGGAACTCCAGACAATTTGCAGATCCTTGTCCTGGCCTTTCCACAATTCCTCACAGTCGGAAGTGACCTTTTTAGGTCTACCTCACACAAATGGCAAAGTAGGCTGAAATCTCCCTGTTGTGCTTGCTTTTTGGAAAGCCAGGTGTTTGTGTAGCTGCTGAAGGAGCTGGCTGGGCAATGGAACACGTGGCAGTGACTTGCTGTGCTTGCAGGTGCAGCACCTGGACACGCTGAGTGGGGAGGACCTGCTGCTCACGGGCGAGGTGAGCTGGCGGCCACTGGTGGAGAGCAATGCCCGCAGCATCCTCAAGCCCCCATCCCCCGTTTACAACGATGAAGGACTTTGAGATCCACGTGCCAGAACAGCTTGGGAAGCATGCCTGGAATGGGACTGGGCTGAGGCTGTGTGGTCAGGAAGAACAGTCTGCTGTTGGAAGGAAAACACTTCATTAGCTCTCCCATCCGTGGTGCCTCAGTAGCCTCCTGGACAGCCGTACTCCTGAATCTTCACCTGCAAATAAATGCTCATTGTTTTAAGAACCTCTGTCCTTTTTGTGGCCCCAGGTGGCCCTTGCTGACAAATGGGCAGAGCTGCCTTCTGCCTTTAGGAAACCAGGTATTCACCATGATGTAGAGTTCTCTCAAGAAGACATTTCTGTCCCTTGCCTTGCTTAAAGAGCTGCTACTCAGAGACACAGTGGTGTCCTCTGCTCCCTGAATGGTTGTAATTGTAAATCTGAGCTTTGCATATTTAGATATTAAATATATATTTTAAATGCTTGATATCAAGATGGAATGGTCCATGTTTGCTTTCGTGGAGTTAAGAATTGCTTTAACAGAATCTGAAGGGTTTTCTATGAAAATCCGTTTTAGGAAGTCTCCGCTTTGTTGCACAAGGATAAGAGAATGCAAAGAATAATGCACAGTCCCCAGCAATCTTCTGTGACTTTGGCTGTCTTAGGCCCCAGTTGTGGCTGGGCTGGCACTAAAAGCTGCCTCAGTACTTGATGTTTCAGTCTGCCTTGCTGATACGTCCACATTCTTTGTAGAATTGTGCTCCAGGAATTCCTTTATGAAAATAATATCCCTGTTTGTGTCCCTGGGACCAGACTCTGCCATCCTCCATCCCCCAAAGCAGCAGTCCAGGGCTTTTTAGCAAGATCCTTCAACACCAATGAAAACTTTCTATGGCTGTGCAGGCAAATGGTGCCAGCATAGTAATTAGGGGAGCAGGAACTGCACTGATGAGATCAGCAGAGGCCAAGGTGCTCTTTGTGGGTGGATGGTTCACTAGGCTATTTTCCAGGTCAGTGGCAAAACCAGTTTTCATTTCTCTCCTGTACAAAATCTGAGTCAATAATAAATGTCATTCTGGGTTAAATTGCTGTGTGTTTGTATTCTGTGACATGTGTGTTTTTGATAAGAATAAGCCCTATAAAATCAGGATTTATTCCTAATAAAAGTGTTAAGGAAAAGTAGAAGGTGGTAATCCTTAATTTGTGAATTTAATTTTTAATTTTTTGGCTCTTTAGTCTGGTGAAACCGTAACTATGCCTGACTGTGACTATTCTTCCTTCTCAAGTTGCTTTCTTCATAGTGCGTGTGTTGGGGAATATATGCCATCCCTTCCCCACGTAAAAAGCAGTGGGATGTAGCAAAGAGGCTTCCAAACACTGCCTTGTGGTGTTTTTTTTAATCTTCTTTTAGGGAGCCTTCTGTGCATAAAAAAGGAATTTTGTTATTTTTTTCCAGGGCAAGCTTCCTCAGTTTAACTTGTTATAAAATGAGTCATGTAAAGAGCCCCTCTCTGTGTGAGATGTATCCCTTCTCTGTGAAAACAGTACAGCCCAAACAACTTGCTTGCAGTTTATTTAAGATGCTTTTGTTGAAAGCTGAGCTAAGCAGAGAAACCTCTTATGTGTGAAGTATTATACAGTGTGTGTGAGATAATAACACCTTGTAATTCATTACAGCTGGCTTGTATTTACATAAAAGAAGGCTGAGCTGTGTAGGAATTTGCTGATTAATTTATTTTTAATGAGAGTGAAGTATACCAAGTACCAAAATAAACTTTACTTTGTGTATCTTGCTGCTCCTGGAATAGGTGGAAAAATTAATGGTAGATATTTTGGCTCAAAGCTACATACATTAATTCATATACAAAACAGTTATTTAAACTTTAGCCCCTTTCCTGCTGTGTAATTTAACCCTAGGCTCATGTTCTTCATGCCATGGGAACACAGGGCTGGGAGTACACCCCCATCCAGCCCTGGGACCGTGCGTGGCTGCAGGGAGGTTGGAGAGCTGCTGGAATTCTTGCACTGGCCGGTCTGGAGGGGAGAACACCTTTGTGCTCTGAATGTGGGACAGCATGTGGTCAACTGAACCCTCCCCTGTGTTTATGGGCAGGAGGCTCCACAAGTGATGGTGCCAGGTTGGAGTCCTTGGCATCTGCCCTTGCACCTTTTATTAGGGTGAGAATAAAGGCCTGTAATCACGGCTCTGGCTGGGCCATGAAATGCCTTCACCCACCCACTGTAAGGGCTGAGCCAGCACTGGGGTGTGCTTGGGCGTGTGGCACCTTGGGAAAAAACAAGGCAGATACCGTCTCTAAATTAAAAGGTTAATTTGTTAAAGAGTCAAAATCCACTGGAGGCTACACAGGACCAGGGAAGACTTTGCTTCCCAGTCATTAGTTACCCAGAGACAGGATCCTACAATATTAGATTGGATACCTGGAAGAAATCCTTCCCTGGGAGGGTGGGGAGTCCCTGGCACAGGGTGCCCAGAGCAGCTGTGCCTGCTCCTGGAAGTGTCCAAGGCCAGGCTGGGCAGGTCTCGGAGCAACCTGGGATAGTGGAAGGTGTCCCTGTCCATGGCAGAGGGTGGAATGAAATGAGCTCTATTTAAAGTTCCTTCTAACCAAACCAGTCTGGGATTCTAATGTGACCCCTATTGCTCTCAAGAGGTTAAGAAAAGTGAGGTAGAAAGCTGCCATTGCCAGTATCTTGTATAAGACATCTTTCCAGCCAGAAGGAAAGAAAATGCATTCCAAGTAGCAAAATCTGCCCTCTGCAAGTGTTCCGGCAGCAGAGATTGCAGGTGAGTGATTCCTATGCACAGCTCTGCTTCAAGGGCAGCAGAAGGGGGGGGCGGGGGGGCGGGGCGAGCAGTTAACCAAACATTGTGAAGCCCATCTTTCCCTATTTTCAAAGTTTTCCAGAGGGAATGATTGAAGGTATTTTCCTTATGGACAGTTCTTTGTTTATGCTGTTGCGTTTTTGGAAAGTGGTCTCAGACTATCAGCTTGGAGGCACTTACTGTATTTAAATGAACATATCTGTGTGAATTTCTTCTGGAAGGAACCACTTTATCATCCAGCCTTATCTATCTCATCTACAGCATTTGGACATCACTTAAGATTCCAAACGACTTACTATTCACCTTTTCCAGGTATCTTAAAATGAAGAGACATGAACCCCTAGGAAGCACTCATGATTTCAGCTGGATCCTGGGTTGCTCTCTGTGGGTAGAAGGATAAGCACTCAGTGTCTTCCTTCTCTTGTTTTGCACTATGGGAGGGTAGGAGCATGTTTTGCCTCACAAGGACAAACTTGGGAAGTCTCTTGCTTTAGGTTGGTATTTTTGAGATGTTTTGGAGTAGGGGGGAGTCATCTGATACTCTTCAATGCCCACTCTATTTTAGGTGGTTAAATGTTTCCTGTGTCACCTTGGCTGCTGTGCTCACACCACTTTTGGGTGTTGAACTGTTTTCTCCTGCATCTTCAAAGTGCTGCAGTGCTGAGAGCACAGGCATCCTCAATGATCTCCACGTTTCCTGTGCTATCCAGTGCTTAAGCCCTGTTGAAGTGCATGCAGTTGCCACTTCCCAGATTTGTGACTCCTGTCCTCACCTTCCACAAAGTGACGTTTTCAGTCATGTCTCTGTCCCTCCAAGCCCTCAGGTCAGAACTCTGACCTGGCAGTTGGAATTAACCACTGTCCTGTCTCCCTGCCCTTGGCTTGGCAAATGTGGGAGGCAGAAACTGTACACTAAGAAAAAATTTTTCCACCAGAGCTTTCAATTAGATGAATGTAGAGTAGTGAAGAGTAGGAAAGCTGTGGAGGGGGCTGAGGATCAGCTGGAAGGGGACTGGTTGTGCAAGTTTGGTCCATGTGAAATGTGCCAGTGCCGCTGTGTGGCATCACTCTGAGGAGCAGTGGGAGCCATGCCCTACCCTGTGACCCACTTGTATTTTCCACATTCTCTTACTTGCTGGAGAATGGTTTAATCCTGGTGGTTGTCTGCATCCCAGGGATGTGCTGAAATACTGCTTGAGCATTTGGAGAGGTTTGCTGATCCCCTCTACAGGGGTGCTGAAAGAGGCTTTGAGCTCCAAAGCCGCACTAGGTGCTTCCTTCTAGGAAGAGGAAAGTCCCAGTGTAGGGAATTGCAAGTGTTTAAGTTAATCCATACATAGAAACTGCTGTGTCTTCCGAATTCTTCTGCTAAGAGAGCTGTGCCACAAATGCAGTGGTTATTTCAGGCCCCAGTGCAGGGATTTGGTCATGGCCACAGCCTTGTACATAAGCATTTTTCTTGGGTGATGCTGGTGGCAGCTAATTTAGAATCATAGAGTTGTGGAATATCCTGACCTGGAAGGGACCCATCAGGATCACTGAGTCCAGCTCCTGGCGCTGCACAGGACCCCAAGAATACCACCCTGTGCCTGAGAGCATTGTCCAGGTTTCCTAGTGGAGACCTTCCTGTATGGGCTCCTCCCCTCCCCATCTACCTCTTCACATCTGCCCTGCTTTCTCTGATCTCTGGTGTCTCTGATTAATGAACTGTAATCAGTGCTTCTTTGCTCTTTTTTCTGCAAGAGGCTGTGATGAATCTGTGTCCCGTCCTTCCCACTGACCTGCACTGTGTCCAGCTCTCCCAGGCAGGATGGACACCTGTCCCAGCTCTCTGGGTGATGGTGTTCCTGTGCTGCAGGGAGCAGGATCTCTATCTTTGGGCATATTGTGTCTGCACAGCCTGGCCCTCAGCAGGCTCCATGCTTTCCTGAAGGTCTGAAAAGGCAAGGAGAGGGCCGCAGCTTATGTGAGAGCCTGGAAAATTTGGCAAGGACATAGGAAAGAGCCTGAGGCTCAGCACGAGTAACCAGTGGGCTCTGCTGCTTATGCAGTGCCCGCCCCTCTGCCTGCAGAGGGACCTGTGGGTGCCATGGGCTGCCTATCCTCCAGGACCCTGATGGGGTAGTTGCATATTAACAATCCTGTGATCCTTCCCAGACTCCTTTGGAGAGGTTTTTTTTTGACCACTGCCCCTTCTTCAGGCATTCAGGGCTGCCCTGTGCATCCTATATGTGTTCTTCCTGAAGCTGCTGAACATGTTGAGGGAGTACTTGTTTTGCTTGCAGTCATTCAACCTGCTGGGCAGCTTGCTTTGCTCATTTGTGGGACAGAAGAGATGGCTGACCCTCATCCTTCCACTGGGAATGCAGAGCTCACATTAAAGTGATTCCACCTTCTGCAGTTACATCTCAGTGGCTGTTCCAGATGTGATATGCTGGGAGCAGCCAGGGAGTTTAGGTCAAGTGGCAGTAATCTGCCAGAGGGACCTGGGGCAGGTTAGTGGAAACACTCCCAAACACTGCCTTGAATTTTTTTAATCTTCTTTTAGGGAGCCTTCTGTGTATAAAAAAAGGAATTTTGTTATTTTCATCCAAGGTGAACTTCCTCAGTAAAGAGCAACATCTGTAACCAGCAACATCTGCTGTCCTGTTGTTGCTATCTTGTGCAGGTGTGTTCATGTAAGAGGGCCCTGCACAAGCTGCTGAACCTGGATCCTATTGGGAAGCTGCTGCAGCTCTCCCAGGGACTGAGAGCTCCCTTGTGCTCATTTTAGAAGTGAGGAGTCCTGCACACGCAGTCTTCGTTAATGACTACATCACAATGAGCTGGGCTCCTTCATTCCTCATCCTACCTGCCAGCTCCTGGGCTGCTCTACATCCTGTCAAAACCAGGCATCTTAGACAGATTTACTCAATGTCCCACATCCTTCCCTGTGCACCCTCTTCCTGCTGGTAGCCAAAACCAGTGATATTACAACACCCAGTTCTGTCTCTGTGGATTACCTTTGGAAAGAGACACAGAAGTGGTGTCTGGAAGTGCTTTTTCCCATGTTCAGTGAAGGGCAATAGCTGAGGGAAGGAGCACACTGTGGTCCCTCTCCTGCCAGCTGTGCATCAGCCCCCAGAGCAGCTCGAGGCTGCAGCTCAGAGGGCCCCCACAGCAGGTCCATGGACACACGCTGGCTTCCCTGCATGGCACAGGGGTGGTAGCGATCTTGCAGCTGCAATGGGACAGAGCCTCTGTGCTGGGCACACCAATAGGCAGGGGCAGTAGGGGATGGGGGGGTCCCTGTTTCCCCTGACATCATTTGTGGTTGGATCATTTGGCCTGTGGCTGGCAACTGGTGTCCAGTGCCCTCCTTCAGCTGTGCAGGTGTGAGGCTGCCTCTCCCCTGATTTGAGAGGGTCTTAACAAATGAGTGTAAAAGATGAAACATGGAATTTGTGTGCTGCCACTGTGTTTAGATTCTGTAAGCTGGGAATCTTGGACAAAAAAATGGGAGATTTGACTTTGCTCTGTGGGTTCAGTGCTGACAGAGCTCAGTGCAGGAACTAAAACTGGGACTTTTCTCATCCAGCTCTGCTGGCTGAGTACATCTGGCCAGTGAATTCTGCACAGTGGAGCAGTGCTATGCAGTGCCTTCCAAAAATGCTGGTACAGCACTGAGGAGCATCCTGATGTTTTGAGATGGAAGATTAAGGTTTCAGTCTGAAATAGAGGGGGAAAATAAGCAAATCTGGCTTCTCATATTCCCAGGTAAGTGCTCTCCAAGATCTATCAGGAAACAAGTTGGCAGGCTGCCTCCCATGTGTGTGTGAAGAGGAAGCAGCAGGTACATTCTGTGGAAAGCACAGGCAAGGTGTTTGTGTTTGCTGAGCTCCAAGAACATCTGTGGGATGGAAGAATGAAGTATTGCCTAATGCTTGGATCCTGGCTGAGTTCAGGTATCAGCCAGAGGGGAGCTGCCCAGGGACATTGACTTGGAAGTGGCACTTGGGGCATGTGCTCAGCCACAGGGAATTTTCCCCTTCTTTCTCTGTTGATTGCCGAAGGTGTGTAGATGACATTTCCAGATAAGATCGCTGCTTTTAGCTGTCAAAAATGGGCTGATGCAATTCCCACATCCTGTGTTGGCCGATCAGCCTCTGGAGTGCCAATTAGAGCCAGACAGCAGGGACAGGACACCTCTCATCTAATTTTAGATGTCTGCATGGTAAACTTCTGTCACTGACTTGGGCAGCCCAAGCTCCTGCTGCTCAGTGGGGAGAGATAAGCACTTCCAAGGCACCTTTCATGGGACCTGTTCCAGGTGTCTGCTGCAGGGTGAGGTAACTGACTCCTAGGAGTCTCTGCCTCTCCCCACCAACCCTGAAGGAACCCAGCCTGACAAGGTACGCTGGAGATGTTTACATCGTGTATGCTTTCATGTGCTGAGGACCATGAGAAATTACTGGAGGGAGAGTAGATCATTACCAAACACTATCTGGAGACAGTGCAAATCCCTTTACAAATCCCCTTTACAGAATCAGCAGCAGAAAATACGTATTTCATTACTGTTTTAAAAGTCACACTCTTTTCAGCTCTTTAGGAAGGCAAAAAGTAGGGTGATGGTAACTTAGAACTTATTTTATGTTATCACTCTGGCAAAGCAGCTCCAGAAAAACATCCACCATGTTACAGCTCCTTGCCTTTGTTACTTCCCCTACTGGGTTGGCTGTTCACTTCACATTTTAAGTTATTCTTTGAGCTGTTCTAACGTTTACTTTCACCTGTAACACTTCTGTGCCAGCAGCTTTGTTATAGTTTTGTCCCATCCCTACTTTGCCCTTGCTCAGCTGCATCGCAGCCAACTGGCAGCCAACTTCTGTTTTCTGGTTCAATCAATGCAATGTTCTTGCCGTTTGCAGTCCTGCTGAGACTTCATCCTGACTTCAGGCGTCTAGAGACTAGACAGCTAATCCAAACTAATCATCCCACTTAGCTGTAGTCTGTGGAGAGTGATAGTCCCTTGGGGACATGATTCATCCCAGCTGACTTAGAGCCTGGTGTCTGGATGTGCTGATCCACACTCAGGCATGGCCATCCCTCTCCACTGACTACCACCCCGTGATTATTCCAGGGCACACATTTGGCTTTTACATGACTTAATTTAATTTAATCTCAGGGGATTTTGTAGATAAAAGGCCAAATGATCACATCAACTCTCCAGCCAGTTCTTCATCCCTTGTTGCCTGCGTGGAGTCCAGTAGCTCCAGGGTGAACTAATCTCTGCTCCTCTGCAGTTCTTCACACGTTGTGCTCTCATGGTGTGTTCCTACATAGTGCTTTAACTCACATAGCAATGTCTACCTGTATTGTTCCTCCAAAAATAACTCCATTATGTTTTTGGGAAGCTGGAGTTAAGTAATCTCCAATA
This sequence comes from Rhabdornis inornatus, assembly GCA_013397075.1. Taxonomy (NCBI): domain Eukaryota; kingdom Metazoa; phylum Chordata; class Aves; order Passeriformes; family Rhabdornithidae; genus Rhabdornis; species Rhabdornis inornatus. The sequence goes on from VWZS01005903.1 coordinate 91,504, forward strand.
AACAGCGTGCGGGCAGTATCATCATTCACACAACACCAGACTCCTAAGGCTGACTGTCCTTGAAAGATTTCCAGGGAAATGCTAAAAGAGCACATGAAATAGTGCTCTTCTCACCTCCAGTATCTAATGACCAAGATTCCTGCTGTGATTCCTACAAACACCATGAGTCTGTGTGCCAAAAATAAACTGTTCTGGCTTCTCTGCCAGGTGCTGGTATAGCAGACCTGGGCTCCCAAGAAATGCTAAGGAAGAGCATTATCTGTGGCTCAGGGATGGGTAAGTTTCTTTGCCGAGTCTGATTACCCACTTGGGATATTTGTGTTTCATTATAACTGACACTAAGCAGCATGTTTGATTTGGAACAAATTTCAAGCAAGAACAAGTTCCAGCATCTGCATTTCCACTTCGAGCACAGTGAGGGATAAAACAGGCTAGAGCCTGCTAGGCCAAGGGTGGGGTCCTCTCTAGGGAAGGGAAGGGGAGGACAGTACATTAATCAGTTACAAGGAAAAGGAAGGAGAAGCTTGAAGAGCTGATACTCTTCCCCTTGCAAAACGGACACTCTGGGCACTGAGTATCAGGTGTGCGTCTGGGGAAGCCGGGTGAGAGAGCTGGGGAAAGCCAGCTCCTCCCCCGGAGTGGGAGCCTGTACCTGGTGATTAAAGAGTTCAGCTTATGCTGAGTCCTGAAGGAACCTGTTGGGAGGAGCTCAGGAGTGCGGGAGGGGCAGAAAAAGCTTGAAGACAGACACAGGACTAATCCAGCAGAAGAGATACCTCTCGGCATCAGCAGCTCCAGTTATGTTCAACTACCTGGCAGTCGAGGTGAGGCCCCAGCTCCACCGCAGTTATGGGAGCCAGCAAGGGGTGTCTGGGCCACTGAAAAGCCGCCTGGAGCAGCTGAAGAAGCCGTGGTGGAGGGAGCCAACCCCGCTGGTGCTCCAGCACAGCGAGACAGCCAGGCTGGCCATAGACGCCTTCCTTGAGCAGGGGGAGCGTGGCTACCTGAGTGCCATCACTGAGGAGAGGGAGCTGCCGTTTCTCTCCACCTTGGACATGGAATATATCAGCCATCAGAGGAACCAAAGCTTCCCAGACCCCAGTGCAGTGAAAGACAAAGAAGCTGACCGTGGTGACGTGGACACTGGAGACAGGCTCTCCCTCAACTCTGAACTAACATCAGGCACCTATTTCCCCCTCATGTCTGATGTGCACCCTCCAGAGCTGGAGCTGGGGTGGCCAGGGACACCACTCCTCACAGTGTCTGGCCAGACTCAAGCCACTGTGATTTTCCAAAGAAGCAAAACGAACAGCATTAAGGATTTGGTGCGGTCTCTGATCAGCTGTGCACGGACGGTACGTACAGAGCTGTGTCCCTTGAAGGGAGCCTTGTGTCACATGCCCGGGGCTGGTGGCTGGTCCCACGCCTGTGACCACACGCTCCACACTGTCACTGCTCTCTACATGTCTGGCATGATGTGATTGCTTTTTCTGCAGCAGACCTGTGGCTGTTCCTGCTCCTTTCTTTTCCTGTAATTTCTTTCTGCCTGGGATTTCATGCCATCCAGGCAGTGCCCTCGTGGGCTCTGTGTCCGTGGCTGCAGGGATGCAGAGCTGTCCCAGAGCCTGGTGTGGGTGCGTGGCAGGGCCTGTAGCATCCCTGGCTCTGTGTGTCCCAGCCAGCCCTGCTCCCTCTGCACAGCCAGGGCTCTTTAGTCCTGGACATTATTTTAAGCTGGAAAAGACAATACCACTGGTGAGTTGCTGTCACAGAGAGAATCTCAGAATGGTTTGTGTTGGAAAGAACCTTAAAGGCCATCTCGTTCCATGTCCTGCCATGGGCAGGGACACCTTCCACTTGCCCAGGTTGCTCCAAGTCCTGCCCAAACTGGCCTTGGACACTGCCAGGGATGGGGCAGCCACAGCTTCTCTGGGCAGCCTGGGCCAGGACCTCACCACATATGACCTGAGTAAATTTGTGGGACTGAAAATCCCTGCTTGTGGTTTGAATTAAGTTAAGAATCCTGTCTCCTAGGCTTGATGTCTGTGCTTCCCCGGCGATGAGTAAGATCAGCCCTTTTTGCCCCATTGCACAGTTTCTGGTGTGTTATTACAGCCCACGGATGTAATAAAAACTATGATGACTACAGTGCCTGCCTACCAAGCATAATGCTGGCATGAATTTATTGACTCAGTTATGCTGCTTGTTGTTTCTTTTGCTTTGCCACTGTACTTTGTGTGAAAACAGCAGCTTGGACAACTATCTCAGATACATTTTCAGCTTTTGTCTTTGTCCTCTTTATAGTTCTTTTCAGCTGTTTCACATCAGTCTTCTTTTGTAGTATTTGTGTTGAGATATTGAGAATACATTTAGAGCAAAGTGCACTTTAACCAGTCAGCTTCTGACGGTTTCTCTTATCACTCCAATAGTTTCCTATTTAACTTCACAGTCACTCCTTAAATTCATTGTTGCTCGTGCAAAAGCTGGAGATAAGGAATCACCTGGATCACTGCAGCTCAAGTGTGATCTTCTATAACCCTCAGCAGAGCTGAGCAAATGAATTTATGTATTCCCAGCAGCTCAGATTGTTGCGCAGCATTAAAACATCCTCAAAGAGCCACATATCAGTGAAGTTTGGGCATGACATGAGGTGAATGGGGATCTTTTTTCTATTGCCCAAAAGACCATTTTGCCACATGAGCTGCTGCTCTGTTATAAGCAGCTGTTGCTTAATGCCTGAACTTCTATTGCATCTTATAGGGAATTACAGGAAGTTTTGGTCCAGGAAATAAGTGACTAAAAGCTTTGCTTGTCCTTGCAGGCAGCTGATTTATGGTAGTTTATGATCTGAATGATCTGAAAAGTTCTGTGATATTGACCCCATGCTTGTCAGCAGTGGGGATTGAGGCACAGTCATGGCAGAATGCACAGAGTAAATGACTAACAAGAAGTGTTCTCGCATCACTCAGCACGTGTCCCAGATCTTCAGTGATATTATGATCCTTTAAGCCACAGGAAAAACATGAAAAACATCTTGCTGCTTTCTCAGTTCACAGGAACTTGTCAGTTGCTGCGGGCAGGTTGCCTGGGCAGTGGACGCTTTATTGTGCTTTCAGTATATACTGAGCTTTTTGCTTTCTTTGCTTGGGTTGACAAAGCCCTGACAATCTTCTGCCCTTCATGTTTGAGTTGGGGGTTTCACACAGTGTTTTTTATATTGTGTGAAATGTGAGAATGAGTTTTTAAGTATCTTACTGATTTATTTCTGGTGTTCTACTGGCTTCTGGGTAAGCAGCTCTGGCCAGTGCTTCCTATGATTAATTCTATGATCGATGGCAATTTCAGCTCATTCACAACCCCAGTTACACATATTTAAGTACTTACTGAGTCATTTTGCTCAAAAAACCATCCAGAAGGATGCTAGTTATGGGTCTTAATGACAAAAGAGCAACCAGAGGTAAAATCTTCCTTTGCTTGAAGTGCCAGTATGAACCATTTGGAGAACCATCTGTTTTTTTGTTTTGTAGCTGCTGTTTTTATGTTTCAATTTTTTTTTGCCACTAGACTTTTAGCTTTTGTCATAGATCCCTCTTTTAGAGTGTTTCTCATCCCGTGGGGGGATATAGTGCTGGTGTGATGGGGGAAAGATGTTGAGATCCTTAACTGCTTTTCCCAGGTCCTGTAGACAGGGAGGTGTCTGTCTTGAAATGCTGTTTGCTCTTCTCTGGTAGAGTCACATAGAACAATGTCAGCTGACATCTCTTGCAACAGCACGTTTGTGCTGACAAATTAGCAAAAGGAGTGTTTGTTTCATGGGTATCTTTTGCTGGTGCGGTTGGTCTTTTGCCTTTGGTGTATTTAACATGCTCTCTTCGAAGAAAAGATGTTCATATTTGAGCTTTTCTCTTTGCAGACATAAGAAGATGCAGCACAGCCACACTTTTGCCATCATTTGATAATACTATTACAATTTTGCTCTTGCTGGAAGAGCTCCAATCTGGTTTGAACTGTCCATGCTCTTCTTTCACCCCTTTTGTGCCCCTTGGACTCTGGCTGTGCACTTGTGTCTGGTGGCAGAAGGGTCCCCAGGGAAGCAAGAGATCAAATGGCACCCCTGTAGTAATAACCCAAACCACACTGCTATTGGCAAATACCAGTAAAACCAGCTGTGCTGGTTACAAACCAGACAGATGGCAAACCCCAGTGGGGATATGCTAAGTGCTGTAATTCCTAAAGTGATGACTCCAGTAATTGCTGAATTGTGAGTTTCCAGAAGTGGGTTAGGAAATGTCATGGTTTAACCCTACAACGGCAAGGTGTGAATTTTTTTCAAGCCTGTGGGGCAACTGTGTCTCTAACGTGCTGACCTGCCAAGGCCAAGCCATGGGCTGAGAGGTCATGATCAACATGACGAGGAGCAGGGATGCCCTGAGCCAGCCCCAGCCCTGCAGCCCCCCACCACTGAAATGGAAGGGCTGGAGGCACTGACACAGGTTTAGGTTTGTAAGGCCTGATTGACTTGAATGCCCAAAGCTTTAAATGTGAGGCATGACCTGTCAGGAGCCTGAATTGCAGATGGTACTTGGATACTCAATTCCCACTGCTTTGCAAGGTTTGAGGGGAAAAAAACTTCCAGGGTCTTCTTCCCCCAAAATTTCTCGGCTTGGGGTTGATCTGATTGTTATTGTAAGAGCTGCCTGCTTTGATTTCCAGAAGAATGTGCCCTTATGGATACCCACAGTTATAAAGAGCAGCCCCAGGGGCACCTGCATCTCCCCCTGCAGGGAGGGCACAGCCCCTGTGTGCCGTCCCCTCTGTCCCCACTGCCGCACACACAGGGCTGCCGTCCTTCCTGCCCAGCATCGGCAGTGCTGCACACGGGAGCACCGCCAAGGCAGGCGTGAGCAGAGCTGCAGTCTGCTCCACCTCCCGACCAAGCCAAGACCCACTTTGGAAAGCCTGAGTGTGACTATCAGGGCTGCACCCAGCTTGCACAAGCTGGCCCCGCTGCCTGGGGCTCTCGCTGACGCCGCAGCCTGGCCACCTGCATCCAGCCTTGGCATCGCTGCCACTGTGACTCTGTGCCATGTGCTGCTGCCTGCTCAGCCCCGTTCCTCTCACAGTGGGCACTGCAGCCCTGGCAGTGCTGCTTCTGGGCAAGGATCAGTGTGAATTGTGGCAACCAGCCCTGTCAAAGCCTGCAAGCGCTGGTAGAGGAACGCAAGATGGTGTGGACCTCCTGTGCTCCCCAGGTACAGGTATTGCCCCTGAACATGTGGGATCTGGGGACAAAGGAGCTTTGGTCTTCCTTGACTCCATCACACTGACTTCCCAAAGAGAGTTTAGACTGTCTCCAGGACAAACCTGCCTCAAACCTAAGCTTGAGATGAGCTCGAATATCATGAGGCGAAGTCTGGCTGAGAGGCACTTGCTTGAGGCTTTACACAAGGTCTGGGCTATAGTTTTTTCACGGTGCTTCATCATCAGAGGATGTGTGACCCATCAAAGAAATTTGGCTAAATTGCAGTTGGCCTTTGGCTGGAGGATGGTGTGGAGAGATGCAGCAAAGTCCTTTTATACTATGGGTCTCAGTGGTGCCTTGTGCTGATACACCAGCAGCAACATTAATTTGGGAAGCTGAAGATGCATCTCAGTGCTTGCAGAGCTCCTCCAGGGCTGACTGCTCTCCATGAGAGACAGGCATGTTTCAAAGGGGGAGAAGTTTGCCAAACCCTTGTGAAGCTTCTGGGAAGACAACACTGACAAGGGCTACAAAAGAGATGCCCTTTGAAGTCATGTTCTGCAGCCCATATCTCCTCGGACCAGGGTGAGAAGATGGAGATGTGGTTTTGGCCTGGGCAGCAGGAATGATTTTTAGCTCTTGACAGCTGCCTTGTGTCCCACATGGATGTCTGGGATTGTACCATCCTCTGGGAAGGTTCTTCCCCAAACCCTCCTGTGGTGAGCTGGGCCTGGTGCCTCCTGCAAGATGTTGAGGGCCAATGACAGTGTGTTGGACACAATCACAGACATGGGTTTTGGGGACAAAACAGAGCCACAAAATCCTGTCCATCTACAAAAGGGCTCAATCCCCAAGGGAGCAGGAATCAGCCTTCTGACATTGTTGCCTTCTCTGCTGTGGCTCAGTGCAAAGGTCTCTCCACAGCGTGTACAGGCCGAGAGGAGCCAGCTTCCCAAGCAGAAGACTGGGCTGGAGAGCACAGGGAAGCCCAGGGGCCCTGCTCTGCCCATGGCAGCACTGAGGCCACAAGTGTGAGCCTGGAAAGAGGCAGTTTATTAATGAAAACAGATCAGAGCAGCTACTGGGCAGTGAGCAATCTGGGCCAGTGTGGCAGTCTGGAGCACAAATCCAAGGACAGTTAAACTTGGAGCTCCTCTCCTCTTTTCTGAAGTTACTCCAGATCAGCCCTATGGCATGATTGCAATTTCCCCTGTTCCTATTTAGAGCTTGAATCACTGCACATGTAAAATTTGACCTCACTGCCATCCTCTGCATTTAGCTCTTGGTTTGAAGAGGAGCAGGTGAGCAGCAGTGGCAGAGGAAGGCTCACCCTGCAGGGGTGATTTGGACTATGGAGACTTGCATTTGTGGCCATGCACACAACACAGGCAGGGGAGGTGTTGGGAAACAGGCTCCCTCCTTGTGGAGGGTATGATGGCAGCAGGGCTGACTGTCATGCATTTTGTGTGCCAGGTGTGGTGCAGGGTATGAACATTGAGAAGCAGAATAGGCTTTTGGAGCTTCACTCCCAGATTTGGTGGGTTTTGAATCATCTTTATTTGGGCATTCTCTGGTAGGTGCAGAAACACAAATGAGGATTATAAACCAAATTTAGGAGCACCAGTTACCTTATTCACTATGATATGGTAAAGATTAGGACTAAAGTACTTGGGCAGTAGTTCCATTTCTTTTTTTTTAGCTTTTGAAAAGAAGTTTGGCTGATGGTAAATCCTCCCCTGTCCTTTTCCATCCTTCAGTGTGTTCCCATCTTCCATAAATTCTCAGTGTTAACTGCTGATGATTCAAGGTCTGAGTCACCAGGTGCTCTGCACCCTCAGGCGCAGTGACAAACCATCCAGCTCAGCAAGTGCTCTCCTGTCTGTTCCTTCCTCCTCCAAGGTGTCCCCCTGACCCTGACAGTGACAGCCAATAGATGTATCCCAACAGTCACTTCCTCATCCAAATGACGTCCCCCTCAAGTATTGTCTGCTGGCAGCTTCATTCCACGAGGAACAGAGCAGCAGGGTCTCCAATCCCATCTGAATCTATTTAAGGCTGATTTCCCTTAATGCATTGTTCTTGTTGCAGGTCATTCTGTACTTCGAATTGTCTGGTCCTGGGTCAACTCACTTGTAGTAGCTGCTTGTCATGGCTTATCTTTTGTTTTCTGTATTTTCATTCCCATTTTTGGAGAATTCATGTATCCATGACTGTCTGCTGCTTCCCACTCCATCTCCACGGTGGGATGGATTGCCATGGCTTTTTTCAACCTCATTCTTTAAAGAACTGGCAGTTCCTTTAAAATTATTTTCCTTTTAAAAACCCCTTTCTTGGAGACCTTGTCTTTGCTTTATTGAGATACATATATTTTTATTTTTATTTTTATTTTTTAATAATCTTAGTGTTATTCCTTCTTCCTCCTGTCGGGTTTCATACCCATCACTTGCATCCCTGGCTGCATGTGCAGGACTTCTGCCAGCAGGGAAAAGGAAGGGATCCTTTCCACACGCATTATTCTCTGATTTTGTCTAGGCACCCCTAGATCTAATCTTGGAGTGAGGATTTGCATGTATTTTATCATGATACCCTCTCCCTCACTTGGCAGTGAAAGAAAAATTTTACTTTTCCATATTAATCTGCCAGTCATGTAGAGTCACTCTTGCTGATTGAGCAATAATTTTGCTCAGTTTTAGCTCTTGTTTATATCCTTTATTCTTGGCATATTTTCTTAAGGCAACACATACTTGTTGCACCACTGACATTCAGACTTTATGCATGTGTTACCCTTTCAGCTATTCCTTTCTGTGAGTAACAGATGAGACAGGAGGGAATTGTCTTCATAGTTACTGAAATTTGATTTTAGCTGCCACAGTGGGGTAAGAGCTGTTAAACACAAAGGTCCAGAATCATCTCCATTCAGGTGGCCACAGATGCTCAGTAACTCAGGAGGTTTGAAGCTTAGTTTAAAGCACAATTCACTTGGGCATGAGATTTCAACAGTCTCTTGTGTTTCTTTCCCCCCACACCTCTTTTCTCCTGACCAGGTGATAGCAATTGTGATGGATCTGTTTACAGACATGGAAATTCTGTGTGACCTGCTGGAGGCCTCAAGCAGACGACACGTCCCCATTTACCTGATCCTGGATGAAGAGTATTTGAAGCATTTTGTGGAAATGTGCAATAAAATGGCTCTTACTCAGGACAGCTTCCCAGTAAGTTTTCAGTCACTCACTGGATAGGATAAACAGGTCTTCGAATTGATAAAAACTATGTATCCTGTGTTCTGTTCCCTCTGCCTGGTCCCTAGGACTCATCACTTCTCTCCCTGTCACAGGCTAAGAAACCAAGGCTGTTTGCTCTAGGAAACTGAGATCTGTCTGGATGCAGAGAGGAAGGTGTGCAGGAGCCTCCTAGTCCCATATATCAATGTTTTGTGGCCCTAATTTCAGTTTTCCATGCAGGGAGTGTGAAGCTGGGGCAATGAGATGCAGTGACTTGCTGAACACTTTGCTGGGCCAGTGCAGAGATGCAGAAGGAAGCCAGGAAATTTAGTTTATGTGAACCTGTATCATCTGGACACAGGGGGAGAGGACACGGCCCCTGCTCTAGGACATAAAATTGCAGGACTTAAATTGCTCATAGTTCAGATCCCTGAGCTCAGGGATTTAAATTCTGACAAAGCTGCTGCAGGCCAATAGCTGGGAGGGCAAGGGGAGCAGCGAGTCCCCTCTGATGTCCTGCTGCAAACCCCATCACTTCCTACTGCTGAACCCACAGGTTAAAAATCTCATGTTAAGTTCTGCTTTTAGGCTTTGCAATTCAGTTGTGGGTCCATGAGGGATTTGTGAAAAATCCAGCTCTTGCTCAGTGGGTGCCTATCACCCAGAGTGTGGTGCCCAGACCACATAAATATTAAAAATGAATGTGACAGTGCCACAAGCTCTCTTGGGAACTTGCAGCCGCAGAGAGGCACCCCAGTATTCTGCTGATCCCCATTTCTGGGTACCACCTATCAATAGAAGTTGGTTTTTTTGTTCTCATTTGTTATTCCTGTAAGGCCAGCAGTGCTGGCTGTGCTCCTTCCCTGGGTGTGCAGGATTCCCTGGAGCACTGACTCCAATTCAGCCACCAGTTTCCCTTCATTTTTGTGGGGAACACTTGGAAATTTTCCAGTTAACTCAGAAGTATTCCTAGCTAAAAAACAAGCTAGAGACAATGCAAATAATAATGTTTTAGAAGATATCCCAAATAGATACAGTTTAAATGTCATAATTTCCCCAAATTTTTAACCTGTCTACACAAAGGTTAATTTAGAGAGGCTTCTTTAGAGAAGCACTCCATGGTCTGGTCCAGTTGACAAGGTTGGACTCAATGACCTTGAATGTTTTTTCCAACCTAAATGATTTTGTGATTCTTCCACTGTGCTGGTGAAGGTCTGTCCTATCTTGCTTCTTACAAGCCAGACCCATTTCATCCTGACTCTTGAGATGGTAGCTCTTGGGGAAAACTGCTCCATGCTGGAGCATTTTTGCTTCCATAAACAGCTTCCACACTGAAGTGACCTGGTGCATTCAGATGAATTCCATCTCTCCAAAATATATTTTATTGCTTCTTATCCAAGAGGTGGCCATTTTAAAAATTAAAATTAGAATGAGTTTATATCTGTGGAAATGTCTATGTCTCTTTGTTAGGCTTGCTGTTATGTCATGTGCTTGAATGGGTAGTTAACACTTGCCTCCCCATTCCATGACTCACTAGCAGCTCTCCGTCTGAAGTGTCTCTTACTTTGGTGCACCTAAGCAGTCCATTAACTATAGGCTGAATACACATCTGAGTGGAATGAAGGTACATATTTTACTCCTGCCTCTAAGTTGTGACAGGATGTGGCAGTAAATCTCCATTTGGAATAATTGGTGACAATTTGGGGTTGAATGGGGAATTTGGGGTTATTGCCCCTCCGGTATCTTACTTCTGAAAATAATGTGTGAGTCTGCTGGTGGCAAATTCCAGTGCTGAGCATCAGAAAATCCTGTGTGGAGCACTGGCAGCAGTGACAGCAAAAGCCTTAACTTGCAGTTTTCAAACATCCATCTGCTGAACCTGGAACTACTGTCTGGATGGAGCAAGAGTAGTACCTGGGTGTCTTTCCTGCAAGAATGCAGGATTCTCATCTTGTTGGGATGATTCAAGGTCTGGATTGACAAGAGGAAGAAGAGGATGATAAAAATGAACCAGATATCAGAAACTCACTCAGCCTTGGAAAGGATAAAGAGAGTGAAGAAATACTGTGGTGACAAATTTACAGAATATCCCTTACCTGAACTTGTTTTAATTTCCCCAGGAAGGAGTGAGGGGAGGAAGCTCCTCCCAGTGAAAACCAGTATTAGTAAAATTTTAGCACTGGAAGAAAAAATCCCTCTGTTGACTGGCCACAGGACAAGGTGAACACCTCCCCAAGTATCCTGTGTTATCTTGGTCTGAATCAGCAACTTTTGGTGTCATTTCAGAGGATCACAGGTTAATGTAGGTTGGCAGGGACCTTAGGAAGTCATCAAGCCCAGCCTTCCCACTCAAAACAGTGTCATCTATGAAGTCGCCTTGCCTGGTCTCATCTGGCAGATCTCCAAGCATGGAGACCACACGGTCTCTGGGTAACGTGTTCCAATGCACAACTGTCATTATAGGGAAAAGGTTTCTCTCTTCTCATAGGTGGCAGATGAGGATATGTTCCGGGACATAAAAAGCCAACAAGTGAGAGACACAGTGCCAAAATTTGGAAGCTTCAGCTCTGTTCTTGCTAGAAGTTTCCATTAACTCAAGGAAAGTCTGGACCAGTACTTGGAGAAGAGATCATGGTGGGCTTTCCACTGAGACAAACCACAAGAAGCTCAGGAAATCCCTGAGCAGAAAACAGGGTCTGCAGCAATATTAGGGGCAGCATCATAAATTATTGCCCTGTTCCTGCTCTCCCCAGCTGCCATTGCCCACTGCCAGAGAGAGCCTGGATGGGCTCTGGTGAGGAGCAGATTTGCTGCTGCTGTGCAGCCCTGGAGGGCAGTGGTGTTCCTGGGTGGGCTGGGAGACCCTCACTGCAATGGGAGAGCACAGCCTTTCCCAGCTGGCGGGTGTTCCCGGAGGGAAGCTCAGCTCCTGCCCGCGGGGATCTGACAGCAGAGGAAAGCAACCCGCGGGGGAGTCGCTGCCGCAGGGTCTCTGCCTCGCTCCTCAGCCAAGGGTGGCTGCCTTGAGCCCTGTGGGAGGAAGGCGAAGGGGGCTCGGGGTGCCCAGCTCCGGAAGGCTGGAAGCGGCGTGGGACTGCACCCTGCAGGGAACATCTGCAGGCAAATCCCAGCTGCTGGTGCTTGTCCCTTGCCTGTGCCTGGCCAGAAATCTGCTGGGGGCAGAGGAGCACCACCACATTCCCTGAGCGCCCACCTCTGCCAGGAGCAAATCGGCCCCGACGCAGAACCAGCTGCTGTAAGGCTTTGTCTGTAGCTGGGCTGATGCTCAGCAGGAATGAGCTGCCCACAGAGGGATCTGCCCAGTCAAATGAAGGTGGTGACAGCTTGTGACAACTCCTGCTGTACCAGAGATGCTACAGGTGCCAGGGGAGCTGGGCTGGAGGGCAGGAAGGGATGACCTGGCAGCCTCACCTAGGTGTAGCCTTAGGGATGTTTATTTACGTGCCAGATGTTTTGTTTGGCACTACATCGAACAGACCAGGTCAGTAACAGTTTAGTGACTGTTCTGCTCTTCTGCCTTACTCACCTGAGGTGCAAACAACTTTTATTACAGGCAAGTGCCTCACGTTATGACAGAGGCTCCCAATGGATACCAAGCCATATTCCCCACTTTATTCTAGGCAGTTGGTTTTACAGGCCAAGGTTGTATCAGAGAAGTATTTGCAGTGGAGCATCAGGTCTACTTCATTTGAGTATAGCAGCTGAAAATGTTAATATCATTCTAAAACGTATTGATGAAAGGAGTTCCTTAAAATGTAGATATTCCTCTCTGTTAGTCTTTTTTCACTGCGTGGTGTTTTATTTTTAAGCCTGTCATTGTATAAAATCAGAGCAGCACACGCTATTGATTAGAAACTAGCTAGTTGCTATGCATCAAAATTTAGTTCAATGCAGAGCCACCAGCTAGTGTGGGGCATTGAACATTATTAATAATCTGGAAGAAATTGGATAGTTTTACATACATCAGAAATTATCTGTAGGCTCATAGGCTTCTCCCAAGCTATTTTTTTCAAACTAGAATTTGACTTGAGTGCAACTTATTAATTTTTGCTGTTTTTTATCCTGTAGAAGCAGGCAGTGTGAGAAAATATTTGGCATGTATGAGCCAAGAAATACTTAATGCCTTGCTGAGTTCTACCTCTCAGAGCAGAGCAGGAGACTGCTTGAGGGAGTCCAGCAGTGATGCACAAGGGAACATCTCAGTTTAGTTAAGCACATGGCCCCTTACCAACTGTCTTGGTTTGAAAGATAGGTGTCTGCCAAGAAAGGCAGGAGCCTCTTTTCAAAATGGAGAATGTAAAACCCCTCCCTCCAAATTATTATAATTTCGAAATTAAGGGGTTCTCAGGCAGAGATATGGGAAGAGGAATAACAGTTCTTTACTAGGAAAATTAAAATAGAAATACAGTATTACAGAAAACAAACCCAAAAACACTGACAGAGTCAGAATACAACCTGACACCCTGTCAGTCCGTCAGGGTGTTGTTAGCAGTCTGAATAAATGGTAGCTACAGTCCTCCTGGATGACAGATGTGGTTCAGTTGAAGCAGTGGTCCTGTAGAAAGGTGCAGTTTTCCTCCGGAAGTCCAGTGATGATGTGGAAAGGTCTGGTTTTTCCTCTGGGGTCCAGTGGAAAAAGGCTGCCTTGGTGTTCCAAATATCAGTTTTTGTCTAGGTAGGAAAGGCTTGGCTCCTCTCCCTGGCTGGAGCATCTCCCAATGGGATGATGTAATTTTATCAGTCATTCAGTAGGACTCAGTGGCCCATTAACAGACAATATCTCCCTGGGGGAAGGATGGGTTGTGGAAAAGATAAGGATCACTGCCCCACCTGTTTTCAACAGATGGCCCATTAGCAGAGAGGATCTCCCACAGAGATAAGGATCACTGCCCCACCTGTTTTCAACAGATGGTGATAGAATACATACTTTTGGTCACATCCTGTATCACAACCTAAGACACCAACTCTCCCTGCTTTGGTTTCAGAACATGCGCATAAGATGCCTGAGTGGAGACACGTACTACAGCAAAGCAGGCAAGAAATTTGCAGGCCAGGTTCTGGAAAAGTTTGTCCTGGTTGATTGTGACCAAGTTCTTGCTGGTACATACAGGTAAGAAAATACAGCAACTACTGTGGCAGAGACTAGTGATACTGAGGAAATATTCCTCACCAAAATACTGAATAATGTAACTCCTATAACAATGTAACATGTCACTCTATGTTGGTTAAACAGCTACCCTGCATTCACCTCAGTCAGTGCTTTCACAGTTTTCCAAGCCTCCATCTTATCCACTCTCCCTGCCCTTTTCTTACCTGAAGTGAAGACCCTGGACTTTTCAGAAGTCTCTCCTCATACAGTGGCTGTTGCATCCTTCAGCCTTTTCAATTCTGTTTTTCTGCACCCTCCGTGACTTCAATACCTCCTTCTTGAGGTGCAGAGACTAGCACTGCAAGTGGCCCCCCTGATACGCTGCAGCGAGGTGTTCAAGAGGGGCAAAAGGTGCCCAGACTTTGTTTTGTGATTGTGGCCCTTGCTGGCAGGGGCCAACACTCATTGCATGTTTTAGATGCCATTGCACTCTGAACTCATGATGTCAGACGACTGCTGCTGATTTCCAAACTCCTTCCTGAGGTGTTCCAGGTTCAGCATCACACAGATAATTTTCCCCTATGCATATACCACATTTTCCTTTACTGAAGTTCATCTGGCACATATTTGTCCACTTGTTCAGTTCTGTGGACTTCTGGATTTGCTCACCTTCAGTGAGGTATCCAACCACCTGAAGGACCTGAGGATCACCTGCAAACCTGGGGATTTCACTGCACCCCTCCACGCCTGGGGGCATCCCTGTGCTCACTGGCTCCCTCACCAAGCTCCAGCAGGTTGGTGAGCTGGGCTTGCTTTTGCATTTGCCCTGTTGTCCTTTTCCAAGAGGCTGTGTTTCTCCATGCTAGCAGGAATCTTGTTCTTCAGAGCACGCTCTACATGTCCCAGGGTAGAGGGCAGCTCCAGGGGTGTGTGGGCCTCAAGACTGCATTCAGAGCCCTCTCTGTAGGTGGGATCATATGGGGACCCTCTCAGCCCTTGGCCCTTCTGGTAGTGCTGATACACAGGAGTGAAACACATCTCAGTGTCACCAGCACCAGTGATGGATGCAGGGAAGTTCATTGAGGTTCTCAGCTATGGCCTTGCCATCGCTCTTTTGACACCCAGACCTCAAATAAGCCCACTGATTCCTTGACTGCCAGTACAGCATTTGTGAACAACCTACAGCCCTAGTCATGATGGAGATTTTTGGTCTGCTCCCTTTCAACTCTTTTTGACCGATTGCTGCATTTTTACATAGTTTCCCTTCTTGAAATTGAACCTCCGCATGCTGCATTTATTCAGCTTGCTCACCCTTAAAGAGTTAAAATTCTGTTGTGATCATTCTTACAAACAGGTTCTTCCACTTCTGCCTCTGGAATCAAGTCTTATGCACCATTCCAGACCACATCCTGAATCACATCTTTTCTTGTGGGTCAAACAATTTAGACTAGTTAATTCTGACGTGTAATCATTTATTGCTTCCAAAAAGTTATTCTCCATGGTTCATCCCAGCGAAGCATTAACTTGTATGTGTATGAATGGATGAAATCTCTCACTGTTGCTGCCCATCCTAATTTTGTAGCCTCTGTGATCTCAGTTAATGTTGTTCTCCACAGTTCTGATCAGAGGGTCAGGACTACTTGTTCTTGTGCTATATTTTTATTACTAGACTCTAGTTACTTTTCCACCTGTAGATCTTTCCAACAGTATTTTCACACTGTTGAACATTATGTTATCCTTCACAAACAGTGCAGATCCTCAGGACAGCCTGCTCTGTGAATTTATTGTCCTGGCAATACTTTTATTCTCTGGAAGAGCCTGATGGAGAGACGGAGGCGCAGCCAGCTCTTAAAATGCTGTATATTGCATAGACGAGGTTTACAGCAGTTGAGGGTCATGGGTGAGGCCAGAGCTGCTGGCTATAGGCAAACTGTGTGTCCTGAAGCCCCTCTAGTTCTGGTTAAAATGCATTATATACTTTTCATTACAGAGCATCTTAACACATGACTACCAATCAACATCATACACAATACCTTTTATATTTACATACAACGTATCAAAACTGCTAAAATTACCATATTATGTTAGTGACTTATATTAGTTATGTTAGCCAGTCATCGGAGTTAGTAATTACATGTTGGACTTTGGGACTTGTTCTGCAGTGGAAATTTCTGAGATCTTTTCTCTACTTGCAACATTGGCTTTCTTGTTTGCCTGTGAAAATCCTTTTGCTTGGTAAAAACATCTTTTCTTTGAGGTGGGTTTATCCTTTGCTCTAAGCCATAAAAGCAGCCCCTTCCAAATCACTTGCTCTTGTCTTCTAGTTACCCAGTAAGACTGGCTCAGCAATTCTTTTCTTCTATATTAAAACTTGCTTTCATTCCTATAGAACCTTCTGTATATCTGCAAAACCCCTCCGTTAGATTCTTGTCCTTCCCAACAATTCTTCTTCCACCAGATTTCCTTGAACACTGCTTTCCCTCTCCCCTTATGTCAGTTTCCGTCTCTTCGTGAGCACATGCTGGATCCTCAGGCTACCAGTGTCCTCATCAGTGCTATAGCTTCAAGCTGCACCTTCTCCTCTGGTGTTGAATTCATCATCTCCAAGAGTGGAGGTCTCACCTCATCAAGCTGGCAAAATGAATGAAAAATGGAAGTACATGGTTGAAACTGGTTGTGTCAAATCTCTAAACAACATGGAGAGCAGTGTCTGGTAGCATTTTGACCATCCTAAGACACTTAAAAACAATGGAGTGAATCACTGGAAACACAGGATGCTAGAATCACAGAATTGGTTAGGTGGAAAAGCCCTCTAAGAGCCTTGAGTTCAAGTGTTCCCTCAGCACTGCTGAGCCCACAACTAACCCGTGGCACATCTACTTGTCTTTTAATTCCCTCTATCCATCTCCATTGGCGGCGGGGGCAGGGAGTACATAACTGGATCACTCATTTTTGAATGGCTGAAGCTGAGCATGTGTCCACTGGATTGAATTGCACAGCTGGAGGAACATCTGATTTCCCTGTGGCCCAGAGTCAGGGTATTGCTTAGAATGCAGGTGCAGCTCTCTGGGTCAGTTCTTTCCTGTGCTGTTCAGGGCAGGGAGTGGGGGCTGTCATGTGCTCCCTTTCTACAGATCTCTGCAGACCTGAAACTTCTGGAATTCTGGAAGATAGTATTTCAGTTGAGTAGGGTCTTACATCTGATTCTGTGCTGTGCCAGTAAGCACAGAATGTTCTGGACTAACAGAAACAGTCTCTTCTCAAGGAATTAGTTCAACACTTGTCAGAAACACTTTCACAGCAGAAAATCAGGATGTCTCCTCCTAGGTACAGTGTAACCTGTATAGGAGATATTTAGATTACTGTCCCTGCAGATGGGAAAGCCAGATGCAAAGGATGAGAACAGTTACTGAGTAAAGCCAAAGATCCAGGATGGAACCAGGGTGTCTCAGGATGATACAGGAACAAGGGCAAGAGTGTTCGTACCCAGCAGCAGGTTTTGCTGTACAGCAATGCTGTGTGCAAGGGTCAGAGGTTTCAGAACTCCGGGGTTTTGTGTTGCACGTGCTTCTCTATGTTCAGTTTGCTATAGCAGGCTCTTTCCCACCATGTATGGCCTCCATGGTGCCCTCTGGCAATGGGTTATACAGTTTAATTTGTGTTTTGTGTGAAGAAGTGATCTGTGGTGTTTACAGTAGACCTACTGCTAGATAATTATATTTCACATCCCCAAATTCTCACAACCTGGGCACAGAAAATCAGTGTTTCCTATTTACTTTCTTGACTGCATCCATGATTTTGTCCTCCTCCATTACAATCTGTCGTATGAACTATCTCTTCTCCAGGTGAAGTATCCTTGGCTTTTCAGTAATTTCTTGTATCCAGAGTTTGAATTTATGGACATTTAATTGTCCATCATTTTGTCACATATTCCCCCCTTACCATAAGATCATCTTGCAGCTTCTGTTTATCCAGTTTTCTTTTGATCCACAGTAATTTTGGACAGTTTCTACAGTTTTTTAGTACTTTCCTCAACACGTTAAACAGCATTGACCCCAGCACAAAACTTGTGGGTTTCCAGTGGGTAAATTAAACCTGTTCCTAGTGTTTGTATCTTTAATCAACTGCTACTTCTTGAGAAGACCTTCCTTTGTAGGTACTCCATGACCACTTAATTTTTCCAATGACAAAAATTGTCTTTGCTGAATGACCATGTCAGAATCTCTTTGAAGGTTCAAGTTTGATATATCAAGCACATCTGTGTGCTTGCTGCCTCCCTCAAAGATCTGCAAGAGGCTTTTGAGGCATGGCTTCCTTCCACAAAAACATGCTGAGTCTTCAGCATTATGGTTATAGTTATTTATGTAGCTAATCATTTTAGTCTCTATTTGCTTCTACTAGTTTGTTCAGTATGGAAATAAGACTGGCTGGTTTGTAGTTTTCCAGGAGCTCTTTAAAAGGTTCAGATTTAAAACTTTCCATTCCTCTGCTACTATATTCAATATTAAATGATAGGTTGTTCCCTGGTTCATAACTGGAAAATCGCCGACTTCCAGTTTTTGAAGGCTTTTTCCTTTTTATTTTTGTTTAATGCACCTTTAACTATGGTGAGATTTTTTTATGATTTAAAATGTTTCTATTTTGATATGTATGTTTTCTCTGAGACTCTAACATAGCATCTTTAAACAATCTTCTTGCCATCTCAAGCGTTTAACCTTTTTGATTACTCTTTTAAATTTCTTTTTAATAGCATTCCTCACTTTCTCTTTGAAGTTAAGCATTACTGTTGTGGATTATTTTGGTACTGAAAGAATATTTGATATGGCTAGATCATGGTTAGTTTTTGCTGAGTGGCCTCCCCAAAGAAACTCTCTGAACTGGCAATGTTATTTCTCCTTTTGTTGGCTTTCTGGTTAGTTTTTCCAATAAGTTGTCATTTATAGTGTCTAAAATGCAGTTTCGGCAACTCTCCTCGTAGTGGCCCCCATTCAGCCTGGCAGGATCTCCCTTTATCCCTCTGCTTTCTGCCTTCTTAGTCTCTCAGCACCCCCTCAATGTGGCTTATTTACTATCAGCACTCTGCTCACAAAGTTCCAGTACAGTACAGTCACTGTGCACTTTTCTAAACACAGCTTTATTTGTTCAGATGTTTTCCATTGATTCTAATTCCTTACCCAAGTGTCCCTGATTTCTGTCCTGTCCTTTTTATCAGAATACGGTTTTCTTGCATTTATTATTAAAGTGAAATGGGTGATCCCTAACTGTGTGACCTTCTACACATCCCAGCTTTGGTCTGTAGCAATCCACTGCACACTGCTATCCATTGGGTTACTCCAGTCTGGCAGCTCTGCAACGAGGAGATGAGCAATGAAGAAAATGACACAAATATGCAGAAATAGTTTAACTGTCCCTCTGCTTCCACAGGTTTTATTCATTCATACAGTAAGAACAACATGGAGCTGTGTCAGGGGGGCGGGGGGAAGGGTTTAGGCTGGATATCAGGGAAAGGCTCTTCCCCCAGAGAGTGCTGAGCACTGCCCAGGCTCCCCAGGGAATGGGCATGGCCCCGAGGCTGCCAGAGCTCCAGGAGTGTTTGGACAGTGCTGCCAGGGATGCTCAGGGTGGGATTGTTAGGGTGTCTGTGCAGGGCCAGGGGTTGGACTGGATGATCCCAGTGTGTCCCTTCCCATTCAGGATGTTCTGTTATTCTATGATTCTTTAATTTATTCTGCCTATTGGTACAGTTCAAGCACATTTTTGCAGCATTTTCTAAATATGGAAACCAAACTCACTGCTCTTGTCTTAAACAAATGTAGGCAAATTAGTTTAGACCCTTCAACTCTTCTGTGTACACTGATTAAATGTTTAACATTATAATTCTTCTAAATTAAGGAAAAAAAAACTAGACTGAGGTATCTAGGCAAAGCAATAATCTAAAATCTTAAATGTAATTATATATCTAGCTATTTAGGTTTATTCTGAGCACCAGAAGAATTAGGGTGTTTATTTGAGCACTTAAGATATTTAGTGTTTCAGCGGGTGAGAGGAACCCAAGGACCAATAGGGGCTAGATCTAAACAGGATCTTGAACAGGAAAGACTAGAACCGGAGAAAAGAGCTGGTATTGTCAGCCTAAAAGGGAATTATGTGGCAGTTTGAGCTGCCTTAGAGGAGACTGAATTTCTCTGCTGAAAATGACAGATGGTCATGGTTTCATTGTGCATCCTGCCATGGGCACAGGGAGGAAGGAGCCCAGTGTTTGCTATAGGGAGAAACTCAAGATCTGGATTTGAAGTTGACACAGGAGCTGAAACTGAAAAATGAGAGGCGGAAGTCTGCAAGAGTGCAAAAGCTTCCACACATGGCTTCAGAAGAAGTAAAACTGAAGTACAGAAGTGTTTGGCAATGGACACATAAAGATATATTGGTTTGACGCTGAAGAAAGCCTGGAATTTCTTTCAAAGAAAGATGCTTATACTCACAGGTATCCATGCCCAAGCAAGAGGAAAGAGCTTTGAAGGGGGATTTCCAAACCTAGCTTGATGTGGAGTCACCTCAATAAAGAAATTCTAATTAAGCAGGAAGTGAGTGTGTAAGGAGTGGGAAGCACAGTGCATCAGCAAGGGAACCCCAGGTGATACACGTGGCAATGCAGTGACATTGCCAGGAGATGAGTTATGTACAGCCTTGCTGGGCACACCAAAGCAGGTAGGAGCAAGTCGTCAGGTGTGTAAATAAAAAGTGAATCCAGGAGAAAGAGACAAGGTCTGCTGCTGGAAGAATGAATAAGAAATAGGAGATAAAAGACATGGGTGCCCAAATTAGTTGAATACATTGCAGTGGTTTGGATCAAAACAAAGATGAAAATCAAGGAATGGAAATTATTTCAAATGTGTTGGGAGCAAGCTAAAAGAGCTTGCTGCAATAAAAGCAGGTTGTTGTTACCTTATCAAAGAAAATGTCTGTTGAAATGAAAGGTCTAGTAATGAGTGTTATGTGGTACAATGCATTTAGCCATGAACAAAAACAAAACACAGAAGTTTGTGCTGGCATATGGGAAGAAAAGAATGGCTTTGCGACAGCCCAAGTGAC
This sequence comes from Rhabdornis inornatus, assembly GCA_013397075.1. NCBI lineage: Eukaryota > Metazoa > Chordata > Aves > Passeriformes > Rhabdornithidae > Rhabdornis > Rhabdornis inornatus. The sequence continues at coordinate 112,169 of VWZS01005903.1, forward strand.
AGAAGAGCCATAAAAACAAGTTTGAGAAACTATTGAAAGAAGCAAGAAACCTTCTGCTGTAAACTGGTATCTCGTCTGTTGGAAAGAACTGAAGCAGAGAGGCTGAGTGTGGAGATCCGGAGTCACCTGTATAAACAGCTGAAGAAAGGCAAAAGCCACCGTGAGCCCAAAGCAGAGCACGGCTGTACAGAGGAGCATGCAGGGAACTAATCCGAGTGTCGAAAATGCTGCTGAGACGGAGACTTGTGGAATACCGCAGGTGCTTTTCCCGCCCCTGCTCGGCCCAGGCCAGAGCCCCGGGGCAAGGGGCGCTGCGAGGACCGGCCGGTGTCCCCCACCGCCCGGAGGTGATGCTGCACCTCCATCTCCCGGCCAAGGGCTGAGCTGCACCGCTCCCGGAGAGTCTGAAAGCAGGGCAGGGAGGGGATCTTATGCTGCAGCCATCCTCTCCCAGAGTCCTCTGTATCCCAGGGTGATTCAGAACTCCTGTGAGCAGCAGTTTGTTTTAGGGAAAAAGTATGTTAGGAGAATCCTACCCCTCTTAGAAACTCCTATGATCTTTTAGCATCCAGGGTGGCCTGCAGCAGGAGCTCCAAAGCCCACGTGGGTATTGTGTTGTGCAAGGAAGTACCTCTTCCTGTCTGTATTGGATTTGTAACCTGTGAACTTCATCCAGTGACTCATTTTTATACCAGAAATCATTCCCTGGCTATGCCGTTCAGGGAAGAAAAGATATTTATCAGTTTGTAGTGATGGGAATAGCCATGGCTGGCAAGACCACATTGTCCCATCATGGACAAGGAGGGATATGGCAAGGAGGGCTGTGCCACCAGGGGACTTGGAAGATTCCTTCCAGATCCTGTCACGACACAGAGTGAGCAGGACCCCATTGGATCGGCATGGGAAACTGGGACACACGAACGCCCGGACTGGAGCAAGAGGCATAATTGGCAAGGACAGTCATAAGGCTGGGGGAGTGCTCTCTCCTCATAGGGGAGATGAGCATGAGAAGAGATGGCTGGGTGCATTGGGACTGGGGACAATGCTGTGACAATGTGGCTGGGGCCACCAGCACTCCTGGGAGCCAGAAAGTGCCCTGGGAAAGACACCTTCGATAGTGTCAATCCATGAAATCTCCCCTGTCTGGACTTCTGGATTTCTTCAAAGAACTCTCAGGGCTTTTTGAGAGATAACATTCCTTTGCCAAAGCTTCCTTTCCTGTATGGCCATTAATTGTATTCTTTAGAAGAGTCTCTACTAATTTGTGTATCTACACAACTTTTATCTATCTAATTTGTGAGACTTTATGGTCTGGAACATTAAAAACATTCTATCACATTAGTACCCTGTCACTCTCCTGATAGCCAGAGCCCTTTCAAGTGGGATATAGCACAGCCTGGTTAGGAGCTGAGCTATTTCATCCTAGCATTCCCTTGGTGTTCTTGGGTTGATGATCCCTGCTCCTGCCCAGTCGCTGATATCTGCTCTGTCGATGTTTTCTAATCTCTTCTACAGAGATCTCAGCAGGAGACTGATCTTCCCCTGTGTTCTGTATAAAGGGGGTTCAGGGCAGCCCAAGCTCCTGCACTATAAAGGGATGCAGAAGAATTATCTGAACACTCCTATTGCACACGAACCATGGGCCTCAAAAAGAGCTGAATATTTCTTCTTTCCCCTTTTGCAATGTGTGACCCACCTTTTTTTCAAAGATGGCCTCTCTGGACTTAGGAGCTTCTCCTCTGTCATTTAGCCATCCCAGGTAGTTTCTGGTTTGATTTGTTTACCCTAATATCTCTGTGAAGGTATGCATTTGCTTTGAGCCTCCAGGGTGGTATTTCTGAATACTCTTCCTGCCACCCACAAAGATATTTTCATTCTTTTACTACTTTTGCATTCTTACCTAATTTACCTGGTTTGATCTGAAGCAGCAGAGTACTTTTTTTCATTCTATGTTTCTCTTTGTGGTGTAATTGTTGAGTGTAAACATACCAAACACCAGTCTGACCTATAACAACTGCAGAGTGCTCAGGGACAGGCCAGGAGCTGTGTGTCCTACTAGAAGTTCCCAAATAGATGTCTTGTGAGCTAAACATTGACGAGGTCCCGAAACACAGTGCCAGTATCTTGTCCTGAAATGACATTTACTTGAAAATGTAATCTCCCATGACAATTGCTTTCCTGGAGCTCCTGTCATTTTATCTTGCTTTTCAGAATCAGTGTCTTGCTTTAGCAGCCGATAACACAGCCCTCAGCTGGTACTGCCACCTCTGAAAATTCTGGTTTATTTGACACATTTAGTCTGCTGGTTGCGTTTGACTACAGGAAGAATAAAATATCAGCTAATAACTGGGGTGACGAGGAGCCTGGGGATCCTACTCTGGAAAGGAACTTCCCTGTTTGATCAGGAAAAAGAAGATTAGGAGAATGTGATTACAGTCTGTAGCTATACTGGGGAAGAGCTAATTAGGTTACAGTTTGGGCACAAACAAGAGGTGGGGTTAAACAGATAAAGAAAATTTGCAGAGTGGCAGTTAGTGGAAGTTTTTCCCCAGCTAGGGCAAAACTGTGAGGGCAGGGACTGGACTTGTTGAGACAAGAATTAACTTCTATTGCATTTGGGAATCCCACAGCAATACTTACAGCAATCATCAGCCTTCCTGTCTTGAGGTATTCCTGTGGTCTCTGGAGACCTCCACTCCTCAAGGCAGTTCCTCATTTCCTGCCCGTCCAAGCATCTCCTACAAGCCCATCACATGTTGCAGATGTCAGGACATGAGAACACAACTCCTGCCAAGGTGAGGGAAGAGCAGAGAACCCTGAACTGAAATCAAACAACCACTTTAGGGTTGTTCTTTCATAATTATTGATGAGCACATTCATCTCCATGAGCAATCTCACACCTGCCTACTTGGAGAAAGTTTTAACAACACAAATCGGGTAGCAATCCATCACTGAAATATTAAAATCCATGCTAGGCATTCTGATACTCTGTGAACTAAAGTTACATGTGTTTTGTTTCTTTTCCTGCAGTTTCACCTGGCTTTGCAGCCAAGTGCACACTGGCCTGGTGACCCACTTCCGCGGGCAAATTGTTGCAGAGTTTGACAAGGAATTCCGATACTTGTATGCAGAGTCCAAAGCAGTGACCAGCTTCTGTGTGCCAGATCCCGGGACATGTCTCTCTTCTTGGAATACCTCAAAAGTTGACAACTGTCTTCTAAAACCCACTCAGGGGAATGATACTGAGACCCTGAGCCCTTCCAGCAGCCTTTCCAATGTGAGCATCAGGAGCATAAAAGTGTCTCCCTTTTTGAAAAACTCCAGCTGCAGTGCACACCAGGAAAAGCAAGATTCCAGCTCTGATTCCGGCAATAAGAAGGGCAAGGAAGACACATTCCTGAAGCCCACTTGCCCTAAACAGCAAGAAGAACCACCAGCCTTGGTGAACTGTCCTCCAAGTAAACCCACCCCAGCCTCATATCCCAAATCAAACCTCGTAACAGCAAGGACATTCGTGCAGCCAGAGCCTTCCTCCAATAAACCTGGTAACCAGGGGGACACTAAGGCCAACAGCAGCCACTGCTCCCTGCCAAGAGCAGGGCAGCCACTGCAGTCCCTGTCGGAGGGTACCAGCAGTAATGGGACCAGCCTGAAGCAAAGAGCACCTGTGGCCACCTCCAGGGAGCTGCCAGCTGAAAATGAGAATGTGTTTTATGGGGTGGAAAAGAGACAGAGCCCTGGACACGGCCAGTTTGACCTTTTCTCCCCATACAACCAGCTCAAACGGGATAAAAAGTCTGTAGTGCCTTGCTATGACAAGTTCCCAGAGGATGTGCTGCTGGAAAAGAACCGTGCATATGGGGCAGAGAAGAGAATGACTCTGGGGCACAGCAAGCTGGACCTGATCACCAAGTACAACAAGCTAAAATCCAAACACATACACAGTCGGTTTGAACTCTGACCTGGGCCTTGAGCTGGCCTCTGGTCTGATTTTCCAGGGGCTGCTTTTCCCCGCCAATCATCATGCCTGGGGCTTGGAATGAAAACATTAGTCTTGTTCCTGTTAAAAGGTGTCTAATCTATGTAGATGACTGATTCAGACGAGATTAACAACTGCAGCTCAAATTTTCAATTACGTGATTGTGGCAGGAGGGAGAAAAGCACATAAATATAATCCACATTATTTTACCCATTTGGGAAAGAACCATTTCCCCTCAAACTTACAGCAAAGCCATTGCTACAGCTGGAAACTGGCCACCGAGGTCTTCAGGGTGAGCCCTGGTTCTCTCTACGCTGAGCAATTCTTTTCCCTGTATTCATATGGTGAAAATGAAATGGCCAAAGGCAGGGGGATATGAAAAATAAAGGAGTTGCTCTGCTGGAAAAAGCCGTGTTGGATCCTGGTGGGGGGGTGAGCATGGCAAGGCATGCCGTGCTGAGTTGTGCCAGGCCAGGAGGGGACGGGGACATGTCTGGGCACATGCTTGGCATCTGCACATGGCTGATTTTGGCACACCAGTGGTGTCAGCACAAGGATGGGGGCATACCTGAACACTGGTGGCAGCTGACACAGGTGGCCCCTATACATGGTGAGGCACTCAGGTGGCAGCTGGATCATGGGTGGCCTGTCAGCCCACAGATGACTCTGCTGTTCTAAACCACAAGCGTCAGCATGGCGGTGGTGCCCAGGCATGGCTGGTGTTGGGACAGGGACAATGTCAGCACCTGGGGAGCACCAGGGCCTGGGCTGGGTCTGTACACAGATGGGGGTGGCACACAGTGGCCAGGGCCAGGGACAGCCATGGCACACCTGGCACAGGGACAGAGATAACCACAGCACACCTGGCACCAGCACAAAGACAGGGACAGCCATGGCACACCTGGGACAGGCACAGGAACAGTGATGGACACCAGTGTTATAAATGAGAAACAAAAGTCTCGATATTCAGCAAAATTTAGATTGCTTTATTTGATACAGACGGAGCAAGCAGCACTGGGGAACGTGAGGGGTCACTGCCACTCCACGCTCCATCGAACCTTGGTTTGCAGCCTCTGCCCATACTATGGTTTCTCATTGTAATCAGTAATTTTTGGTTTTTTGCTGTCATAATTTTGCCAGGTAAGCAGTGGTGGTCGAATAAACATCCGTATTCAAATTCACAAAGTCTCCGGGCAATAATCAGTCACAGATAACCATCTGGTCCTTGTAGATAACCACCAGCAAAATCGGGAAGTCTCGTCCTTGAGATAGGCAGCATTGATCAGACAAAGGCAGGAAGGGCTATTGGGAAGTCTGATTTTGCAAGCTGGTAGTAGATACAACTTATTTGGAAAACATAATATTCATAACAAGGTGATTTAAAACAGAATGATTTAATCATATATTTTCCTTTTATCTAGTGTCCATGCTTCACTTCAGACCTTAGTAGTCTGGTTTATACAAACCCCAATACTTCTGTGATTAACACGAATCTTTTATCAATTATCACACCAGGGACAAGGACAGCGATGCCGCACCTGGACCCGTGGCGGCCTCTCCAGGCTGTGGGGACACACGGTCCGGCTCAGCCCCAGGTGAGTCCGGGCACACGGGTACAGGTTATGTCCCACAGGGCCGTGGAGGGCCCGGGCTGGCGAGCGGTGCCTGGGGCAGTGCTGCCGCCACGGGCTGGTCCCTCCTGGGCCAGGGTCGGTCCCACTCCGCTCCCTCAGCAGGTCCCGGGTTGATCCCGCCCCGCTTCCCCTCATGGCGGCGCGCCGTGGGCGCTCTCACCTCCAAGCCGCTTGGGGGCGCTGTCCCCAAAAAGTGCGGCCGGCGCCGCTCTGCCCCGAGTGCGCACCGCCGGAAGCGGAAGCGGCGGCGCCTCGTGGTTCCGACGGAGGTGCTTGGAGCTACCACGGCCCGTTCTTGTTCCCATTTCCAGTTCAGCCTCCTTCCCGGCCCCGAGCCCCCCAGTTCCCGTTCTCCTCCCATTCTTGGTCCCTGTCCGGCTTCTTTCCCGGACCCAGCTCCGTTCCCGTCCTCAGCCCCCTTCTTAGTCCCGCTCCCGGCTCCATTCCCGTTCCCATTTCCGACCCCGTTCCCATCCCCGGTCCCGCTCGCATTCCCGTTCCTGCCATGGCGGTCCGCGCCAGCTTCGAGAACAACAACGAGCTGGGCTGTTTCGCCAAGCTCACCAACGCCTATTGCCTCGTGGCCATCGGTGGCTCCGAGAACTTCTACAGGTGAGGGGGCCCCGACGCGGTCCGGTCCGGCCCTGCCCGCGACCCCGCGGGGCCCTGACGCGTTGGTTTCTCCTTGCAGCGTGTTCGAGGGGGAGCTCTTCGGCACCATCCCGGTGGTTCACGCCTCGATCGCCGGCTGCCGCATCATCGGCAGGATGTGTGTGGGTACGTGAGGCGGAGGGAGCCTCGGGAAGCTCGGAGGGGACGGGGAGAGATCGCGGGTTCCGTCGGAGCCGCCGAGGGTTGTTCTAATGCTTCGAGTGTGTGAGGAGAAGGAAGGATAATCTCAAAGGTCTTTTCCAACCTGGCTGGTTCTGTGATGGAAGTAGGGGAACAGAGACTCGCCCGGGAGCCGGAGTGGGAGGAGTTTTGGCTCTCGGGGCCAGAGAAGCTCCGCTGCTTCTCTGTGCCGGCCCGGGCAGGGGAAGGCATTACCGAATGTGAAAATCACGGAAGAGCCTTTCACGTGTCTGTGCTGGTGAGACCCTGTTAGGTTAGAGCAGCTTCTTGCTTATTTGTTCCTTTAACCATTCAGTCGTGCTGCCACAGTCACACAAACAGTAGCACCGGGCCTTTTGTAGGGCAAATGGCATCTGCATGGGGAGTTCCTTGTAAAGAGTCTCACTGAGAGCCTTGGGCCTTCTTTAGTCCTGTTGGAAGGGAGACGGGAGTAAATATAGTGCCATTCACCCACAGTCTGTGCTTCAGCCTGGTTTTTCCTTTCGTGTGGTGGTGGTTATTTTTACATCTCCTGGGCTGAATTCTGGGCTTGGAAGGAACGCACAGAGCAAGAGCAGCTCAAGCAATGTGTCAACAGGAGGGAAGTGATAACACACCCTGTGGAAACATTCTTTTCATTCTGTTTTATTTCCTTTTGTCATTTTAGGGAACAGACATGGGCTGCTGGTCCCGAGCAGCACAACAGACCAAGAGCTGCAGCACATCCGCAACAGCCTCCCAGATTCCGTGCGGATCCAACGCGTGGAGGAGCGGTTGTCGGCTCTGGGCAATGTCACCACCTGCAATGACTACGTGGCTCTGGTTCACCCGGATCTGGACAGGGTACAGGGCTCTGGGACACTCCCACATTCAAAGTGAGACTGGGAAATGCTGCCCACGCTGCGGCTGGAATTGTTCCCTGCGGCTCAGCTGTGGAATGTGCTTGGGAGAAGGGAAGGACTCAGGGGTCCTGTGTATCATTGGACAGGACAAGGGCGAACAGTCCCCACTGAAAGAGGGTAGAGCTAGATGGGATATTGGGAAGAAATTCTTCCCTGTGAGGGTGGGGAGGCCCTGGCACAGGTTGCCCAAAGAAGCTCCAAGCCCCATCCCTGGAAGTGCCCAAGGCCAGGTTGGACTGGGCTTGGAGCAGCCTGGTCTAGTGGCAGATGTCCCTGCCCATGGAAGGGGGTGGAATGAGATGAATTTTAAGATCCCTCCTACCTAAACCATTCTATGATTCAGTGATCATTGGGTGCAGTTTGCTTTGGGTGCATAAAATTGAGTGAATTAGAGTGCACAGGTCTAATAGGGAGCATAAGGAGGAGTGCAGTGAGGTGCTAAAGGTGAAGAAATGGGACTTGGTGGCGGGAATGCAAAGGGAAAAATAAGGGGATGGGAGAAGGCTTTGCACTATATGTTTTAAAAAGGTGTAAAAAGTAAAGTAAGATTGCTAGAGAGAGAGAAATCAAAGTAATTCACAGTGAAACCGGGGGGGGGTTGTTAGAGTTGTTAGAGTTATGAGAAGCATAAGACCATTTTGTCCCAGTGGTTTGGGAGCAAAGAGGACTGGTTTGCTGAGAATTGATGCAAGTGAAATACTGCCTGCAGAGAGGGGGATTTGGGCATTTGTCAGTAAAGGCATGAGGTTGTGTTTATAGTGACACAGGAAGCTGGGAACATGTGGAGTGTGGAGCTTGGCTGTGTGTGTTATCATGGCTGAGTTGCAATGGGCTGTGCAGTGTGGGAGGCTCCCAGCTGAGGGCTGTGTGCAGGAACAGCTTGACTTCCCACTCGACAATACCATTTAGCTGAAGGCTTTATCTTCCTTCTATTTGCAGGAGACAGAAGAGATCCTGGCAGATGTGCTGAAGGTGGAGGTGTTCAGACAAACAGTAGCAGACCAGGTGCTTGTTGGAAGTTACTGTGTTTTTAGTAACCAAGGAGGAATCGTGCACCCCAAAACTTCAATCGATGACCAGGATGAGTTGTCTTCTTTGCTGCAGGTCCCACTCGTGGTAAGGCATTTGTGGGGTGTTTGCTCCTCCCATTCCCTCCCAACTCAGTTGCAGTGTTTCTCCAGTTCAGGGACTCCCAGATACTGTTTTTCTGCAAAGTGATTCTGAGTAGGAGGTGAGGAGAAGACTTGAATCAAGTCTTCCAGTTAGTTTCCTGTCTTTACTGAGTCTAAATAAACTGCTCAGTGCTTTTAGCTGCCTTCTGAAATGTTGCTGTGCTGGGATTGTGCACACTGTGCCAGTGTTTAAAAAGATTAGGAAACACCTGTTTTCCTTCCTGCTTATTGAATTCTCTTTCACTGAATCACACCAGTTTCTCAGCAGAGAGTAAGGGCTGTTCATTAATCGTTTTATCTGGCACCTTCAGAACTTTGCTGGTGGCAGAGTTCCTTTCTTCAGTGGTGTGAGCTGAGTCCCCCCAGCAAAGACCCGTGCCAGGGCTGTGTGAGGAGCTCTGCCAGCTCCTGCTCACAGCTGCTGTGCCCGGCAGGCGGGGACGGTGAACCGCGGCAGCGAGGTGATCGCAGCAGGGATGGTGGTCAACGACTGGTGCGCCTTCTGCGGACTGGATACCACCAGCACCGAGCTCTCCGTCATCGAAAGCATCTTCAGGCTCAATGAGGCTCAGCCAAGCACCATTGCCACCAACATGAGGGATTCCCTGATTGACAGGTAGGGAGGATCCACCTCTGGGCAGAATCATGGTCAGAACAGGCAAGATTTTATTATAAAAGCAGCTGGTTTCACAGTTGATCTATCTGCTTTAATTATAATTTTTTCACTTCCTCTCCCCTTTTGTGGGTTACTGGCAGCAATTACTCATTGGGTTATGGAATGTTTCATTGCAGTGAGAATCCTTTCTGTGAGAACTAGTGTCTGTTTCAGCTGGCGCATTTTCTTTCCTAACTGTTCAGTGCTCAGCTATGACATGAATGGGTTTTTTTAAAACAAATCTTACTTTAAATGTTAAAATACCAGTGACTTTGCTTATCATCTTGGCTTTTGATCACTGTAGTTATTAACTGTTATTTCAAATGCTTGCTGTAACCATTTCTGGAGCCAGAAAGACTGTGGAACTTGGCTGCTGCTGCTGCCTTAAACCTCGTACATTTAAAACTGCTAACTTGAATTTGTTTTAAGCCTTTTTGTTAAAGGCTTTGTCCAAGTTACTTTTTAATGTGAGGCAGGTATTGTTTTCTGTCTGGGGTGGTAACAATATCTATTCATTAATGTATGCAAATGTTTTTCATAAGCAAATATTTTTACATTTAGGCATAAGCACAGATTAATGTCCTGTAGGAACTGGTTTTGGGCCTTGAGTTACAACCCTGAGGGCCACTGATGTGGTGCTGAAAGTGTGTTTCCTGAACTACCTGAGCATGGTACTTGGTTGCGGAGTTCTCAGCCACAATTTGGGAATTGTTTATGGCATAAGGAATTCCTTCATTGTTTGTGGCATCAGGAACCCTTTAAAGAATTCTTTGCCCTGTTACAGTTTGGGTACTAAGTCCTGATGTGTCTGAGCATATCAGAGCTGTAATTAAACCTGCTCTGAGCTGTTGATCATTACCTGGGCCAGGCTGAATGTACATTTTGCCTTTGCCAGCCTGAGAGGTCTGTTCCTGTGGCTGGCTGTTAACAGCCACAACGTCTTGCTTCCCTCTTTTCATAGGTCCTTTCCTAAGAAGGGAAATTTCTCCTGGGCCTTTGTAGTGGGAAGGTGAGAACTGACTGAAGCTGATATTTTGAAATGCTTTTCGCACTCTGGCACAACTAAACTTTCTTTCTCTTTTGTCTTTTAGCCTGACATGAGCAGTGTTGGTTCCTACTTCCCAGAAAGCTCCTAAGGAGTGAAGTGTTGAGCTGCACTTTGGATCACAGACATCCAGACCTTCTGATGATGTTTCTGCAGGCCTGGCCCAAGGAAGACGCTACAAAACAAAATTTTTATCATCTTTTGTAAACTGTTACCACAAAAACTGACAAATAACACGCATAAGATACAAATAAGGAATGCTCTCTATCCCTTTGCTCAGTTCTTAAGCTCCGCTTTCTGGTTTTGTGATGCCGAGCCCCTCAAATTACCCCACAATATTTACTCTTGTGGGTCTTGGATGTTGATCACTAGAGATTATTTTGCCTTAAGTCTTGCACCAGTGTCCTGCTGCACAGCAGTTTGTTTTGGCACTACATGTGCTGCCCTCTCCACACTCCTGCTCGAGTGGTGTTTCTGCTCGAGGTACACGTAAGACCCCTTTGTATGTTCAGTACCAAAAACACAGTAGCTTACTTGCCACAAAATAATTCAAAAGTTATCACCTGCTCTTTTGCCCTGACTTGTAGCTTTTCCCATGGGATGGTGATTCTGAAGTGATCAGCTTGGATAAAAACGGGTTTTTCAGTGTCAATCCAAGCGCTTTTAACAACAGTGTGGGTGTCCCTGGACGGGTTTGACCTGGTGTCACCTGTGCTGCTTCTGAGGCACCTGCAGGAGGAGGCCCAAAAGGCACACTGTTGCCAGGAGTTCACCTCCTACAACAGGAAACTCTTAGAAATCAGCAAATCCCATTAGATTTGGACCACCTCATCTGGAGTTACCTTGGAGACAAAGGTTAAATAACACGATCCTAAGCAGTCAGTCAGAGGCTACAGATTTGAGAGCTTCCTCATGAAGAGCTCTGCCTGTACCAGATGGAAAGCAGCTGTAGGTGCTACTTTCAGGCAGAAGATTGTAATTTCTTTCTACACAGCTATTGCTCAGTGATGTCTCAGTTGCTTTCCTGCTTGCCCATTAAGGATGCACTGAAGGCATCAAAGTGCCTCCATTTCCCATCCTGAGGGTAAGAGGAAGTTCTCACTTGTCTCCACACAGCTGCCTTGCTCTCAGCTGGGTTCTCTTGGGGAATGATGACCTGAGATGGGCATGAGCATGGGCAGAGCTATTTTCAGCCCCAGTGCTTTGGGCTTTGTAGAAAATAGAGTAAATTTCCATTTTTGTTTTACTGTCTGGATGTTCAGGGAAGGCTTTGTAAGATTTGGCTGATAAAAGGTTACTCTTTAAAGGTCAAAATAAAGATTGCCATGATCATCTGTGATTAGATATCAACCCTTTGATATCATGCACCAGCTGTCTTGCCTCTGACTCCAGGTCTCCTCTCAGCCTGTCTCAGTATTTAGAATGAGAAGCTGCTTCCCTTGGGCCACTTCACAGGGCTCAGCTCTTGGGTGGAGCAAATGTGATACCTGTTTTAAACGTGGGTCTGTGGGAATTCTGAACTAGTGAGATGGACCTGGGTACAAAGAAAACAAACTATAATAAAGAATGGATTTAGAAACATGAATCATGAGAGAGGATAAATTTGGTGTTTCAATGGCAAGTTGTGTCCCAGAAGACCTGTGCAGCTCTTTAAAGGAGTCCACAAGGATAGGGAGAATGTGTCTTGTATTGTTATTTTCAAAAAGCATGTGACAAGATTTTGTGCCAAAGGCATTTGGGGACCTTGGGTGAGTGACCCCGTGGAATGAGGGAAGCCCTCTAACTTGTCTGGTTTAGGAAAGTCAGTGGATTAGGGCAGGGAGTTTTGGCCAATACTGACTTACTCTGACTAGTGAGGATGAGGACTGCATAGAAAGGGAAACTCAGTGCAGCTGATTGTAAAGTGAAGCACCTTGCGGTTAAGAATCCAAATTTCACCCAGCAGTGGTGAATTCTGATCAGTGCAAGAGCACACTCCTGACTGAAGGTCCATATTGGAACAGCATGGAACAGACATGCTCTGCCTTCAGTAATCATCAAGAAAGCAATGTCTGGAGCTAATTAGGAAAACCAAGCCCAAACAGCCCAAAGCAGCATTAGCTGTATGTCCATGATGCATCTTTATCCTGAGCACTATGTGTAGATGAGATGCAGGTGTTGAACAGTGGTTGCCAGGTGTTTCTGCAAATAGATATTTTGCAGTAATGCCCATCTACATTAAATTTTGGGTCTCAAACTCCAAAAGAAGCTGGGAAAAGGGGGGATGAAATTCTCATGTTGTTGCCCATTGCTTGCCCTGAGATCCTGCCCCGCAGAGCTGGGAGGAACAGGGTGATGAGGAGGAGGCGGAGCACAGCACTGTACCACAGCAAGGGTGAAATGAGAGCCCAGGTGGAGGGTTCCAGAATGGCAGGATTCCAGGTGACAGACCCTTGGCCTGGGGCACAAGCACAGTGCAGCCCTTGACTGACCCTTTTCATGTGCTTTCATCTCCAAGGCAGCACAGCATGTGTGATGATGATGCCAAAAGGTGTTAAGGAATAGTCAGTAAAATCAAATTGTATGTCCCCAGAGCTGGGTTCCCACGAGTTCTTGGGATTCTTAACAATGAAAGTGCTGAGCTATAGAGGTGTGGGTTACATACCATGGCTAAAGCCACCTGGCACCTTTTCCATCAGGCAGTGGAAGGCAACACGTGACCTCAGGTGCTAGGAAAGGTTGCAGGAATGATCAAAGGAACTAAAGGAGTGCTGTACAAATAGCTGATATGATGAGAAGGGTTGGAATCTAGCCCTGGGATGAATGTGACAGGAGGGAGAAAGGGAAGTCTCATCACTCTGGGTTCAACGAGAAGGTCTTGGGGTGTGTAGCTGTGTGTATTTTAATGGCCAAAAACTTGTCAGGATCCTTTACAGAGGTTTCTACACATCCGAGTCCTCACAGTATGAAACTGGAAATCTTGAGGTTTAATAACTTGTTATAAGTTAGGAATGATTAATCTATCTTAGTGGAGGACCGGCTTTTGTGAATGTACTGATCAAGTATCCCAACAAATACCTAAATTTCCTGTGACGATGAGTCTGAATGGTAATGAAATTATTCAAAGTAGTCAAAAACTGGGAAAAAACCAAATAGGATATTGAGTGCAGAATATAGAGTGTGGCTGGAAGCTTGTCCAGGGTGTTCCAAGGTCCCTGGGCTGTCCAAACTCCTGTGCTGCAGAGCAGGATCACAGGAACACACAACAGCTTTTTGCTTGTTAAGAGCTGAATTAGCACTGCTGATCCGTCCTCCCTGTGGGAACAATGTGTCCTGCATTTCTGGACAGGAGCTGGAACACAGCCACTGCTCACAGAGAGCTTTGGCCAGGCTGATGGGCAGCAAGTCCAGTGCTTCTGTAGCACAGCACAGGATCCCAGCAAAGAGCTCAGGGGTGGGAGATGTCCCTTACACAAAGAAATCATGTTTGTGCCCAGATCCAAATTATCCCAGGACTGCCCATGGGCTGATCTTAGTGAAACAGAGGTGATAATGAATGGTATTCTGTGCTGGAGGAAAGCTGCTTCCCTCCCTGCAGCCCCCTGTGGCTGCGGAGGGCTGTTCTCACCCCCTGAACACTTCCTGGAATACTTCATCCCCTGGAAACTCCCATACTAAACACCTGCCCAGGAGCCAGGTAAAGGGCAGGTAGAAAAGGCCCCAGGGTATTTCTGTGGCTCTGTGGAGCAGCATCTGAAGCTGGGTTTTGGCAGCCCAGGGCAGCAGCTTGCCCTGCTGCAGCCACCGCAGGCACAGGGCTCAGCCTTCTGTACCCCCGGGCACTGCGCTGCCTGAACAGCGTTCCTTGGGCAGGCCAAAAACCTACCATTGGGACGCGGGGGAGAAAACACAAACAAACCCAGACATTGCTCTCCGTTGTAAATTTGGTTTTTTATAATTTTTTTTTTAATGATGGCTGTTGGAAGTTGCTCAAACGTTTGGGCTGTCGCAGTCCTGGTGAGATGGCAGCGTACAGATGAGCCCGAGGTGCCATGTGGCTGTGGCATCCGTGGTGTGTCCCACCACACCTCTGGTACACAGAGCAATGCGGAGTAACGTGGGGGTGTCTGATCAGTAGCTCTGATTTCGTTTGGTCCTTCGCACTCCTTCACTCATCATGAGACGTTAGCACATTTTGTCACTACAGTTCAAGGTTTCGCATCTACGAGCTTCTCACTTACTTTGTAATATGTTGGTAATAGTTTATGTTTAAACACAATAAACAGCTTGGCTATGGAAATCAGTTATGGAGGACAAAATACAGTTTGAGACCACACGTTAATGCAGTCCTAGTGGGCTTCACCAGACGAATCTATGTGTCTATCCTGCTTCACCAGAGCAATATTTGAGCACTAATCAGCAATCTGGAATGCTAACGATCTCTCTGCTGCTTTGTTCCTCATTGTAATTAGGAACGCTTTTAGCATGTTTATTGTTCTTGGGGTTTTTTTTCAGAGCTGACATTACAAAGCTGTACTTTTTCTATACTAAGTGGACATTCTGTGCATTGCACTTCCATTGCACTCAATAAAATTCAGTTATAGGCAGAGGGTTTAGGTTAATCACCTGTTCCCCATGGTGAGCGAGCAAAGCAAATCCTGTGCTGACATGGATGGCACTTCTGTACAGTGCTGGACTTCACCGTTACACTGCACTGCAAAAGACTCTTCCACTCCTATTGAACATGGTAAAAATACCAGCATCAGCATGAAAGTCAAAAGTCTGTGGTTAGGGCACCATGTCCTGAACCACTAACAGCTGTAAAAGGGACAAGCAGAAGCTACTGTTGTAGGAAGAGATCTGTGGAAAGTTACTAGCTGAAAGTTAAGGTATTTTTCTTGCCTTTATCTGATTTTTATGGCTCTTTCATACATGGTAAGCTCATTCTACTGTGTGGCATGCTTCCTATGGTCCTTGCCAAATATTTGCTGTGACGAAGTAAGCGAAACAAACCCCCAAAATCTGAAGGCATACAACGTATGTAACATCTACAGGGGTTGGATTTAGTTTTATAAACATGCCTAGTTCTTACTGTACCTTGATTATTTCAGCAAAATATAATGACAACTTCACTCCAAACAAACATTTCCATTCTCCTGAAACCCAACATACAAATTCCACAATCTAGTTACACATGCCACGGAACAACAACTCATCTTTTCCCAGCATCTTAACGGGAAGAGTGCAGTCTGTCTATACACATTCCTGGTATTTCGGTAACCATTGGTTCCAGGGTTCTTGCTGGCGGGAGCTTAAACCAACTTACATGACATTTAAATATTTCTTTCATTATTGGCTCCCAAAATAAAAACCATGATTGGGTTTTTTTTTTAGACCCGATTACTTTGTCTTCAGATTGTCCCAGTCTAGGGCTTAATGTTGCCAGGTGTCTGGTTTGGTGCTTCTTGAGCTTCTGCTCCGCATTCCGGTACCTCTTTGAGTGCTCGGTGGTTCCTCATGCACTGTGCTGAGTGGCAGCATTGATTAGTTATGAATGTACAAAACATCTGACCAGCAGGTATTGGAAAATTGTATCCAGGTAGATCCCTGGATTTTTTAATAAACTAAGATTTTTTAGAATGATTCAGCATCAGAATGTCTTCTGCTTATGACAATGAAATTGTTTTTGTTCATAGATTTCATGATCTTAATTCATTTATGAGACAGCTATTAAAAAAATGGTTCTGTTCAGAGGTGGTTTAGCTACACTGGAGAATGCTGGGTTTAACAGGGAGCACTGGTGCAGGGAACTGAAGGAAGTTTCCCAGATCAGTTGAAACCTGTCTCGAAGACTGGTGCTGGCAGAGTGAGCCGGTGGATGGCACCACGATCGGCAGGTGACCAAAGCAGTACAAAGGAAAGTGGCTCCACACTGCAAGGCTGCCTGCCTGTATTTTTTCCAGTTTTTCTGCTTATTTCCATCCCAGGGTGTCCAAAACTTGTAGGTCACTGAAGTAGTTTTGTTGGGTAGGCTTTTCAATGCATTTTTTTTCCTCTTTTTTGTGTGTGTCCATAGTCCTCATCAGCTCAGTGAGTTGAAATGTGCAGCAGGCTGTGTCATACCCATTCCTGGACAGGTCTTTTGTAGTACACAACATTTTGCTGCACCTCTTTGTTTTTAAACTGGAAGATTGTGTATACCAGGACAAGGATACACAGAGATAGGATGCAGGGGATGACCACTGCGATGGCATTGACAGTGCTGGGCATGTCGTTTATTGTCACCATGATGTCCACGTCATCATGCGGGAGGTGCCGGTCCTTGCTCCGCTCAACATCCTTCTGGTTACAGCCCATCCAGTCCTTGAGGATCGACCTGGGGTAGCCTGGCTCCACACTCAGCCTCTGGTTATCGAACTTCCAGTACTCCTTCCCTTTGTAAAAGTAGGTGTAAACTAGGAGACAAAACAGAGAGTATTTCTCACGATTTCTGGTTAATGAGCTGTGCTTGTGGGAGGACATTAAGGGAGCCTGGACAACCTGAAGATGGGCACTAAGTAAGTCAATAAAACACATTTATCCAGAGCATTCCCAAGCCATTGGAAAGTGAATGCAGTTTTGGAGCTGGGATTTAAAGAAGCCATAACCCTGGCTAGCGTGTTCAACATTGCCCATGGAACACCATTCCCCTTGGCGAAGCAAACTGGGAATTAAAAAAGAAAACCCTACTAACTTTAAAGGAAGGGTTCTGCAGTCCATTACTTTTTACTAAAGCATCTGTAAATACATGCTCATCATGACCAAGTGGTTAACATCATCTGCAGGGTGCCAGCATGTGCCTGGGTGTGACAGTGTTTGGAAGAACACCAGGTTTCTGTTCATTCAGTCTGAGGGAGTAAATGCTAAGTAAGATGAGTCCTTTTGCCACAGAATCCCAAAGATTTGGCCTGTGTTAAGGAGCAGTGTTGTCCTGTGCTAATAAAAGGGTGATGCTTTATGCTACATGTTGTTTGAAGCACCTCCCTCTCCCCAGATGACCCATTTTCTAATGATTCTCAAGTTACTAGAAAAAAAGAAAGAGCACAGGAGAAGGGAGCTGTGGTGAAAGTGCTGGTGTCCTGCACTGTGCCCCAGCTTGGCTGGCTCTCATTGTCATCCTCCAGCCTGACCCAGTCCTCCTCTCACACCACATCTCCGGATTTGAACACAGCCTCAATGGCACAAGCCCCTTCTGTTGGCTCTTTCCCTAACTGGAGGAGGAGGAAATCTTCAGAGAAAGAAAGGAGCCTCTGGAGCTCCAAGCCCCTACTCAGAGCATAACTTCAAGGCTAAATGCTTACATCAGACAGGTTGTAGCCTTTAGCAGAGAGCCAGAGCTCATTACAGGTAAATTAGGAGGAAATGTAAGTTCCAGCATCCCCAGAACCAGGGCCCAGGAAAAGTTGGGTAGGGTCTATTGTGGCAGAAAAAGTTCCATTCCCACAGACCTGGATTGTTACAATGTGGTTTAGCAGCTGAGGAGGTATGTGGGTTGGGATGAGGGTCAGGAAGGATCTCAGACTGCTGCTGCTCACAAAGCCCAGGTGACTCAAGGGCTTCTGAGACTTGATTCCTGGATCAGAAAATACTCAAAAAACTCCACATCCAACCACCCAGCTCCCAGCACAGACCAGCTCTTCCCGACCTAACAGGTGTAATGACTGCAGACACATACAGCCTTCCTTGCTGATGAAAGCCCCCTGAGGAGCCTGAGGGATTCCTCTCCACACGGTGATGGGCTTTGGGTATCCTGGGTCCGTTGCTCTCTTGTCCTCGTTGTATCTCCAGTACCTGTCCCCTTTGAAGAAGTAGGTTTTGCCCACAGGCTCCCAGCGCAGTGCCGTGTCGATGCCCTCCTGGGGCAGGCAGCTCCCCAGCTCCACCAGGCTGTGAGGGTAGCCTGGCTCTGCTGTCACCTCCTTAAAAACCCAGTACTTATCTCCTAGAGGTGAGTGGGGACACAAACAACAAACAGATTGGCCTGTTAGGAGTTGGATCGATACGAAGCTAAACCAACCACAGTGAACATGTTGAGTGCTTCCAGGCTTAACTGTAATCTGTGAAAAAGCTGCTCCTTCACTTCAGTTTGAAACTGGAACCTTATTTCATCTGCTGCTCCTTAGCTCTTGCTTTGGGAGAGCTGTTGAACAGCCCTTTCCCATTTACCTTCTCATGCCAGTCATGATTGCTGAGACTTGTCTCATCCCGTCTGCCATCCTTCGCTCAGGCTGAGGTGTTGATCAGCCCAAGCTTTTCAGAAATTTCTGTTGCCTCTCCCTGAGCCTCTCAAGTTTTAGTACAGTTTAGAAAGCTGAAGTACTGAAGCTGCAGACACAAATCCAGAAGCCCAAGTACTGTGGTTTTGTACCGGCCATGCTTTCCAGCCACCCTTCCTTGGTCACAATTTGCTCTCAAGTTACAGGATCCTGTTCAGGCACTGTCACCATACAAGGAGCTAAAGTGGACCCCATCACGAGGTTGGTCATTTTGTCTCTTTAGGAGACAACTGTCCAGAAATGAGGTTTGGGAGTGCCCTGCACCTGGAGAGGCCTCAATGCCGTCACAAACGGTGTTCAAGGAGATAAGCAGGGGACTGACACTCCCTGGGAAATAGAAGCTGTTTCTTGTTATCACATGAAAACCAACTTCCCCTAATTGATATTAACTCTATACAGATACTGTCCTGGCAAGGCCAGCCCACACTGAACTGTATTTTAAAGATCAGTGGCTGCTTGAAGTGCCCCCTTGGAAAAGGGCAAGGGTGCAGCATACCTGTTTTCACCATTTTCATGCCATAAAAGCAGCCTGAGGTGAGGCAGGAGTGGTTGGGTCCTACTGAACTGTACTGTACCTTTGAAGAAAACGAATTTGCCATCAGAGCGTTCATAGGCTGCGTCGATCTTTGCAGGGAGGCCCTTCCAGAACTGCTCAATCTGCATGGGATACCCCTCCTGCACCCGATTGTTGCGCAGACGCCAGAACCAGTGATCCTGAGGAAAGCAGAAGCCTCTTGAGACTGAGTACTTTTGTCTTGCAGTCAGACCTGGCTGGGTCCAGCATCCAGCACTGCTAATCCTTGCCTAGGCCCCACAACCATTACAGACACAAGTCCTGCTTCAGGTGACAGCTCCAACCCAGCCCAGCACTGTCTCCAGTGTGGGAAGTGCTGAGGGGGGAAGATGGCAGCCCAAAGGGGGAGATGTTGATTGATGGTGCTGTGAAAAAGGGTGGAAAGAAGGAGAGCGAAAAGGAGCAGGGGGGAAGCAAGTCCACAGCTGTAAGCATTGTGACTTCTCCATGTATTGTCACTGAGGTGTCATGCTTGTCCAGGTTCAGTTGAAGCTCAGCTCTCAGAGCCCAGGAGAGCCAGACAGCCTGAACATCACCTGGTGACTGTGTGTAACACACAAGGTTTAAAGGCAGAAAGGAGTTATGAAATATCCCTTTAGATATTTGGTCATCAAAGTTGCAGTGGATGCTCAGGGATGAGCATGAGCAGGATAGAACCTTTGAGACTTCTCCCAGACACCATCCCAACCTTCAACTAGTTCAATTTCAGGAATCTTCTGCAACTGATGTGATTTGTCCATTTAATAACCTTCAATATGCCAATTTCCACACTTCACACTCATTGGGCAGAGTGAAAGCTACTGGTATTTTGGGAATGGGATCGTGGATGTCCATATTCAAGGTACTCTAATGGGTTATTGAGCAAAGGGCTGTAGTTGGCAAGAAAGGTTGACTCAAACTCCCCTAGGCTGAGTGCTTCCAAAGCCCCAGTTCCATGCATGTCACCTCAGAGACAATGAGGCTTGCTCCCAGAGAAGCTGTGGCTGCCCCATCCCTGAAAGTGTTTTGGGCCAGCTTGGATGGGGCTGGGTCTAGTGGAAGGTGTCCCTGTCCATGGCAGGGGGTGGAACAAGGCGGTCTTTAAGGTCCCTCCCAACCCAACCCACTTGAGGATTCTATGGTTACCCATGGTACTGGTACTTCTTCCTGGCTTTACAGGTGGCTCCTCTGAGGCTTGGTGGCATCTGAATTCTCTGCCAATGCACCCAGTTCACATTTTGGAACACAGGATGCCTGGGCATTTTGTAAATCACATCAGGCACTGCTTCCAAATATTACAGAGCCAATTTGCTCACACTTCTTTCCAATATTGCTCACTCATCACCCTCAGAGAAACAGAGCTATTTTCACAGACATTTCAAATGTCACTACCAAATACTTCTATTAACCTTTTCAGCAATCAAATGAAAGGAAGTCTCATGGGTAAGCGGGAATTCTTAGTACCTTGAAAACAAACATTTCTCCTCTAAACAGAGCCACAGTGTTAAAGTTGCCATCACAGATGTTCGGTTTGGAGCCAGGAAGAGCTGGCCTATCACCCAGAGGAGGACTGGGAGGTCGTGGCTGTCTCTCATGTTTTCTTTCCGAAGTGGAGTGAATTCTGCGAACAGGAAGAGTTGGTAAAGGCCTGGTTGGCTCCAGGGGCTCTATAGGAGGACCTAGAAGTGAAAAGGAATATATTTAGCCAAGTGGACAAGTTTATTTTTTTCTGTAAGCTTTAAAAGGTTCCAGGCTGGATGGACAGCACTGCCAGGGATTTACGTACTCCTCATGCACAGCTCATTCCCTAGAAATGGGGAGCAGAACAAGATGCATCCACACATGAAAACTATCCCAAAACAGACAAGTTATAAGAACTGAAGAAGAGCCAGAATGTTTTTGTAGATCTTCCCAGGGAGGCTGGAGCTAAAAGGAAGGAGGAACCATGCCAGTCAGGTTGCCAGCTGAAACGAAAGGTGGTAACAGTTGAATAGAAATGTTTAGTAGACCTTAAAAAAAGGCAATGAAAAACCCTGGAAACTAAAGCAAAACCAGAAAAAAAAGAAGTCAGGGTATGAGAACCAATGCTACATTGTAAGGGGAACTGCAGGGAGTACTTTACTAGACATCAGTGACCAATCTGTGCTTTCCCTGGCAAACAGCTATGACCTTAAGGGACTTCATCCCACTCAAGTGATGCCCTCCCTGCACAGCTCTCCCTTTCCATCCTTCCCCAATTCAGGGATCTGACAAGGGCAGGGGGATGTACAGATAAATAAAAATACAAGTGAGTTAGACTGGAGCAGAGATCTTAAACTGCCTCTTGCCATAGGATGTTTCCATTGACTGTTAGTGGCAAATCTGGACCAAATCTCACTCAGAGAGTCACATTTCTTGTTGCTTCTCAGAGTTAATATGGCAATAAACAGAAGGGATTTTGGTGGGCTTGAGATGTGAAGATGGTTTATTTGCAGGGATTATGGTTTCAATTTCATTCTGAGCCTGTAGGATAAACCCTCACCTGTGGGCAGAATGGGGGCTGCTGTCATGGGTGCTGTTTCAGTGTCTCAGTTTGGGGCCAAGGTGCTGCACCCCAGCTGGAGGTGAACACTGGCCCTGGACAAGGCTCATCATCACAGCCTGGAAGAGTCACCCCAAGATGGGCACCTGCCCATAGCCAGGGAAGGGATTTATGAGGAAGGATTGAGGTACCCATGGAGGCCACACATCTGTGGGATTAGAAGAGGGTTTCTGCAGATAAACATTTTGAACTGTGCAATCTGAAACAATGGTTTGGTGCCTGAGTCCCCATGGCAGCTTTGCTCTTAAATGTACCATTTTCAAAGGGTTCCTGAAATGGATGAGTGCTTAACATGTCCTGGAAGGGTGACCAGATTAGGAATATCCTCACAGCTAATGACAAAGAAGTCACCAGAGAAAGCCACCTCAATAATGGTTAATAAGGATGTAACAGTAAGAATCTCGTGTGCGAGTTTCACAGGTATGATGTTGAGAAAGTACCACTTGAACGGTAAAATCCAACTTCCTGCAGTACCAGGCCAGAAACCTCCACCAGCAAGTCCCGTAATGAGCAGTGTTTCCAGGGCAGATACAGATTTCAAGCATACAAAATCTTCTATAATGCATAGTAAGCTGCTCTAATGATTAAGCCCTGTCACAGCTGAAGTCTGCCTTATGGACTGCCTGAGTTTGTGCAGCTTTAAATTCAGTGTTTTCTTTCTTATGTCTAGTGTCTCAAAATTTAATCATTTATAGATCTTTATAAGAATGCTTTTAAAATTCTCCTTAATGAACTAAACAGAGCAGTTCCTTTGGTCTGTTGTTGCAACGGCTTTTGGTTTTCACATCTTGAGACTTACACCTCTTTCCTACAGCTTTTCAAACAGATAACTATTTCTTCAGAGCAACTTGTCCTCATAACGTGATACTTTGTGCCATGTGCAGTTATAAGCAACTATCTTTATTTACTTTATTCCAGAGCTTTAATGAAAGGCATCAAATACTGCTTACAGAAATACTTGACGATGAGTCTCTGATGATGATTACCCTCGGAAAACTGTCTACATGAAACAGATACAAATAGTATACTGATACTGTGTATTTCTCATCCCCTCCAATCTTATGGGGCAGAGCCCAGTATTTTAGCTGACCATAAAATTTCCAATACTGCTACTGCTAGAGACCTGTGCATTTTCCCCAAATGGAATGCAGCTGAAGTCTCCAGCCAGTGCCTGTGACTGGAGCAGCAGGGCTGGACCAGGCAGGGTGGGCACATCCACAGCAGTGCTACAGGGCAGCTCAGGAGGTGCTTTTGGAGACATGCCCAATTCTCTCCAGTTGTTGTGCTTTTAGTTACACTCCAGTTCATTAAATACACCCTTTTTGGACCCAACTTGAAGATGCATTTCTGGAGTGCATCCAGGATGCTGCAGCTGCAAACAGGCACCACAGGGCATGGCAAGAGCTGACCCACAAAACCACCTCCTTCCTCAGAATATATACAATGCAGGTGTCTCACCATCCCTGAGTGCAGTTGGATCTCCACATGTGCTGCTGCTGTTCCTGCTGGCAGACACTGACCCACATGACCTTTCTGTGGTGTGAAGCAAAGGCAACTCCCCAAAGGCAGCAGGCCAGCTGGATGTCTGGCACAGGTTGGAAAGCTCCTGGAGCCAGGGCTTGGTACAGTGGGACATGCACAGGAAGGACTGGGAGTTGGGAAAGAGGCCCCAGACAGACCCTGCACAAGGACAGCGGGGTTCTGGTTTGCTCACACGCAAGGGGACAGCAGTGCTCAGCTCCTGCCTGCAACAACTGCAGGAGCAGGCAGTTCACAACCAGTTTTGGATGTCAAAAATGGCACTTGGTGCCAGTGAGAGAACCCAACGAAGTCTGAAAACCAACAATTCACATGCTTAGTGAAGATGGAAATGCTTGCATTAGGAAAGAGAAGTCGACTGGGACCTAAGCAAGGGGACAATAATCAGTGATTTACTGAGAACTGCAGATACTCATTAAACAGCAGCATGACCCCTTCCCTCCTGTGCTGCCTTCCCCATGGCTTTGAGTGGATGTGGCTGGTAAATAACACTGGAAAACCTCTAATACCTGTCTTACCTGATAGGATTGCCCTGCCAACAGCCTGGCACAAGGGTCAGCTATAGCCCATTGCCACAGAAACACAAGAGAGGTATAGTTTGCTGTCCCCCTCCACTTTGCAAGGGGCAAATGCTGCCATGCACTGACCAAACCAGATATGACCACGAGCAGTAAGATGAGGACATTATGTTAATTCCTTCTCTCTCTTTTAACCGAAAAAAGGGTGAGGCAGGAGTAGCACCTAAATTAATAAAAGATGAAAGTGTCTGACAAAGACCCATTGGATGCAGAGAATCTGACACACAGAGAATCTCACCATAAGGTGCAGAATAAGGACAGTAGTGTTATGCTTATAGGACGGAAATCTAACACCTCCATGACTGTAGTCACTAATTCACTGTCTCTGCACAAGTGAGGATCACTCATGCACCCAGTCATGGCCTGCCCTGCCCTGTACAGGCAGCCCTGTACAGCTCCCCTGTTCACCTTCAGTGCCCATGGCCTGTCACAGTCATCTGTGGAGAAGAGGAAAGTTCAAACAGCACCTTCAACCCAGGGCACCAATGTAAAAGTTTTAATTAGTGCTAAAACACCACTGAAGCAGCCCACATAGAACTGGCATGGCAGAGGCAGTTGTACATACCATGGTCAAGCTGGTGCCAAGCAGCAAGGATTCAGACGAACCATGGCCTAACCAGCCCTGGTAAGGCTTCCCACACATGCTGCAGGTGGTCTGCAACCTGCTTGGATGCAGACTTTGTAATTTCACTTCTAATATTCCTCTTACTGTCTTTCCCTGCTAGCTACAGAGGTTTCCTTGCTACCTTTCACTCATTTTTTTGTTTTTATAACCCAGGCCTTCTAATTTATTCTGATTGAAGGTTGTCTCCTCCCATACTTACACAGACTGCCTTTTCATTTTTAGTTGCTGCCTCCACTTAGTCCCTGAGTGTGGCTTAAGGTGGGAGGTGATCCTACAGCTGTGCACATGCAAAGAGCAGGGGAGCACACTGAAAACATGGAAATTCTCAGGTCCAAGTGCTACTCAGGCAGAATTTGGCGTACAATTATAGGGATGGGAAGCAGAAGCAAGCCTGTCCATTGGTGGAGAAAGATGCTGCCTCATAAGATTTAAGGCACTGCAGAGCCCAAGCTGGCACAAAAGCAGGATGAGAAGATCCCATCCACTACGAAAGCTCACTGGTCATTCCTATTTCCAGACTCCATCACAGTAACCTGCCTCCAAAAGAGCTCAAGGTAGGATGTAGGATGGAACAGGTTCACCAGCAGCAGAGAAGAGTGTGTGAAAGAGTCACTTAAGAGGTGCTGGCACTGTGGCATTTAATACCAAGACTGATCACATCCACCAGTGTGACCAGGCAACAGCACACACAAACCACATCCTCTGCCTCTACACTTCCAAGCAACTTCAGAAAATAAGACGGGGAAAAATATCTAAATAGAAAAATCTAAGTGAGAGAGGTTATTGCATGGGTCTGCAAATGGGCCTGAACCCAGTCACCTAGTTATCATGTGTGATTCCAGCACCAGAGCCAAGTCCACCCATGGGACTGATCCTGCAGCCACTTCCACAGGGGAAGCAGGTAAGAAATCTGGAGCTGGAAACTCTACGTTCTGGAGGAAAGCAGCTTGCTGGGACTTTACAGACTGTGTGGAGAAGAAGAGTTTCTTCCTATCTATCAGAAGCAAGGCAAAGAATGTCAGAAAGCTTTTGGGTCACAGCAGATCACCTTTAGAGTGTGACTTCCACCACTGCACTTAGCCTCCTCCCTTCATGCTTCCTCTGTCGCAGACCATCTGAATATCAAGGTGACCTGTGAAGATAACACAGAGAGAGGAGGCATTTAGGAGCCACTGTGTCCATAGTTGAGGACAAAATTTAATTGTACTGTCCTCCTGGCTATTGACAGAGTGTTCCCTCAACTGCACACCACCTGCCTGGAGGCTCAGCACCTTCCTGGCTCAGCCTGTCCCAGGCAGCAGCTTCCAGAGCCTGCCAGCACAGAGGAGGCTTTGGGTCAGCTCAGGAGAGAGAACCATCCACTCCCAAACAAAGGCCTGTCCTTATCTTCTTAATATTCAGTCTGTCGTAGTTTGACCTGGGGAGGAAAAACTCAAAGAGGAGTTTTCTCTGTGAGTACTCCCCTGGGAGTTGATAGTGACCAATTGGAGGCTGGTTTGGTTATTGACAGCGTGAAGAACCAATTGAAGAAAGTTAGTTCGCTCCGTGAACGCACATTTTGAAGGAGGTAATCCGGAACTGAGGTCTCTTGGCTTTTCCGGCAGCAGTGCAGGTAACAGCGCCGTGGCCTGGCTCCACTGCAGGCCTGTGGGCCTGGCAGGGGGGCTGGGCCGGGCCCCCTGTCTGGGGAGCTGGCATGTCCTGGCAGAGGGAGAGAGGGGGTGGCCATGGACAGTGACCAGAGAGACTCAAACTAATATAAAAATCCCAGCCGCTTCCCCCCCCTTCCCCAGCGTGGCTGGATTCTGAGATCCTGACAAAGCTCCAGCACTGTGACCTTGTTTTTTTTTTCTTTTCCCTGTGAAAAAAATCTTAAC